>JAWWMJ010000030.1:19610713-19627942 GCA_035047045.1 Vireo griseus
TAAGACAGAGAATTAAAGACTTCCCTCTCTTTTTCCTTTCACCTCACTACGTGTGTGCGTGTGTTCCTTTTGTGCTCGTTAGCGACACACAGACACAAACGAGGTAACAGAGCCCGTACATACCTGCTTATCCTGTAGGTCTGAAGAGAGTTCATAGCTCTCCGACAGCGATCTCGACCTTTTGATGGCTTCCTCCTCAGCCTGTTTGCGCAGGATGGAGGCGGAGTGCTGGAGCTTGGGCCGGCGGGCTCGCTGCTGGCCCGGCACGATGGAGTAGAGGCCGTAGGGGTGCTCGTAGTGCTCGGGGCTCAGCGCGGAGCTGTGCGTTATAGGGCCCGGCGGGTAGGCCGAGGGGCTATCCAGGGACGTGCCGGTCTCGCTGCTGGGAGCCTCCCCCTCAACGCTGCACAAGGAGAGACAGAAAAAGAGTCAGGTGAGCCCAGCGCACCAAAATTCTCAATAAACGGCACTTTAGTATCGTTTGCTTGAGTATCGTTTTTGTGTGGCGAGTTTGGCTGTTCACGTGCGGGTGTTATGGGGTAACGTGGCTTTCATGTCAAACACCACAGTTTTTGCTGTAGTTTTTACAAGTCTGTTGTACCCATAACATCTTTAGAGCGTGAATCAAGCAGGAGAACGGACGTTTCAAGCACTATTTAACTTTATCCACTAATTACTAATAAAATTCTGAGTAAGTCACTCAGCGACTACTCTGTAAAATGAATGAAAGCTTCTCATTTCTTATAAGATTGCTCATTTCCAAGTTGTTCCATTCAAGATGACAGATGCTTATTTATGTCTTTCTTTGCTTTGACAAATCAAAGCCATATTTTCTTACCCTTATATTACAGTTTGACATAAAAGGATTACTTTTGTGGAGATTACTCAATGGAGATTGGGATTTAATGGATCTTGAGAGCTACGATGTTTCCAGAAACTAAAGCTGGGAAAAAGTACTTACAGGAGAAATCAAATTTATTTCCCTGCTAGTGACAGACTGCTCCCATGGGATACTTTTGGCAGGTTTTGGAGTAAAGCACCCCAAGGGACAGAGTTTCTACCTAATGAAAGCAACACGGTTTCAGGTGAAAAAAGCACAATAGCACCTATTGGGCAAAGAAACTACTTTGTCTTCACATGAATGCTGTTATTGCTAAGGAATAATCGAAAGGAAAAAACCCTTTTATATTAAAAGAGCTGCACACAATAGGAAAACCGAGCCCTAGGTGTATCCTGAAGTACTGATGACAAATAGTAATTTGTATTTGGGTTGTATTTACAGGAGGACACTCTCACATTGAAGTAAATGCACTTTCACTCTTCCATCTTTTCATGTTTCACAGCAGTATTTACTGTCTGCCTCATCCTGTGTACACAGAGCATTGCCAGAAAAACGAAATTTTATTTTTTTAATCCCTCAAAAGACTCAGTAAACACTTCACACATGCACGAATACAAGCATTTGCAGCACTTCCCCTATCTTTTGTTTTAGGAAAGGTACATCCAAACTCCAGAGAAGTAAAATTCCACATTCCCACCACACCCTGTATTTTTTGCCTTCATTCATATGTACTTAAAAAACAAAGCCCTCCTGTTGTCTCTCAGCTGTCCCTTCAAAAAGTACAGAGCAATTTCTGAAAGAATGTTCTCCACGACCAAAGACCTGAGGGTTAACCACGGCCAAACTCTCCCAGCTTGAACAGTGTGTACTTTTTAAAGGGAAGGAGTAAAAAAATAACCCCTTAGATTTCTTAAAATGCTTCTATAAACGTGTAAAACTGAAAGCAAGGCCTCTCTCTTTGCCCACCAAAATATGACTCCAACCAAAAGGAATCTTCAAACATACTTAACCCAAGCTGGAAATATTTGCAGTGTGCACACACTGCTTTTTCCAAAAAGGAAGCTGACAGGAAACTAATCCCTTTCCCTCTGTGATCCAGCTGGCTTTCAACTTAAAAATGATAAACTATCCAGAGTTCTGCTGGTGACATTGAAACTGTGTAACCACCCGCTGAAAACAAACAGATCATCCTCTCCGAAGCATCCATTAAAGACATGGTATGATACTGAGCTGCTTCACGTTCTCTCTTTAAACACTGAAATTCCTTCCTCTGTTCTGCCAGCTGGGAGGCTGTGCTATTTTGGACATCACATCCTAGCTGCGAGTTTATTTGTAAGTACTTTCCATGCAAGCATGGCAAATTTGTTTTTAACAGGAAGGCTGGAATTATCTTCTTAGGTTCTGTTGACGTTTTCACCTTCCTCAGCCTTGCATTGTGAACTATTTAATAACCCTTCCATGTTGATGATAACCTCCTGTTGACATTTTAATAACACTACCTTCGAGGGATCACTTAACCATTTCCTCAACAAAAAGGACAGTGCCCTAATCAGAAGAAGTTGGAAGGACATCTGCCCAGGGGTCTGACTAAAGTTAAAGGTTTCTTCTTAATAGTTAGTTTCTCTTTTGTACTTTTTCCAGATATAAAAGTGATGCTTGACTGACTTGATCTAATTTTTGCTCATGGACCTGTTCCTTGCCACCTGACCTCCGAAGCATGGAAGTAATGACCTTTTACAACAGGCACAATGACAGTCCTTCAAAGCAGACACACGTGCACAGGCTTCCCCCATCCAGCTCTTCCCAGCCTCCCAGGAGCAGCTGAAGCTCCATATGAATTATTTCACTCAAGTGAAACTTCACTGGCAAAGAAAAGCAGCTTGCTTTCTACTTCTTCTACTTTACATATGTTTGGAGAAGGAAAATATGTCAACAAATATGACTTGTGTGAAGCTGTAAGGATGACAAGCTGGGCTGCTCCATGGAGGGGGAGCAGCATGGGGCTGGCAGAAAGGCTCACTGAGCCAGCTTCCATCATCTCCCAGCACGCCGGGGTGGTTATCAAACATCAAACACCCATCTGTAAGAAGGGTGGGAAGGAGGATTTGGGGAACTCCAGATGTGCCAGCCTGACCTCAGTGCTGGGCAGCTCACAGAGCAGGTCACCCTGAGTGCCACCACAGGACAAGCTGGAGATCAGGCCTGGCCAGCCTGGGGTTGGGAAAGGCAGGTCCTGCCAGACCAACCTGCTCTCCTCCCATGACAGGGTGACCTGTTTTGGTGGGTGAGGGAAAGGCTGTGGATGTTACCTGCTGAGACTTCAGCAAAGCCTTTGGCACTGCTCCCCACAACCTTCTCCTGGAGAAAGTGGCTGCTCATGGCTTGGAGGGGTGCCCTGTTCCCTGGGGAACATTTTATACATATCTATAGTATTAAATAAATGTTAATTAAAAGTTCCAACTGGAATTAGAAATAGCTCCTTAATAAAGGTCTCCAATTTGAGGCATCTGTTACCTACCAGACATGTCCAGTACAATTACTGATAATTTCATTGTTTAAAGACAATCTAGTGGATTAATTTGGTTCATCACCCTGCAATGTGCAACTGCATATTACTAGTGAGCCCACCAATCTGTTGAATATTCTAATTGTTTAATATTAGGAGAATGCTAAACAGTTGAAATTAACCTGGAAGTCAATTGGACTTTCCTTCGAGTCTTGCCAAACTATCAGCAAAACTAAAAGCACAATAAAGACAGAATTTTGAAAAGAAGAGAACTTCAACGTTTGAGCTTCAAATGGAAATCTTAAAAAAGATCTGAATTCCAGGAGCAAACCCCAAGCTTTTCCATGAGTACAGAGTTATCTGTTCCACTGACTAATGGCAAAATGACCAGAGGAGCTGCTGGTTTGGATGCAGAGGCACAAGAATTGATCTGTCAGAGAAACTGTACTATGAAATACAGCCATTTGGTAACCAGAAAAGCAGAAAGTCCCTTTCCTCCTGAGGCCCAGAACCTTATCTTTAGAACTATGTGCATATAAAAAGGAAGTATGTAACAATAACATCAGATGCAAGAACTGATTCAGTGCTGCCTCTCACCCCAGAAACCCCACAGTTTACAAATAGTCAAGTGTCCCTGTGCATTTTTAGAACTAAAATATGAAGATAATGGGAACATATGCTCAGAGAAATCATCCAAATGTTCAAACCAGTTTGTTGCAGATTTAGTTTGGAACAAAGACATGAAACATGTTTCTAAATAATGCAAATGCCAAACCCAAACTGCATGCAACATTTTAAAATAGAACCAAAAAGACCCTCCCAGCAGAACAGAGCAAATGCTTGAGAAGCTGTTTTACCAATGAGCATTCTCTGAAATCAGTATTATTTTCATCACTTTTTTAGAATGGACTTTCAGCAGTGTAATATAAAGACATGAAATTGAAAACAGGCTTTAACAACTGGATAGAACATGCATGAGAACCAATCAGCATTACATTAACCCTTTAAAAATTGTTTTGGACACAAAGAGAAGTGTGGCAATACAGTAAGTTTGTGCTGTTACATCTTTAAAGATTTTCCTATAGCATTTCAGATCCTTAGATGCATGAACAGAGGTTCAAGGGTACCCAGAATAAATTTCTTTTCTTCTACACTGTGGAAAGGCAGCACAAGTATGACAAATACAGCAACAAAAACATGCCCAGCTTAAAATTCTAGTCAGCACAAGGTGATAAAGCCACTCAGCTTGGCCATAACAATCCAAGGGCTCATTTTTTTTGGGCAGCAGGGAGGTTTTAAAGCAGGGCTGTGGTAGAGCAGCAGTAAAACTCCAGGTAGTCGACACAGCCTGAATTCAAATTGAGCTTAATGAAGAATCAATACTTTATTTGTTGGAACAGTGAAGCATTTGCATGAGTGGTTCTTCGTAAAATTCCTCAGCCAAATCCATCCCTTCTCTAACTTGCCTGCATTTCCCTGGATCGATATAATTTATTCTCCTCTTCAGGAAAAATGCACGTAAAGCTGTTTCTCTTTAAGTCACATCTACTGGTAGAACAATTGGGCAACCTTATCTTCTTCCTTTGTCCCAGAAACTTTTCTGTCTATAAACACAAACATATCTACAGCTGAAGTATCAAGATCCTTTCTTGGGATTCTGCCTTATGATTTATGACAGGGATTTAAGTGCAAACCACAGAGTGAAGCTTTCTGCATTAAAATCTCATTTCATAAACATAATTTCCAGTAAAACTTCTGCCTCACTCAAAAATAAATATTCTGTATAAACAGGTCCAAATACCCAGGGAGGAAGAATTGCTACGCATCTGTTTTACACCAACCATCTCCTTTCAAAATGTGGAGGTTAAAACCAGTCAAACTGTGATCTTAGCTCCTAATTATAGATTTCCACTTGAAATAGATCCAAATTCTCTACCTAGCCCAGAGAATGCAGACCAGAAGTCGCCCATGCAGCTAAGTGGGTAACAGAGAGAAGCAGGATGGCAGCTGCTACAGCAGCTGGCATGGTCAGACACTTCCAACACGAAGGCTGAAACAAACCACTCAAATAGCAAAAATGTTTAGGCCAAATGTGGGCATTCCACACAGGAACAAACCTGTCCAGAAGTTAATTTCTTGCATATAACTTTGCCTTTACAAGCTCAACGAAGCCCCGATTTGAATGCGTGATTTTAAGTGACAACTGCAACCAGAACACTGCTCTGCAGAACTGTGCCTCCCCACACAGCTTCACCTCACACAGGCACTCCTTTGGCACAGGCTGCACCCCACTGCTTCAAAGCTGCCTTGTGCTTCAGTACCTGTGGTGCTCTCTGCCATAAACGAGGAGGTGCATTTAATTAAGGCTCTGATGTGTGCATTGCATTATCTCAAATTACCCCCACAAAACGTTCCCCATGTAACGTCTCCAAATGCAGAGCTGGCCATATGTACTTCATACAAGCCATGGTTTAGCATTTTCCTCCACCCCTCCAATACAATATTCCCCACTGGAGTGAGAACATCTGAGCAGAAGTTTATTATTAGTACAGTTTGTAACTAGAACCCAGTCCTTATTGCCATGTCTGGTTTGTGCTGTCTAGTAAACACAAGTCAATTATATTAAGAACTTACACAAATCCCCAAATTCAATAAGCACAATAACATTAACAAACCAATCTACCTTCAAATATACCCTGCCAAGAGTTCAAAGCCATTATGATGGACAACAGCATTCACAGGCAGTGACAAAAGCTTTGATCTGGGAGAGAAATATTGACCAATGTGTTTCACTTCCAGTGCACTCTCAATTCGGCTGTTTCTGTTAAAAACAAATGAAACCTTTGAATGCACATCAAAGTAATGTCCCAGGTAATTCATCTGACTGAAGTTAAATATCATTGCAAGAAAAATCCAGACACCATTTGCATGTGTCTCAGAAGCAAACCCTAACAAAGCAGTCGCTTATTCTGTAATGCTCTGTGTGGTGAGAGTGCCAATAACAGCAGCCTGAGTCAAACAGTCTGAGAGCCATTGAGGGAGAGCAGAGCTCCACAGACAGGTACCCCTGAGTGCCCTGAAAACCTGCAGCTGCTCCCTGCTCCATGTCCTGACTCCTAAATCACAGAACAACCCCAACACCCATCCCCAGGACACTGCCAAGCTTTAATTCTCACGATGTAACCCCATAAAAGGCATTAACAAAAATGCTTTTTAAAAAAGAGCATTTTGACCCACAGTCTTAGATGCCAGCAGCAGCAGAGAGCAGGGAGTGGAAGATCAGGGGTTGTTTTCTCCCCTCCACAGCAGAATGCAGGAATGAATGCACTGTCTCTTCTGAAATGGAGATGGACAGCAGAGAGATGGAAATAGAGCAAAACAACAGTCCACCCATTTTAGGGAATAACACATTAGGGCTAAGAACTAAGAATATCCATTTGGGAAGAGCTTACTTGAGACTATCTTCAGCTTGCAAGGAGCAGAAGGAAGGTTATCCAGCTCCCAGGTCACCTTTATTAAACAGTGGCAGCACATTGGCCATCAGACACAAGAATGTACAGAAGGATCAACCCAACCAGCACTCCCCAGTGCCCTTCAATGCTTTGGGAACCTCACCTGCCAAAGGTAAAGCTGTATTTTATTGCCATCATGGAGCAAAAGTAACAAGGGGACTGGCAGCACCAACAGAACCTGGGTACAGCTTAGAGATGCTCACTTCTATCCGGGGTGAAGTCAGCCAGAATCACTCTCTGCCACACTGGGTTAATCTTCACCCAGCACAGATTCATTCAGCAACGACTCTTTAAAAAATGGATATTATTAAAAGACGACTATGGGGTGATAATTTGAGGCTTGTGGCTCAAACCAGCCCAAGGTTTAGAATTTTTGAAGTTTTTTTCCTTCTTTTTGATGTGCCAGCATAAAACAAACTAACATCAGAAAATGTCCTGCACGTTTCAAAAGGATGCTTTGCTTCTTACAGGGACCAAAGCTAACCATTTTAATGTAACTGTGGTGTCTGAGGGGTGGATCACTTAACCAAACCTGGCAAGGTCTGCCTCCCACTGCAGACTTTGTCCTGTCCCTGCTATGTAAACTTTTACACAACATGATACGCTTGAGAAATCTGTGGAGTTTCTCAATGCAGCTGTAGCAGAATGTGACCTCAACTATTTATCATTTATTTAGATACACCATTCAGCAGCAGGAATCCTCTTAATTTAGCAAACCTACACTATATATGGCATGTACTGAAGACAGCAAGACATTAGCAGACATTCTACTGCTTATATCATGACATGCCCTTCGGACACTGCTAACTTTAAAAAGGAAGATTTAGTGTCTGCAGCTGAAAAGCCCTGATTTGCACGCACAGCTGAGGCAGCATTTGATACAGTGCAAGAATCCTCAGTGTGCTATGCCAGCCACCCTCCTCTTTCACCTCTTCAGCTGTTGTGTCAAGCCTGCCCAAGGAAGGGGTGAGAGAACAGCACTGCTGCTGAGGAATCAACTTGCTGCAAACTAGGTTCTGTAAGAGACTGATTTCCTCTTCCCTGTCAGGTCTTGCTGGATAACACTCTTCTTTCCCCTCTTATTTACCATACATGATAGAAACATGAACTAGTTTAAAGATGCTTAGCAAAATCCTGTTTACTGCGTCAATGTTTCAGGCCCGGAAATTTCATACCTAGAACAAAACTATCTCATCTTAGATCAAATATACTTGATAAAGCCTATCATTGGACTCATTTTAAGGTCATTTAAGCTCCCAGACTATTTGAAATGCTTACAAATACGACACAGCACAGAGAGCTAGGAACCACTTTTGAGCAGACCAGCCTTTCCTAGTATTTCTGTGAGGGAAATTAAGAATCATCATAAACAAAGAGCATGCAGAGGGTCCATGTGGCAGAAATGACAACAAAATCATCTTTCTGTACAAGACACTGCATTGAGTAAAGTCTCAGAGCACTGAACAACTGTGTTCATTTAGACCACATTTTAACTTCTGTAGCAAATGAATGTTGTACAAAAGGACCTATTTAGAACAACCAAGGGATCTCATTTCAACTACTTATAATATGTTGTTATTATCTCATGAATTGTGCCTTCAAACAATGTCACTGATGAACATGAGATACTTTGCCATCTCTTGGATTTAAGAAATAGTTGGCCAAAATTATCCAGTTTTAAAATCCAAAAGAAAAGGACTCTTCGACTTCTAGCAGTTGGTTGACTTCCCTTTGTAGTTACAGATAAAACTCACAAAATTACAGAGCAGGTACTTTTAAAAGCTAATCCAAAAGGAGGACAGGCTGTTACAAGTTTGATCAGAGAAATCTCTTACTGATCTAACTGAATCTGGAAGTATATATAATATAAAAGTACCACTCAATTTTAATCACTGCACTCCATTTTGACTACCAACGTTGCCGTGCCAAGTCTAAAAAAAACCAACCCTAAAAGAGAATGAAACCCTTCCAGTTTTCTTTATGGGAAAGCAATGTAATTTCGGAATGTTTAAGTTCAAATGGACATGGGAAACTCTCATCAGGTTGGAAAGAAAAGGATGAGAACGTGGCACTTGTTCCTGCTCCCAGTGAAGCTCAGGGTGTTGTTACCCAGCCAGTGAGAATGGGAACTGGCCTTGAGCCCTCTGCACACACCAAGAGAGAGGTGTTGTAACTCACTGCAACAGAAGCACTGCTCACCTCTCTGTAATCACAGGCATCCTCGTAAAAGGGAGATTTTATCCTCTGCAGCACACCCAAGGTTTATATCAGAGTGTACATACTGTTTAAGGAACCCGAATAATAAGAGATTTTTTGTTGCAAGTATGGGGCTTGGTGGAAAAGACAGTGTTGTAGGTGATACTGAGATTCAAGGCAATGTGCTCAAACACAGAAGGTATTTGCAGGCATACTCAAAAATACTACACACAAATCTTCACTCTTGTAGAAACGAGACCTCAAAAGATTGCTCATAACCTCTAAATCAGCTAAAGAGCTGACAGATGCTTTTTCTCATTCACAAACTTCCTTCCTTTTACATTTCCTCCCCATTATGCTGAGTCTATACATTTTACAGCTTTTTCTCTGTCAGAGACGACTCAAGTGCAGGCTTTCAATAGAACTTCTGACTCACCTCAGCGATGACAATAAAAGAGTAACACAGGTAGCAACTCCTGCCTTGGAAATGCTTTACTGCACACACAGAGGAGCAGCTTTTGGGCTGTGCAGGGCATGCTGCAGCTTCCTTTGGGTGCACTGCTGGCTCCCAGAACCACCCACACCCTGCACTGCCTTTGGCTGAGAGTTGGACTCGATGATCCCTGGGGGTCACTCCCAGCTCAGGAACATTCAGTGGCAGTGCCTGTGATGCAGCTTGGCTTAGATGGGGCTGCACGTGAGGCTGCTCAACCACACCAACCTGAGTCTAAAATACAGAACTTGGTAACTCTTAGTCATCTACAGGCTCTTTATCATGACTTAGTTCACAGATCTTTTCACAACTGAAAATGGTCTTTTAGGACAGGGGTAGAAGCCCAGTTCCTGAAACCAAGGGTCACCATTTTCTGAAATGAAAATGTGATATTGAGCAAAGACAGATTTTGAAATCTCAACCAAAGACAGAGAGAAATGGTCTTGTGTAACATGCTGCACTGTGGTATGAAAACCTGAAGTACTTTTCTTGTAGGTTAACCTAATCAAAAACATCTTAATCACTTTTTAATAACAAAAAAAGAATCCAAGTTTGCATAATGTTGTCATCATTTAGACAATTCCCATTAGGTTCAGGTAATGCTCTGTTCTCTCTTGCTCCACAAGGCATTAATGACTAATATTAACAGGAAAGTATCAGCTGTGAAGTCCCATTCTTCCAAATCTAAGAGTATTAAAATCAGCTCCTTCTTGAAACCAGTTTCTACTAAATGCTCCACATCACTGGTATCTTCTAAACAAGACTCACAGAGTAAAATACAAGAGAAGAAAATATAAACAAAAATAACGAACTTTCTTTCACGAATCCAAGAACAGCTGAAATGATGTAATATTTAACACCTTCTGAAGGAATGCTCCTGTAGTGCAGAGCCAGGGCTGGCTGCAAACATTCCCTGGGACAGAAAACACATCAGCTTTGCATCCTTGCTGCCTCTGCCCTGCCTGGGGATGACTGCAAAGGTCATGGATGTATTAACAAACAGAAGGAAGTTGGATTTCCTCTGCTGTGTTCGTGACACATCCATCCTTGTTAATCTGGTGAATTTTAGGGGTGACTGGAATTTTTCGGACTAAATAATGCAAGCACCCCTCAAAACAAGCTTAGGATTCTTTTTCTATGGCCATGCCCTGTATGCAGCCACTGATGTAAATGGAAGTCAGATCATAACTGCAGCATTTTGTTTGTGCTTGCACAGCAGAAGGCAACAGGGAATTGTGTCCTTTGTTTATAAGCACAAGTTTAACTGGGATGACACTGAACTACTGAAAGAGTCTGACTAACAGATATAATAAATCAATTTCCCGTGGCTATCAAAGCCATCATTCTAATTTTCTGCTTCTCTCACAGGGACAAAAGGGTTTGATTTTTTTTTTTAATCATACCAAAGCTTGTCTTTTTTACTTTATTTTTATTAAAGACATCTCTACGATTATTTCATGAGAATGATTCTAGTCTTTTGTCTATTGTAAGGAAGCAAAAGGATTTATTTAGCTAAATTTGCATTCCCCTTTAACGTAATACTGGGGCTTTGTGCTACAGTGGATTAAAGCAGCATCTGTTCTTCTCTGGAAACCTGGAGTCAAATCACAGCAGTGCAGTGAAGTTGCCATCTCTGCCTGCACCCTAAATGGAACCTAAATAAAATTCAAACAGATTCCTAAAAGACATGAGAAGGGCTATGTAAGCAAAATATTTTTGATTAGTAAGTCTTGCTAAAATAGTCCATGATCAGTAAGTGGTTTTGCATAACAAAGATGCATGAATTAAACAAAACCTCTATTTACATAACTTTTGATGTAAAATGGCAATATACAAGATACTAAAAGTGAACCTCCAAACCCAGGGCTGATTCTGCTCTTGTAACTGCACAGTGCTCTGAGGCAACAGAAATAAAGCAGCAAACTCAGGAATATGAACTTGGCTTGTGGCCCATGCCCTGTTTAAACACAAATGACATCTAAACAAAGCATGGTTAACAAAAGCAATGCACCAACACACTTTCTCCCCTAACCCACGAGCCACCTCCTCATAGTTCCTGTTGCTCTGTGGATCAGTCTGGGTTAGGGGCACATCCTCACACATTTAATGTAACAAACAGAGCAATCAGGGCTCCAGCTTGGTTACAGTTTCTGAGGCGTCCTGCAGTTCTGTTATTAAATAAACATAAAAAGAAATAATTGATTGACAGCTGCTGTGATTCAAATATGCCTGACTCTGAAATTAATGATAAAATTACCATGAGGTCTGACAGAGGAAGAACCATGTAACTGCTGAAGGAGCAAAAGAAAAAAGCATCCTGAAAGACCTTTATGAATTATAGCAAATCCTTGCAATGAAAAGGTACAACAACTCAGATTCAGACTGTGGTGCTTCACAACTTAAAAAAAAAATAAAAAAAATCAATATTTAAAAATACAGTACCTTAAACCCTCCTTTGCACCTCTCAGAATCCTGCAGAAACTGGACACCTCATGGGTTCACAACAAAGAGGGTAAATTAGTTTGGATGCTGAAATTCCATGAAGGACTAGTGGATAGTTTCCAGACCGTCTTTATGGCATTAATATTTCCAAAGTGCCCTGGCAGGAGGTTAAATTCCTTTTTACAGTCACACAGCTCCTCACTTCCAGCACTTGTGTCCCAAGGTTCTGCTGGAGTCGGAACACCAGTGGTGTTAAACACCAAGGAACACAACTGAAATGTGTGAGCAGCTGCTCAACACCTCCAGGTAACATCCACAAGTGCTGGGAGGACACCTGGCATCCACCACCAGAGCGCTGACTACCTCTAGGCCAGCTTTTATTTTATTTTATTATTTTATTATTCAGCTCCTTCCCACTCAGGGCGAGCACAGTTTGCAGGCATCGTTAGAGCAATCACCTAAGTGTGCTAATCAGCGACACTATTATGAGATTTGCCTCTTCAGAGAGTCTGAGCCTTGAATTGCCACCTTTAAACTCCAGAGAGAACATCATCAGTATAAAGGTAAACTGCTGTTTCAAAGGAGTTCTTCCACCCAAAGTCCTGGCACTGCTCTTGAAGCCCTCAAAGGCATGAAATGATCCCAGGCTCCAAGAGATGGAAGAACATTCTCCTTGTGAAGACCCAGTATTGGGAGAAGCACTTTCTACAGCCATATGAACATTCCCTTGAAAGATGTTTCATTTTGCAAACATGAAATGGCCACAGGGTGAGAAAACCCACATAAGGCCACAAAATCCTAAGAAATCACCTCCTATTTCTCCAGAGGAATACTCTGCAAACCACTGCTGAAGACATCTTCTCTAGCAGAGAAGGTCTCCTGGCCCAGCAGTCACTCCCTGGATCCAGTCCCTGCAACCCTCCAACAGGGGACTCACAGGAACAACAAATCAGAGTTACTGTTCAACTTGGTATTTGCACTTTTCAGGAGAAAAACTGAATCCTTGGGTTTCTTCACCTGAAAGCTGCAAATTATTCAATGAAACTAAACCGTGGGTTGTTCATTAACTGCACCAGGATTCCCAGAGGGCTTCTAAAGGGGCAAAGAAACAACTGAATGCTGTTGAGACACAGAGCACTACGGTTTTCACTGGTTAGCTCCAGATCTTGGATTACAGTATCTTTGATTATAATGCATTATTTCAGATCAGAAGAAATAGGAAAAATAAAGAATGATAAATGACTTCACATGGGAAACCTGAACATTGAGCTTCTGTTTAACCAAGGGGAAAAAAAAGCCCAGCTTACTACTTTGTAACAGTACTCTCAATATCTTTCAGGAACTAGAACAGGACATCTCAACAGCAAAACCAAATCTGGTACAAAAGTAGAAGTAAAATGGAAAATGGGTCGTTTTATTCAGCATGGCCTTAGTTCTCCCAAAGCACTCATCAATAGATGTAATGAATTCTGTGTTTATATGAAGGATATCTGCCACAAGAATAGACACAGTTAAATACAACCATCCAAACTAAGTACTCAGCAATTCCTCTTTTAGCACATCAGGCAGAATAATCAAGTTTAACTGAAAGGAAGTGCATAGCAATGTGCAAATGGAGGGAAAAAAAGTCTGAAACAATGATGAATAACAGAATGTAACTGTGTAATAGGCAAATCTGTCACTAAAGTAACAGTTATGAATTATGTTTTTAGCAAGTCATGCAAAGGTAACATCATTTAGGCAAACATTACCAACTCCACACAGGAAACTTACATTATTCTTTTCCTTAAGGGTAAAAAATGGGCTGAAGGATCATTAAAGGTATGACTAAACTGTACTATGAAACACTTTCTTTATCAAAAACATTTTGCCTTTCTTTTCTAGAAAAGTAACTGTTGCATTCATACACAGTTACACTGAATCCAGTCACTTCCTCCTTTTATATTTTTCCACACATGCCCACACCCAATTTAAGATGTTTTCTATCTTTAGCTAAGTTGAATATTCCTTTAACAGTCCAACAGCTCAGCGTTTGGCTGAATTACTTTGTGGAATAAACTTCCATGATGCATCAGAGATAAATTCATTTTGTGATGCACTGCAAGTGCAGGATAACTTTTAGAGTTTATCATAAATCCACACACGGCATCACACCAGAAAAACTCGTTTGTGCATGGAGTTTTCAGGCAGCTCACGATCAGAGTTCTGTGTTACTTCTTTTGACACGCATTATTTTGGTAATTAACAACATCCTTACAATAGGGACTGTGTGTGTAAACATGACAAATTCCACTCTGTTTCTCCCGCGTCAGTTATTCACGTACTGTACTTTAAAGGCCTTTGAATTAAACTTTTTTTTAAATTTTATTTTGTTTTCTGGCTGAGGGCACGGGTGGCAAACTCTGCTTTACCCGGCTGAGTGTGACACACCTGCCCAGGCTGGCGGGACAAGGCCAGGTCTCCGTCCGGCCGCGGACACGGGGACAGGCTGTGGCAGAGCTCTGCAGCACACCTCACACCGCTCTGACACAAACCATGTGCTTCCCTGCTCCCTCCCGAGCTCCCCACAGCAGTGTTTACACACGGGTGTCTGCAGCGGCACACGCCAGGCCAGCTCACACCCTGCAGCTCCCGGTTCATGCCGTCAGCCACGGCACCGCAGCGGAGCCGCCTGGCACCGGGGATGGTTCAACACTCGGGTTCTGCAGGGCACACGGAGCCTCTGCCTGTCCCCGCTCCCGAGCCGGGACACGGGGAACGAGCTCCCGATCGCCGCAACCCGGAGACACCCCAGGGAGAGCGGGGGTGACCCTAGTGACAATCCCTAGGGACAGCGGGGGTGACCCTAGAGACAATCCCCAGGGACAACAGGGGTGACCGCAGAGACAATCCCCAGGGACAGCGGGGGTGATCCTAGAGACAATCCCTAGGGACAGCGGGGGTGACCCTAGAGACAATCCCTAGGGACAGCGGGGGTGACTCCAGGGACAATCCCCAGAGACAACAGGGGGGACCCTAGAGACAATATCCAGGGAGAGTGGGGATAACCCCCAGAGACAGCCCCCAGGGACAACAGAGGTGACCCTAGAGACAATCCCCAGGGACAACAGGGGTGACCCCAGGGACAATCCCCAGGGACAATCCCCAGGGACAGCGGGGGCGATCCCGGGGATAATCCCCAAAGACAACCCCCAGGGACAACACGGGTGACCTTAGAGACAATCCCTAGGGACAAAAGGGAGCCCCCACCACCCATCCCATCCTTCCACACCTCCCCACAGCGATCTCGGGCAGCGGCAGCGTTGGCGGCTCGGAACCCTATTTTTTTTTTGTGCGGCACCGCACTCACCAGCTGTCCAGCTCCAGCTCCAGCAACGACTGGGTCCTCTCCGAGCTGCAGTGCAAGCACCACATGGCCGGGCCGGAGTGTCGGGAGGGGAGCTCCGTTCCACCATAGCCGCCCCTCGGATCCGCCCCGCCCCGAGCCCGCTCCCCTCGGCCCCAGCCCCGGCGGAGGTGGCGGGGTAGGGAAGCGGGCAGAGCGCAGGCGTGGAGGGCGGGATTCCCTGGAAAAAACGCGGCTCTAAGGGCAGTCCTGACATCCCTCAGCTGCTCCAGCGGGCACGGTTCTCTAAGGGGTCCCCCGGCCCCCCGACAACGAAATAGCAACACCCTCCCTTCCAGGAATCCAGGCAGCTTTAGTTAAACACCCCCTTAAACATTTGGATGGAGCGTTTTGCATAGTTTCCCTAAAGACGCGTTAAATTCCAATAAGCCTGGGTTTTAACTAGCTTTCAAGTGAAACTCAAACACGTTAAGGAAAGGGACACACCTACACCGGGCTGTTTTCATAGGAACGCCACTGCGAGACTCTAAGCAGAGACTATTTACACTGCAATGCCTGCTTTCAACATCTTATGGTTATCCAGACAGCTTCTTTTCCCAGCAGAAGGTCTGGGATGCACAACAACCACCGCGTTTTTCTGGTCCTGACTCTCCCGCATCAAGCTTCACCTCTGCTTGTAAACAGAGACAAATCCAAAGCAGACACGAACAGTTCCCAAAAATCAACCTCTCCCTCGGAAACCAGTTTCCATTTAGGAACCACGGGCAGACAGTTTTAGCGTGGGCTGTGAAGGAGACGAATCGGAAAGGGCGTCCGGGAAGCTCTGACCCCAAAAGCAGTCACAGAATTTTCTGAAGAATGTTCTTTTCTGAAGCCACTTCAAACACAATCTTCCTTCTACAGATACCATCGCGCCAGGTCAGCAAATAACCAAGCAATCCAAACACACGCCACTCCAAACACCGCGTGGATAATTGTCACAGATGGCTTTCCCCCCATCAACGTCAAGCACCCAGAATTCCTGATGTGGTTTTCAACCATTCTGGTACAAGGTTTTTGTTAGATCGCTTCTCCCTTGAATATGTCGTTAAAATTTAAAATAGGGATTAATTGCCCAAATCATCTGCACATTCAAGATCTCGCGTCTATTCCAGCGGGGGAATTAAACACAGAAAAACAAATTCTTGCTGCACTACGCAGACAACATTGTGGTTTCTGAGCCGAGGCAGCCTGATGCAGTTATTTTTGGAGGGATTTTTTGCGAATGTTTCAACATTCCAAAACCATTTCCATTCATAATCCATGGTGTACAATCCATTTTCCCTCAGGTAATAATACCTGTAACCCACACTGCGCAATCCACCCTCTCTCAGGTGGTGATTTAGCAGAGATCTGTAGGTCTGTGACTTCTTAGGACAATTTTTGGTGGCATGTAGCTAAGTTTCTTTGCCATCCTGATGGCAGAAGAGGTGCTGAACATACAGAGCTGATGTTTCAGGCCCCAGAAGACAGGGGAAGGAAAGGCTCTTCTACCAACACAGAGCCAGACGTGGGCACCTACAGCACTCAACTGCTCTGCACTTTGCATAAGAAGCTTTGGCAGAACCAGTATATTCCAGTGTATATTCCCTGTTGTCCTCCTGCTGCTATTTTGACACCTCACTAGCATTAGAGTTGCCATGAAGATATTGTAGAAATATGTAATGCAGTGTAAGGAGGTCAAAAAGTAACTTTTCACGTCCTTACTCGTGGCAGTTTGCTGGACCACAACTCATAGCACAACACGAAGTGATCTTTGCTCTGTTAGATCAACTTGACTTAAGCAAAAAATGAAGGAACTGGGAAATCTCTCTGCAAGAGGAAGTAAACAAAGATTTCAAAGCTGTACACTCC
>JAWWMJ010000030.1:19653678-19665876 GCA_035047045.1 Vireo griseus
ACAGACAAAATGACAACAGGCAGCAGATTTAACTCTCCTCCCCCTCCTCCAAAGCACATCCCAGTCCTGTCCCTCTGTCCCACTGCACTGAGCAGGGACTGTTGGCTCCCACATCAGCACTTTCCCCCTGGAAAAGGCTCCTACACCTCCCGACAGCAATGTCTTGGTACATGTTCCCTCTGCCCACGTTAGAAAACGTCTAACTAAGTGGCCAAAACACTCCCTGAACTCCAGGCTGCTCAGTCCTCACATGTACAAGGTCTGTGAATTTTTTTTCGGAGACCTAAAGGAATGAGGAGCCTGGATTAAATGGAATTTCAGCAGGATTTTTTCCCTTTGGTGAATGCAGCTGATGGAGGAAGCAGCCAGCTAAGCTGCTTCTTGCAGGAGGCACAGACACACATTTCTGCCTCGCTGAAAAGCAAATATATTTTTTAAAAGTTGGTTTCTTTTCCTGTCATCTCCCTTCTCGTGCTTCAGGAGGGGACTTAATTTTCCAACCTCCTGTGCTTTGACAAATCTCAAGCTCCTGCTTCTGAAGGAGTCCCCTCTAACAAATTCAGAGGCTTCTGCCTGGGAGAAGTCTCACAACAAGATCCACCTCGCCTGAGATTCTTTTCTTCCCCAATAAAAATTCTCTCCTGGAAAATGTGCATTTCCTCCTTTTCAGCTCCCTGCAGAGCAGGCACTGAGGAGGGAGCACTGTCCAAACCCTGCCAGACCAAGAGCACAACTGCACAATTTACCTGTTTCAACTTGCAGCTGCCTCCACGCCAGTGAAGCCCTGGCTGTCCTTGCAGGGGATGCATTTCTGCTGTGACAGCATTGCCCCTCGCAGGCAGGAGCTGTCACAAACGGTGCCTGTCCATGGAATGCCCCTCAGCAAAGCACTGGGTGCCAGAAACACCCTTCCCTTCCCCTCCCTGCCCCAGCCTCCCCCCAGCACTGCCCAGCATCCCTCCTTTGTTCCAGCAGCAGCACGGGAGGGATGCTGAGCAGCCCCAGCCCTGCCCAGGACTGCAGCTCTGGTGTCTCACACGTCACCAAACACACCTGGGCTGGCCAGGGCAGTGCAGGAGTGGCTCAGCTGCTGGCACTGCCCCCTCTGCCCTCGCCCAGCCTGGCAGCAGAGCCTGTGCAGGGAGGTTTGGGGCTGTGCTGCCTCTCAGCATCTCTGCCCTTCCCTTTCCCCGGAGTCCCTTCAGCACACAGGGCATGGCTCTGCTGGGAGTGAGACCTGCCTTGTGTCCCCACCCTCCAGAAATTCATCATTTCGGCAAGAAGGACCTGAAGGTCCCCAATTTCTCCCCTCAATTTGTGCATGGAATACCAAACCTTCACACCCAATACACACAATCTTTACTGTCCAGGTTACAGGAAAGCCAAAAACATGCATGGAAAGGCTCTGGATCTTCAAACATCTCACACTGAATATAACTACAAGCACAAATACTGCAATTCCAATTATATGCATTTATAAATCCAAGACATCAATTTTTCCTTAAGCTGCAGATCAGTCTCTTTTACTACCATTTAACTGAGAAACCCCCATTTTAACTTGTTTATTTTTTTAAAAATGAGGAAAAAAAAAAAAAAAGCTAGACTATTGCTTTCAAATGGTACTGTGTTAAAAACCAAATTATAATTTAGTGGTGGGGGGGGGGGAAAGTCATTTTTAGCAGTATTTAGCAGCATTTTTCTCTTCCTCAAGCACTCAAAAAAACATAAAGCAGAGTTTCTCCCTTGCTGGCTGGAGCCCTGGATGCTGCACACGGGTGAGGTGAGTGACCCATCACCCAGGAGCCCAGCACAGACACTGGCAGGCACTTCCCAAACTCCTGCCCTGGCTGAGGAGAAGAGCAGTGCCCACATTCCTGGGCCACCCAAGAGCTCGGAAAACACAGGAGATGGGGAGAGTTCAGACCCGTGGGAAGCTCTCTGTGACCTTCTCCAGGTGACAGAGCCTCAGCCCAAACTCCCTCCAACCCACCTGGCACCTCCCACTCTGCTAAAGACACCCCAGATTTCGGTGCCACTCCCACTGCACCCCCAAAGCAGTGAACCCTCACCACGTACAGGACTCGGGTCCGAATTCCAGCACAGGAACTCTGCTGGCATTCCTGTCAGCGAGCCTGTGACAGCCCAAGGTGTTTCTCCTTCTGTTCCTGTGGATTCCCATAAAACAGCATAAATTTTAACTCAGCTTATGACTTCGGGGGATTTTTCATCCCTTCACCTCCAGCTGCATGTGGAAATTAAAGGCTCCATCGGATCACCCTCTCCCCATCAAACTGCTGCGCGAAGCCTGAAAGCATCAGCTGTGATTCCAAGACTTTTTGACAGGCAGCTCCTCGAGACCTTGGGTTTTTAAATGGGGATTTTGTAACTTCCTGCCCCGGTGCTGAGCTCTGATTCCTGCTTCCCTTGTTCTGACCTTTCTGGAGCTTTCAGGGAGCGTGGTCAGACCAAACCCAAAGCAGTCTCAAGTAACTGGTTCTTGGCAAACCCAGCAATGATTAATACCTCATTAAAATAAAAATATATTAACCTACTATCGCTAATCTAATATATCTTAAATCCAATGACCCTGGCAGGAATTAGCAAAATTGTTGTAAAAATATATTAAGCCCGAGAAATGTATTACATATACTAAGAGCTATGAAATAAATGAACTAAGTCCCCTAAATCGCAGCCCTTTCCCCCAGAGCTGCCCCAGCCAGCCCTTCCATAAGGACAGAACACCTTGGGGACACGGGGCAGTGCCAGGGCCGTGCTCGGGGAACTCGTGAGAATCCATTCCCATGTCTGTCCCATGAATCCACACCTTCCCATGGACTACACAGCCAGGAGATCGATTTTTATAAACCTGAACCACACTCATGGTTTGCATAAACCCCTCCTTCGCCAACTGCATAGATTGCAGCGATGGAACCGAAACATTCTGCTCCCTCTGCTGTAGGATTGTTTATTGTTCCGATGATTTATTTAAAGGCAGATACACAAAGAAGAATAAATACATCCAGCAACAAAATCAACAGAAATTCACCCGAAGGGATTCAGGGTGGGCACGGGCTTGATTGACTAAATGCAAATAAGAAACCTGAACCTCCAGCCTGGAATCAATGCGAGCAATCTACATAACACAGCACATCAGCTGCGATGATTAACACCCTTATTTTTCTGCTGAGAACTTGATATGCGTTTATAAGGATGAAACACGACATTCCGTTAATTCCAGCAAGTTAAATGGGTAGCTCTGCCTCGAAAAGCCCGGCTGTGTCTCATTACCAGGGAAGCAAAACCTTTGTACACGACTACTTCAGGCATAACAGAAAGCTGTATAATTAGAAAATGTCATCCGCTGCACCCACAACGCCTAGCTCTGCCTCCCCCCCAGCCCAAATACATGCACGAACAGAATTCATTAATATTTTTTTTTTCTCCCCCCCACCGCCAGCCCAGGCACATTAAATCATCTCCGTAGCGAAGCTCCCGCCGCAGCAACTTCTGCACTGCATCATTCACCTACCTCTGACTTCATTGTTCCGCGGGCCGCGGAGAGACGAACGCGAGCGCGCAGGTGGAGCTGCCACAGTTTCCCTGGGCGGCGGATGCGCAGCGAGAGCCCCGGCGGGCGCTGCCGGGGGCTGGGGCTGGGCAGCGCAGGGCTGGGGGCTGGCCGGGCTGCTGCGCTGCTCAGCACATTTGCCGAGCATGGTGCGATGGGCCGGCCCCGGGGGCAGCCCCGAACGCGGGCGCAGCCCCGAATGCAGCTGTGCGGGAGCAGCCGCACCGCAAGGTCAGCGCCCCGCCAGCCCTGCAGCGCCCTGCGAGCGCCACGGAGCTCCTGCTGCTGCTGCTGCTGCTGCTGCTGCTGCTGCTGCCGCCCGTGCCTCCCCGCAGCTCAGCTGCCCAATCTCCCTGCTAATTCCCAGGTAATGTTCGCCTCCCGCACTGCTCGGCCCAAAATGGAGCGTTGGTTATTGTTGTTATTGTTGTTCACAACTCGGAATTGGGATCAGCACGGGCGGTGCAGGAGCAGCAGAATGCTGTGGTGTTAACTTGCACGCCCCAGTAAAAAGTATTTTGTCTTCTAACTGTAATTTTAATTCGTGATTGCTTTTCCTCTGGATTTTCCTCTTAAACACTACTGAAGAGGACAGAATACATATCAGCCCCTCCAAGCTCCCACAGGATTCCCTGAACCTGCCCATGGCCTTTGACAGCTTTTTGCAGGGCACTGGAAGGGCTGAGGTTGTGCAAGGAGCTGGCTGGGGCTCACTGGAGGAAGGCACCCATCCTCCTCCCTGTCAGACCCCACAAGCTCCAAGGTTGATCTGTTTTACACTCTGGGAGCCTCTCAGCACCTCTGAGCCAAAAATGTATGGGTCAGGCTTCTCCTGCTCCCACAGAAAACTTTCCCCCACCTCTTTTCTGCAGCACCATCTCCTTGACCACTGAAATGCCTGTTCTGTGTTTGTGTTACTGGGGCAGCTTGAGCTAAACCCCAGAGCACAGGTTAGATCACTGCCACTTCTGGGTGAAGGGCAGCCCAAAGTAATTTAGGGCTTAAAACCATGGATTACATAAAAAAGTAACTCTGTTTATGCTCTTTCTGGTCAAACTTGAGCTAAGTTTTCACATCTGCTCTGTAGCACAGTCTCAGCACAGACTCTTCCAGTGATGCTCACCGGTTGTCATGGTTCAAACAGCAGCAAACTACACACATGTAAAGGAAAAAGTAAACCAGGTTCAACCAATTGCCAGATCTTTCCACTTTCGCAGAGGAATCCCTTGAAATGGAATTTTTTTGAACAAGAATTTTCCCTTTACTTTTCTGGAAATGTGGTGGCAGGTCAGGAGCTTGATGTTAGGAGTACAATCCACAGAAATGGCATCTGAAGCACTCCATGCAGCTTCTCCTACCTGTCAGACATCTGTGCTGCACGTGTGACGATGGTATCCGACTGCACAGTCCCACTGACTGCACTCAGCCAGAGGCAGGGAAGTGCCCCTGTCCCTGTCTGGGACGGAAATACCACGAGTTCAGCTGGGCTGAACTCAGAGCCCAAGGCTTTTACAGCCCTTTTCTCAAATCTGAGGAAGGGTTCCTATGTTCTGTTTCAGTCCTTGCTCACCAGGCTCCTCTGGTGATGAAATCCCTGTGTTTCATGCAGCTCTGTTGGTTTTCTGGGCTGGCATTACTGATGGTGACTTTCAAAGCCACTGGAAGTTACTGGCAGCTCATCCAAGGACTGGGAAGCATGGCAGGAGTGTGACTCAGGGCTGACAGATGAGGTGTTCCCCTTGTGACAAACCCTCCCCAAGTCCCTGATAACCAGGGGCTGTCAGTCCCACACCCCCTGTACCAAGCCCCGTGCCATGGGCTGTTCCCTCTCCTTCCCTATTTTCTGTCCTGGTTCCTCCTCACAGACAGGAAACCCTTCCAGTTTGCTGTCTCAGGGATCTGCTCCTTCCCACACCCGCTCCTATCAGCCCAGGCTCTCAGTTCTCCTCTGCAGGGACACACAGAGTGGATGTTTTTAGGAGACACGGGGTGTTTTTCATCCCTTTAGGGAGAAATTTCGTGTCATCCCATTTTAGGAGAAATATGGTGTTCCAAGGACCTGGGACCTGAGGTGTGTTTGGGACAAAGCCTTGGGCAGGCAGGTGAGCTCCCTGCAAGGCCATGGCCACCAAGATGGGAATGTGGCCACACAAAATCAGCAGGAGGGTAATGCAGCTGGGAAGGAGAATAGAGAAACACAAAGGACTCAGGAGCAGCCCTGTGTGCTGGGCTCCTCTCTCCTCTCCTCATCCTTCTCAGGTATCCTCTGGCATGAGCCCAAGCTCTCCAGTGCCACCAGGATCTCTGTGCCTGTCCCTGCCTGAGGTGTCTGTGGGATGACAGCGTGCCCAGAGAGAAACCTCTGCAGAGACCTGATCTGTGACAGGTCCCCTTCTTCATCTCAGCCATGCCATCGGTCACGGAGCAGCAGAGAGCTCTTCTCCCTTCCAGGGCTCAAGGTCAAAACACACCCAGCCCAAAACCTCACACATCTTCCTGGTGACTGAGGCACCTCCTGCATCCCCCTGCACTGCCTCTGGAATGGCTTTCCAGAAAAGAGGGGAAAAAGAACAGCAAAAAAACCCCTAAAAAATCTGAGTGTGCTGCCTCTCCAAAAGCAGAGAACTATCAATCCACACCAGAGGTCCTTACAAGCCTGCTTCGGCTCCCCCTGAGGAAAAACTGGAGATGATTTTCTCTGCCTTCTGTTAAGCACTTCCGAGATTTTCAATGCAAAGATGCTGAATAAGTGCAAAATGTTATTGGAATACACATTGGTAAGAGCAATTTCTATCACCGTGGCAATAATTAAAATAAAACCCAAGAGTCTGAAGGCTGCATGCTCCAGCTGGAGCTGGAGTGAGGGTGTGCAGTGAGCTGGCTGGGGCTGACTGGAGGAGAGCATCCATCCTCCTGCTCCGTCAGACCCCCGAGCTGCAAACCTGATCCTTTTTTCACTCTGGGAACAGCTTGGCTCCTTTGTGTTATTTTTACTGCACTGCTGAAGTTGTTTGGGGAGATGGAGGAGGTCATTGTTTCGTAAGAGCTGATTCACTTCTCCTTATGTTTGCATCTTGAAACCTCCCAGTAATTCCATGGGCTTGGCCTGTTTGGAAGCACATCACTTGTGATGTCACCAGGAGGATTTTGACCTTCAGAGGCAGAAAACCTCCCAGTGTGGAGCTCAGACACCTGGGACGAGGCACAGGAAAACAAGTCAGAGCATGAGGAGTCCAAAAGGGCTCTGTGGTCCCAGGAAAGGGAGTGTTTGCAGAAATCCTGATAAAAGTTGTGGGAATGACACTGGAGTGGCTGGTCTGCTCTAAAACAGTGCCATTTGCACCTTTAATGTGAGCTTAAAGCCCAGCACCTCCTCAGGAGAGTTCTCAAAGTCAGACCAGACAAATCTCAACACCACCTAATTCCAACCTCACTTTTATTTACCTCTGCAAACTCAGGGAAATACTAAGAAGCATTTATCAGAATCACCCTGCTCCTAAAGCAGACCCACACACAAGATAGGAGTGCTGGGAAGCTTTGCCTGGACTGGCTGCAGATTGCCAACTGCAGCTGAAAGGGCATCAGTGTGAGCTGTGCCTCCTTCCTGGGCTCCCACAGCTCCCGAGCACAGCTCCCATCCCACGTGCCTGACACCTCCAGGAGTGGGGAATGTGCTGCTGGTGGCCCAGTTGGGCTCTGTGCAGCCACAGAACAAATCCCTGCCCTAGCCCTCCTGCCCCTGCTCAGGCCTGTGCACAGACAGTGTATTTCATGTTCTATTCCATGTGTATCTCATGTTTTATCAGCCCAAGGAAACAATCCCAAGCTCTTCCCCGGCAGGAACATGTTCTGTGGCAGCACTGCCTTGTCTCCAAGCAGCTGGAGAGCCAAAGCACCTGCTGTGCCATCGCTGACCAAACCATTCCAACACCCCCTTGCTTCCTGGGGAAACCTCAGTCGTGGACATTGGATCGTGGTCAGACATTGCCTTGGTTCTCCAGGAGAGCTGATTGCAACCCACAGCAAAACCACTGCAGCTCAGCCTGTCACTGGTAGCTCTGCACTGCCTGGAGGTAGCTGGGCTAGGATGGATTTAATGTCCTGGAGGTGAAGTGTGAGCAGTCCTGGCTCCAGTGCCTCACCAGGATGTTTCTCTAGCCCATAAATGCAACTGCAAAAGGTCTTGGCACCTTCATGAATTCAAGAAACCTTCCCAATATATTCCATAGGCATATCAATAAAACGGATAAACTCAAGCAAATGTTACCTGCTGGGTGCAACAATTACAGTCTCTGAGAGATATAGGGGTCAAAATGAATTCACTCTTGAAGACTAATTTATTTTCACTACAACTTTTTTCACCATAATCTCACAGGATTTAATTTTTAAGCTAAATTCAAATCAATTTTTTTCTTCATTCTGGACTACTGACTGCCAAAACAGAGCTGAAGGTAACATCTATGTGCTGTCACCCACAGTGCCACTTCAATCACCTTTAGAATAGTGCCCAGGTGAGTGGTAAGAAATTCCAGCACAGAAGGCTGGGAATTAGAGGACAGATAGCAGCTTCAGCTCTATGATTGGAAATAATTGAGCACCAGCAATGGGGATATGCAAGAACATCAAGGCAGATGATTTCATTGCTGCTGTCTGTGGGAACAGTGATGAATCCTGCAGCTGACACCTTCCAGCTCGTCTGCAAAGAGGAGAAACTGCTGGGGACCAAAGCTCAGGTGAAATGAAAACTGGGGAAGTGGAGAAATATTTTCTTTGCATCCATTTGAATTTTCATCCTGGTTATTTTAGAACAGCAGTGAGGGGCCAGGGCTGCAGGGGCAGCTCCAGGCAGAGGTTGGAGCTGTGCTGCTGGAGCTCCCTCTGTACCTTGTGTGCCCCTCCCGAGGTTTGAGGCTGTGCTTCAGTGAAACCTCTCTGCAGACAAGGACTCTGCTGCTGCTGTGACACCTGAAATGGTGTCAAACACCCCACACACTGCAGAGAACAAGCTGCCAGCCATCAGAGAGTGCTGACTGAGACAGGGGCAGCAGCCCTCAGCACTGGCTGTGCATCACGGATGGGGAAACTGAGGCCAAAAAATAAAAAAAAAAAAAGGCAGAGGCAAGAATTTGGGTTAAAAACAGAGAATCACTGCACACCCCATTAATTCATTAAAAATAAACCCCAAACAAGTGGTATCTATCCAAATGCTGAACAGCCTGAACAGTGGCAGTGAGCAATCCTGAGGCTGGCTGGAGTTTGTACCCTGCTCTCCTCCTGCAGGTTAATAACTGCACTTCACAGACACTTCCTGCCTGCAGCACGTGCTCAGGGTGACGTGGGGCATGGAGAATGATCCCTAATCCCTTTGTTTGGAATGCTGTCCCCTTCCCCTTTATTTGTAGGTAAAGCCATCGGCCTCCCTCAGTCAGAGGCTGTCACAGGCTCCTGGAACATCACATCAGTGCCTTTGCAGGGACTCTTTTTGTCACTCTGCTGTCGTTTATTTGATGTATGCTCGTTCCTTCAGTGAGGCAGCCTCAGCCACGCTCTCCTTATTTCCCAGCTGGAAGTTTAATTGCTGGCAGGGCACACATTGAGGGGGGATGGAGGCGATGAGGATGAGCCTGACTGCAGTCACTGCACTCCGAAATCAGAGAGATCCTCCCCAAACCAACCCACCCGGGAGCAGCACAGCACTGCCACGGCTCAGGGAAATAACACTGGAGGGCTGAAGCAGATTTGGATGTTGGCACAAATATGTTTAAAGAAATGCACCAAAGGGTTGGCTGATAACACTCTCAGTGTGGTGCAAACTGGGATCTAATGGAACAAAGACGTTTTTACAGTGAGGGTGGTAAAACACATGAACATGGAAGTGTCCAAGGCCAGGCTGGACGGGGCTGGGAGCAGCCTGGGACAGGGGAAGGTGTCCCTGCCCATGGCAGGAGTGGCTCTGGATGGGTTTTGAGGTCCCTTCCCACCCAACCCATTCCAGGATTCCATGAGTTAGGGACCTGCATGGGGCTTAGTGCAAGCAGAAATTGTTCCTAAATATCCAAGTCCTTTGCAAGGGTTTGACCTCTGTTGTTTGGTTGATTTTCCTCAGTTGTTCCTTACTGAGACTTGATCAGCCTGAGCAAACCCCAACTCCTTCCTCACTTCCCCACTCTCCTTATCCCCCCACAGATGGGCATTTCCATCAGTTTGAGCACTTCCATCAATTTGGGCACTTCCACAAAGCCCCTTCCCACCCCTGACAGTGTTTTATGTCTCACAGCCCCATGCAGATCCCAGCTCCTCCTCCTGAGCTCATTCACACCCAAACCCCTGCGGATGCTGTCTCTGGGAGCCTTCCCAGCCCCAGGCTCTCCCAGGACCCTTCCCTGGCACTCTGCATCTGCTCCTGGCTCCCTCTCTCCTCCCCAGGGCTTTGGGAAGGCTCTCAGCAACCTTCCTCTCACGTACTGCACCTGAAGTGCTTCCCAAAATTAAAGTTACTCCTGCTGTTCCTCATTTCCTTTGCATTTTCCTTCCACCCAAACTTGGCAGCTGCATTTGGAATATCCTGATCACGGTTATGTTTCATTTTCTTATTTAAGCTCTGTTTTAGCTGCAGCATGAGGTGCTTCCAACACCAGGTGAGTCAGGCAAACCCTCTCACATCTTGCTTAGATAGAGGCCCCTTGCCTATGACTGCTCCCCCAGGAAAACGAGGTGAATTTGATCCTTTTTCCCAGTTTCCAGTTATTTCATGTTTGCCTTTTTTCTCTTCTGCACTTATGGCGAGAAAAGAGCAAAATCTCAATTTAATTTTTGAGACTTCTCCATATTTAACTGCAGTTTGTTACGGCTTCCCAGCACAGGCTGCTCATTTGTATCTCCTCAGAACTGGTCTGAAATGCAAGGCACAAAAATCATCTGTAGGACCTGTAGCCCATGAATATACAGTCGTGACTGATATAAAATTTTAATACTTGACTGTGACTAAATGAGATAAGCATATTACAAAGAAAGAGGTTCATCATAAAATTCATTTTCCAAGGTCCATTTTGCAAAAAGCAGCTCATCTCTTTCACACAGGCAACAGCACTTGGACTTGAAGAAAAAGGCTTTGAATCTGAATCATTGGGATTTGCTTGCTTTGTTGCTGAGATTTTCAGCCTTTTTTTTGTTTTTAACTAATTTTTCAGAAAAAGGAGTCTCAGATGCAGAACAGCCCAAAGGGAAAAATGCCCAAGGAAAACACTGGCCTACAATAAAACGGAAATTGAAGCTCAACAATTTTTTTTCTACATTCTTACAAAGAGCAACAATTGGAACACAGGCACTGGGGGCTGGACTCTGCTCAGGTGAGACCCCACCTGCAGAGCTGCTGGAGAATGCTCAGAGGAGGCCACGGAGCTGCTCCAGGGCTGGAGCCCCTCTGGAACTGGGCTGGGAGAGCTGGGGGTGCTCCTCACAGGGGTCCTGCAGCTGCTGCAGCTCTGCCAGGAGCAGGAGCTGCTCTCCTTGGAGCCCATTGAAATGGGAGTCACGAGGTGCCACCGTGCCAAGGAGCAATCAGGAGCCACAGAGCTGCAAATAGAACCCTTGACTTCCAATCTGGATGTAATAATTAATTTTTATTCACTTTAAATAACTCTAAATAACCATTTTTCTCTCCCTCCTAAGTAAAGAAGAGATGGCCTCTTTCCATCTTTACAGAAAGGAAAAGCAAGGGAAGTAGGGCTAAAGAAATCCATGGGAGGTATCAATATTTGAAATAACTTTCCTTTGCCTGTACAACTCGTTGGTGTGTATTTGGTTTTATGCTCAGAGCTTTGGTGGATCAAGTGAAGAGCTGGATCAGGAAAAATGCTGGAGATACCCAGCAAACAGGAACTTATCCTTTGGTTTGGAACCAGGTCAGCTTTAAAAACCCCTCCTGCTAAAATGCCAAGTGCTCAGTGGAAGGATGGAAACACAGAAAGAACGGTGCTAACTCACAGCTCCTAAAAATAGCTGTATTTTCAAAAGGGTATTTATGTGGAGATAAAGGTAAGGTTGGCCTGGTGTCCTCTCACTGCACTTTGCCACAGACTTCCATCCAGAACCCCACAAAGGATCCCTCAGCCCCATCCCCAGCCCGTGAGGGACACGAGCCAAAGCTGTTCCAAAAGGCCAGGGCTGGAGGAACATTAGGGCAGCTTTTCTATTTCTGTTTCCAAATGGTCTTTCCGTGGCCTGTGGGAAGAGCTCAGCTCCCAATTAACTCTCCGTGACCTGTTCCTTCGTTTCTTACAGAAGATGTGAAGCGTGGCAGCAGAAAACACAACCAGACCATCACTGCGAGGTGGGGAGAAAGGGGAAATGGCTGCATTGAAAAATATCACTGAGCTCAGTTCTGTGATGAGCTGGCACAATCTGCAGCCTGTCCCCATCTCCAGCAAATGAGCAGCATTCACCTTCCCCCTGTGCTCTTCAGAGAGCTTTTCCACTGGGGGATGAAGTGGCAAAAGCAGCACCTTGGAAATGTTCTCCCAGGAAGGAGCAGCTCTGTTGGACACCCCTGACGCCTTAAATGGCTCCCTAGAAACAGAGAGCAGACAGGAATAAAGGAATAAAGGAGGGATTGATTGGAAAGGCCTTCA
>JAWWMJ010000030.1:19681798-19696703 GCA_035047045.1 Vireo griseus
TGAGCACACTCAGCCTTGCAGTGAAACAACAAAACCTTGGCAATGAAGCTGGGGTGGGCAGTGAGCAAAGGCAGCCCTGACCAGCCCAGCCCTGACCCTGCTGCATGGCTCCCATCACAGAGCTGGTAGGGACCACTGGGGGCCAACATCCCAACCTCCCTGCTGCAGAACTCCTCCTGCAGTCATCTTACCTGCCCTAAAACCCTCACCTGGCAGCTCCCAGCAGCAGCAGGGCTGTGCTGACCCTGCCTGTGCACCCCAGGGCAGTCACCCTCACCTTTAGGGTTCTGTGGAAAGAAACACTCAAATATCTGCAAATTCTGCATGAACATGGTATTTTCCACCAACCCTCGAGCAGGGATTAACCTGCAGTCACCTGCTGTCTCTGACAGCCCCTGCCTGTGCATTTTGAGCTTTTATCAATAATACAGAGTGGGAGACAAAAAGACACACAGAAGAACTAAGTGGGAGCATTTTAATGAGTGCTCAGAACAAAAAAAAAGGCAGAAGGAGCTGATGAGGTTCTGGCCCTCTGCTCTGAGAGGGCTGTAACCCGTGACCAGTTGAAGCTCACTGAACTTCAACCACAAACCTCTCATTTACATGAACAATCAGATGGAAACAACCCAGCCGTGTAAGCACCCACCCGCCCCGGCTGAACACGAGCAGCATCTGAAGGCAGCTAAATGACTTTTAAAATAACAATTCAAAGCAGAGGCAAGCAGTGCAGTTCCCCCCTGGAACAGGCTGCTCCAGGTAGAGTGAGGGAGCTCAGAGGAATTAACTCCACGGTGATTCCCTCTCCATCTGCCTGTGCACGGGCCAGGCACTCACCCAAATAACTCATTTCAGGATGCAAAATGCACAGGACACACTCACAGCCCCGTAACACAGAGCTCTGAGGACACCAACCTCATCCCACCCTCGCTGTGATTTGTTCCACTGGCACTGGGAGTGCATCAAAGCTCCCCTGAGCAGCGTGGGGCTGCTGGCACTGCCACCCTGAGCACATCTCCCACCCAGAGGAAGCCCTGCTCGGGGATAATCACAGCCCTAAAGCCTCCAGAAAGCCACGCAGTGCCTGAGGATTAAAGCCCTGGGATGAGTAACAATGACTTGCACTGGGCTTTGTCTCAGAGCTTCTCAAGTGCAGCATTTTGCAGATGGCAGAGAGACCCACGTAGAAACTGAATACAAAACCAAGCAGATTGGGGAGATAAATCTGGATAATATCTGGGTTTGTTTGTTTGTTTTTTTTTCTTTTTAATCTTAGAAGTCGATTTTTAGTAATTCTCACTAGTGTTTAAGCCATAAAGTAGCTATGGGAAAATCACATTGGTAATGTCTGATCTTAATGAAAGCTGCCAGCTCTACTGCTTACCACTGTGCCAATACATAACAGATATTGTCCTTATCCAGAGCAGTTTCACAAACATTAACCCTGCAGGTGCCAGGAGGAACAGCTGAGGTGGGTGTTGTAGTTGCCATTTCAGGTGAAAACCAACAAGCACGAATTGAATATCTGATTATCTCCCCCATTATCTCTGGTCACAAGTTCGCTGCTGATGTTTGCCCATGAACTACAGAGCAAACTGTGCCCAGCCCTGGCTCCCAGCCCACACTTTTGCACTGATCCCAGGGTAATTTGGAGCAGTCTGGATGCTCTGAACATTTATGAACAAGCCCCTGCCCAAGTTACACCAAACTTTATGTGCTTCAAGCTTCCAAATTTTATCTGCTCCGTCCCAACCACCCCAGCTCCAGTGGCTGCCCCAAATGCCACCAAAGCCCAAAGGGGATCCTTGCACGGGTCAGGGTGTTGGCTTTCCTTGATGAAATCACTGCATTGTTCTGTCAGCCTTCAGGAAAAAAAAAAAACAAAAAAAAGCCAAAGCAGACAACTAAAAATAAAGTATGACTGAACCAAAATGGAAAATGTTTGTAGCAGGAGGAAAATAAGGGAAGAAACTCCTTGACAGCTCAGACTGAGGACTAATTCTTACTTTTTTCCAGATGTGTGGAGCACTAAGGAATAACTATTGACTGTTTTCCTCTATTACTTGCACTGGAACTTTAAGATGCAAGCTGAAAACTATGTGTTACACTGCTGTAAACCCTGTAATTTATTCTCTGCGGGCTGGGATGTGCTGATTCAGATGGCTCCAGTCTCCAACCACCAACCCCCCTGCTTGGGGCTGGCTGGCACAGGGACACCAGCAGGGACGAGCCATTCCCCACGCAGGCTCTGCTCCCATCCTTCCCTGACACTCCTTGCTCTGCTTTAGAACTGCCAGGATCCTGTAAACACCACGGCCAACCTGAACATATTGACAAACAATTTCCTAACTGTGCATGTGCCTGTCCCCCACCCACGGGGGGGTCACTGAAATGCAGCTTTAGCAGAAATAAATGAGGACTGATGCTCTCCCCAGCTCTGCCTCCAGGCTTTGCCAGCTCCCCAATTTTGGGGGAGTTTTCCACCTGCAAGATGCCAAGTGGAGACTCCCCAGAAGAGGGGAGTGCTGATTTTTAGTGCCCCAGCCCCTCAGGGGGGGTTACAGAGGGGTGGGAGGGCAGTGTCACCTCCCTGCACACGTGGGGACAGTGACAGGTCAGTGCAGAGGGCCAGGCTCTCACACGGGGCTGCTGTGACAGCACAGCCACTGCCACCCCCTGCACCTCCCTCAGGGACTGGCACATAGCCCATTCCCACCCCAGGGACATGGGACACAGCCCATTCCCACCCCAGGGACGTGGGACACAGCCCATTCCCACCCCAGGGACATGGGACACAGTCCATTCCCACCCCAGGGACGTGGGACACAGCCCCTTCCCACCCCAGGGACGTGGGACACAGCCCCTTCCCACCCCAGGGACGTGGGACACAGCCCATTCCCATCCCAGGGACGTGGGACACAGCCCATTCCCATCCCAGGGACGTGGGACACAGCCCCTTCCCACCCCAGGGATGTGGGACACAGCCCCTTCCCACCCCAGGGACGTGGGACACAGCCCATTCCCACCCCAGGGACGTGGGACACAGTGCTCTGGGCAGGAACACCTCTGCAGGCAGGGACTGCAGCCAAGGGAGAGCCCAAAGCCACTGCTGAACCAGGGAAGGGACAATCATCATCCTGTGTCCCACCAGGGACAGGAATGACAGCTCTCCCCCTGGACACCTGGGAACACCAGCTCTGGGTGGGCCCTGTGCTGGGGCTTGGGGGTTACCTGAGCTCTGGGGGTCAGCCAGACCCTGCCTCTCCTGCCCAGAGCAGCTGTGGCTGCCCCTGGATCCCTGGCAGTGTCCAAGGCCAGGCTGGGCAGGGTTTAGATCAGCCTGGGATAGTGGAAGGCATCCCTGCCCATGGCAGGGGGTGGGATGTGATGAGTTTTAAGGGTCTCTTCCACCCCAGACCATTCCCCTGCCGTGCCCTGGGAAATAACCAGGCTGCAGTGAGGCTTCACTGGCTCAGAGACACGAGCTCTGGAAGGACACAAGCTCCAGGCTAAGTGCAACAAGCTCAGCTTTGGCACAACAGCCAAGAAATCCCTTCATCTTTACAACTTTAGCAATTGTGCTCTCAGAGCTGGCCAACAGCCCCCAGCAGGAGAAAAGGCACCATTATTTTTAGTGTATTTCCACGCCACACCATCCTGCTCTCTCCCAAGCTTATTCCAGCACCACCCACACTCCCCTAGGCTAAAAACGACCTGCTGCATTTTCCCTGCAGACAGCTGACCCCACAGCTTTGGGGTCTGGTCAGCACAGGCACAGGGATGTGGACGGGCTCTGCCCACCAGCCACGCAGTCTGGTCCCAACAGGCAACAAAGACTCAGTCAAATGTGGGTTTTTTTTAAAGCTGCTGCAGTCCAATGGAAACAAGATCAACCCTAAAGGCTAATTTTCCTTTTGGAGTGGGGGCTGTTTTCTCAGCGAGGCACAAACCCCCTCATTCATCAGGGCTGCAGGACAAGTGGCCCAGTGTAGTGGGGGCACCAGGGTGGGCACAGAGGCTCAAACCAGGGCAGGGCAACACCAAAGCCACAAACCCTGCAGGGTACAGAGCACAGAGAGGCTGGCTGGAACCTCCAGAGAGAGCACAGGCTCCAGAGTCCCCCAGAAAGGGGAGAAGAGGCAGAGAGGGAGAAGGACTGGGATGGCCCCCCCAGAATGGGTAAGAACGTGAGCCCCAGTGGTTGTTGGAGTCTCCCAAAACACAGGGAGAGTTTTGGGGTCTCTGAATTGCATCAGAAAAGCACCTGAGGGTGGTAGAGAACTTTTTCCACAAAGGAAAACTTGTTTTTTTTTATTCTCTAACTTCTTGGTGTTGCTGCCAAAGAAAGATAGGATCTGTCAAAACAACCAAAAACATTCATTGAAAATCCTCTCGTTACTCTGCATTTCCCTGGCTGTGAGAGCCACCACCAGCTCTATAAATAAGCCCTGCTGTGAATAACTCAGCTAATATTCAACCCACCCTACGCAGCAGTAAGGTCACTGATGAAATAAAGGACTGGCTGTTTACAGGACACCACCATTTGCACGTCAAACTTCAGGAAAATCACCACGCCCGAGGCCTCTGAGGAACTTTAAAAGTTTAGTCTTGGTGGGATCATCCACGCTCAGGGCTGAGGGGTTTGCACAGGACTTTTGTCAGGCAGTTCCAGCAGCACCCAGGTTGGGATGAACATCTGGGCTGCACTGATGTGGCTCCTTCAGGCTTTCCCTCTGGTTCTAAATGCAGTTCATAAATAAAATTACTTTTATCTTAATCGATTCCTTTCTTGGGGATTATCTCCAGTTTCTGTTATGTTGACTCTGCTGGAAACTAAGGGACTTCTTAGCTTTATTTTGGTGCCCTGATGATAAAAAGCCTTTCACAGTCTCATTCGGAGTTGTAACCAAAGTCCATGCAGGAATTCAGCCTCTCTAAACGATTTCCTCAGCCCAGAGTAATTATGCAGTGTGAAATGCAGCAATTATTTGGATTACATGACCTCTCCAGGGGAGCTGGCCAAAGGTACCATTGAACACACACAGCCGTGTCCCACCAAGAAACCACAGCCTGGGACTGCGTAACCATTTAAAAATGTATAAAAAAATCGCCGTGAGGACGCACAATCACCAAGTGTCTCTGTGAATAGCTCCGTTCCTGGAACGAGCTCTGCTGGAATCCTCGGCAGCTGCTCTTGGCAGGGAGCGGTGTCCAACACCCAGGGCTGTGCCCAGCCACGCTGGGCACCCACAACCCATCCCTCCCTCCCTCCATCCCTCCCTCCCTCCATCCCTGGGCGCTCCCAGGTGGGATCACAGCACCGTGCCAGCCCCGAGACAGCACACACCGAGTGCAGGGTTTTATCCTGCCCTAAGAGCCACCCATCCCCGCTGTCTGCAGCGAGTGATGCTTGCAGAGTGCCAACAACAGCTGCTCGACCTCTGGGTTTGGGAGACAGCACAAACAGAAAATTGTGACAGGCAAGCATTCAGAAGAAAATCAGAACTTTCTAATTTTTGCTCGCTAAAATAAGTTTTCTTTCATACTCCTGTTTTCTCCTGCTTGTAAATGAGACAGAAAACTCCACGCTCCTGGAAGATTTTACAATTACCCAGTCATTTTCTCTTTGCCTGCTCAGTAGAGGGCTGAGGAAGCCTCTGGGAGGGAGCAGGACAGGTGAGCTCCCACACACGCAGCCTTCAGCCCCAAAATGAAGCTTTACACCCCAGCCCCAAGCCCCGTACCTGATCGTCCTGACAGAAATGCAGTATTTCCACATCAGGTTCCACATGGCACTGCCATCGCCCTTCATGGCCCTGCCCGGGCTGCTGGCAGAGGGCTGGGGCAGCTCCGGGCTCGGGCACACGGCGCAGGCAGCCCGAGCTGCAGCTCTGATCCACCACTTCCAAGCGATTCCTCCGACCTCCACTCGAGTGAACTCCGGGGGAAGGCAGCTTTCCCATCTGAAGTGTCGGGTTACTCCCTTTCTTCGTGATTTATAAGATTCGGTGTTTACATTATTTGCAAGCCAGAAGAGATTATTAGAGGCTGTTCGGAAAGGTCCGTGCTGCACTCACTGCTCCAAGCTGCCGAGTCAGAAAACCCTACCTAGGCAGCACCTGCAGAAAGTTATTCCCATTTATTCTGCTTCAAAAAAAACACCCCCAGCCCAGTAACACTGCCCTAAAAAATCCCTTACGAGACCTGTAAATGCTCACCCAGTACACACTCCATCAAATGCCTCGGGCTGGAGGAGCCCTCAGCTGTTTGCAAAATTTTCTGTGTACTGTAATAAACTTTTTGGTGCCAAAAAAAGTAATGAGTCATTTTCCAAAGCTGGATTTGAAGGCACACGAAGAAGTCATGGCTTTCAGCAGTGAGTATCAGCTGGGACACTCAGCCTGGAAATGACAGCGACAATAAAATGGCAAGATCTGATTAAAACCCCAAACTATCCAAGCAAAAAGAAAAAAAAAAAAAAAAAAACAGACAAACCAAAACCCAACCAAAAAACCCCAAAGCTCCCTAACTTATAGATTATGCATATGGAATTCTTTTGCTGTGCTGAATAAGTTTAAACACACAGCGTTTACTGCCAAAAGTTTCAGCAGAATTTAAACCCCAGCACACACTGACATGGCACAAACCTCAGAGAAAAGTATTATTATTGTTGTTCCGGAGATGAGCCCTTTAAATCCTGCCCTGGCATCTCCAAGACCACCCTGAGAGTCAGAGTTGCTGCTCTGACAGATGAAAGTTCCCTGAGCCTTTGCTGAGCCCACCCTCCCTTCTCTGCAGAGGTCAGGAGCTCCATTATCAGGGGCCCTTCTGGAGCAGGGACATCAGATACATGTTTATATTATAAAACTTAATTAAGCAAGAAACCAAGTTCACGCTGTTTCTTCACAGGGCAGAATCATTCCATGGTTAACTCTCTGTTTGCTGTTGCATAACTCCATTTTCTCCAGGGCTGTTTCGCCCAGGATCTCGTGACTGTTCCCATTATTTGAAATACATTCTGCTTCAGGAGTTCCTGATAATTGTTCCTGGAGCAAGCTATTGATGGCTCGTTAGGAGAAGTCACACCGAGTTCCACAGCACACTGTACATTTAAATCAGCTGGCTTAATGAAGGAAAATTGCATTAGAAAACTTTTATACATCTGTTCCTAACATAATCACTGAAATATATTTCAGTGCTGGACAAAGCTCCTTAAGTTCAGGCAGCTCAGCTGAACCCTGTCCCCTTCTTTCACCCCCCAATTTCAGAGGTGAAGTGCCTACAGGAGAGATTTTCTGGTTTTTCTATCCTGTACACTTGCAATACCTCATTTGGCATAAATAAAGCCATTATATAAAGAGTATAAAAGTAGTAGTTTATGTTCTGTGCAGCACAGGGGCACTGAGCAGCACCCTCAGTTGTGTCAGCTGCCTCTCCCTGAGCTCATACCTGAGCCCTCAGGGTAATTGATGTATTTAGATTACACCCTCCCCTGCAGTCCCAATATTTTGACAGCACCAGCATCTGCAGGAATAGTGTTTTTATCTGTCTCTAAAGATAGACTCAGTGGATGAGATCTACAAGGGAGCAGTGCTTTCATCACCTCCTTCAGCCACGTTTCTAAACTTCATGCACAACCAGCGGCCAAAGGAATTAAAATAATTTGGGAACATCACAGGGCAGAGGTGAGATGCTGCAGGGGGATTGTTTTTTGATTTGTTTTGATTTTTAAATCATTGCTGCAGCATTTCCCACAAAAACCAGATTATTAAATAGTGTAGAGAGTATTTCAGCTCCCGAGCTGAGTTTGCCCATGGATTCCCTAAGAGACCTGGACAAACCCAGGTAGCTCTCCTCTAAGCAAGCAGGGAATATTATATCATATTATTATTGTTATTGTTCTGCAGGAAATACAGATCATTCAATACACATCCAGAAAATGCTGCACACCGTGCAAGTCACATCATGAGCCAATATAACTCACATTTCAGCTCTGTGCTTAAACCTCTGCTGTAACCAAGTGCTGTTCATTCTGCTGCAGATACAAAGAAGGTGTTTCTGTGAGATGCTCCTTGGGATGGGGAGGGGAATGTTCCACCCCACAGCATCCTGCAGAGCCTGGGGAGGGCAGGGCTTGGCTGGATGCACCAAGAGCACCAGGGGAGAGCTGCAGGTCCCTGTGAAGAGCTGGTGACTGATCAAACCTGGTTCTGTCTCTCGTGCTGGGCTGCCTGCTCTGAAAGCAGCTCCTCCGGAGCATCCTCATCCAGGAGGTAACAGAAGGGATGGCCAAGAGGAGCTGGACACATCAGCTGTTTGTTGGTAACCAGAAAAATCTTACTGAGGAACAGAGGAGCTTTTCCAGGAGCAGTGAGACAGTGAGGTCCTTCTGCCCAGGCTGTTTACATCCCTCCCCTTTGTTCCCAATGACATCAGCACGCCCCAAACAAGGCACAGATTTGCACATCAAGTGATTCCAAGTGGTTTGAAGCCTTGCTTGCTTTCCCTTTAGGACAGCCAAGATGAGCCCCGGCACCCCAGGGGCCGTTTGGTGCCGTGTGTGCCTTGGACGTGGATTTTCCACTTCGTACCTCCATCATAACCCCTCACCAGCACTCCAGTGGCAATGCTGTGCCATGCTCACACAGGCTGCAGCCTGTGGGCACTCAGGAGGGCTGCTGGAGCTGCCTGCCCGGGCTGCTCCTCCTCTCTGGGTGTGGATGAGAAGTGCATCACTTATCTCTTCCCCTGGCAGTGAAGCAGCAGATTCCATTTGCAGCACATCACTGCACCCACCCAGCCACCCCGAGCTCAGCTCCCCGCACACATTTACTTATTTGCTGGTTTCTTTTCTCCCTGGAAACCTTTCTCAGCTCTGCCCTGCTTGCAGGCACCTGCAGCAGCTCTCCCTCTCCGCAGCCCTGTCTGTCTGGACCCACGGCAGTGCCCAATGTAAAACAAGCTCTTGAGTCCTCCCAACTTGCAAAAGGAAGGTGCAAGGAGAAATTCTGCCTCCTTCCAAAATTTCTTCTTGCTTCAGGACAGTTTTTTCCAAACCCACCATCACCAGTGGCCACACTAGATGCCTTGGACCTTCATTCTGCGACTCCCAACTTCGCAAAATGTTTTGCATCTCTTCCAGGAGGAAATCTCTAATTCAAACAGCCACAGCCACCAGTTCAGAGATGCTGCTGCAGCTTTTGGGAGCTGAGGACACCGTGGGGGCAGCTGAAGGTGGGTGCCCTGAGCTGCAGGGTCAGCAGGAAGGCTCTGCTCAGCTGCTGGAGCTGCAGGGGAGCACTGCCTGCACATGCTGATGCAGGAGAGTTTGCAGCCAGGCAGCCCAGAACAGCAAGGCAGACACACAGCTATGGCTCTGCTGACTGGGCACAGGAGCAGGGAGCTGCTGCAGGCCAGGGAAAACAATTGGAACAATCAATATCATAGAAATGCTGGGAAAAAATCCCCAGGTTTGTCTAAGTCCTCGCCTTGGCCACGGTGAAGCACATGCCACCCATTTTAGGATGGGGATTCTCCCAATGGTTTTGATTCCTAAGGGAACCCAGAGCAATGCTACGTGGTGGAATCACTCAGGAATCCCTAAAATCCCCAGTGTTGGGGAGTGGGGAGGGAGGTAAAGGCAGAATAGAATCACAGAATCATTTTGTTTGGAAAAGCCCTCGAAGATCATCGAGTCCAACCATTCCCCAGCCCTGCCAAGGCCACCACTCATCCGTGTCCCCAGGTGCCACATCTGCACATCTTCTAAATCCCTCCAGGGATGGTGACCCCACCACTGCCCTGGCAGCCTGTCCCAGCCTCTTCAGTGAGGGAATTTTTCCTAATATCCAACCTAAACCTCCCCTGGCACAGCTTGAGGCCATTTCTGAGGAACGGGAGGCTTTTAATCTATTTTCTAATTTTCACACTGGAAACAAAGCTGCTGCAGGCAAAGATACCACAAGGGACATAAATCACTCTAAGTATTTAAAAACGCTGGAGCTGAGGTTCCTTTACAAGTTGTAGGTGGTGTGTTACTTTTAAATGCTATTATTAGAAAGGCAGGGCTTAATTTGGAGTCTCACACTCCATTACTCTCCCCCCTCTGGAGATGCATTCCCGTTTGGCAGCAGAGCCTGCAGGATGATAAGGATGTGCTGGGTGGGCACAGGAAGGGAGAGGAGCCCAGAGGAAAGCAGCACCCAGGGCACAGGGTCTGAGCTGGTTTTGGATAGAGCTGTGTGCTCTGGGTGGCTGCATCCCCTCCCACACAGCCTGTGAGGTGATCTGAGTGCTGCCACTGAGCCCCTTAGGCCCAGCCTAAGTGAGCTCAGCTCAATGTCCCTGCCACAGGGAATCTGCCCTGCTGCAGCCCACGAGGGTGAGGAGCACAGCTTGCCTGTTTTTCTGAAGTTTCCACCACAATGAAATGGTCCCAAACCAGGATTTTAGAACACTCCTGCTCTGATGTTCGTTACATTTGTAGGTCATTTGGCAAAAGGAAAATGTGACTGCTGGGGCCAGCCTGGTTTGGGTTGTCAGTTCAGTCCCAGATCTATTTTTAACTTAGGTAGCATTCCCCTTACACAGCAGCTATTACCAATTAAGGATTGCAGGGAGTTGTACAAATAGATGGAGTTTAATTTTTTGCTGGAAAAGCATTCTGGCTTTTTGGACAACTTGGGGCACCTTTAAACCTTCGACCTGCAACAAGCCAGCATTTTGACTTGGGAGGTTTTAATAAAATATCTTCACCACATTTTCTCCTCAGCCTTCACTGCATTCTCTTCCCTTCCCTTTGAAAGTTCCTGTGCTGATTTTTCACAAGCATTCCTGAGGAGAAGCAATCCACGGCGTTTCCTGGGAGCTGGCAGCAGGGACAAGCACATGCCAGTCCTTCTGGGCAACAGAGCCAGCCCAGCCTTGGCATTTCGATAAAGGGCATCTCCCCTTGTCCCCAAAAAAGGCTGGAGACTTTGGGATCCTTGGCTGAGCCCCTCCAGCACCCTCCCATCTGCAGCTTCTGAGGCTCCTGGGATGTCTCCAGGCCACCACCAGGCTCCCAAGCTCCCTGTGCTGTGACTCAGTCTTGGACCACGATCAAAGGGAGCTCAGAAAGCTTCCAATTCCCCTCTGCAGGGCACGGAGCCAGAGGCACAATTAAAATGTGACTGCTCCAGGGGCTGCCCATCAGCTGCATCCAGCTACAGGAGAGACTGGGGAGGGGAGGAAAAGCCTGGCAAACTCCTTGTGCTCCAGGGAGGCAGCTAAAGGGCAGGAACCCCAAGATCAACCTTCAAAGCCGTCTGTGGAAGGGTAAAATCTGTGCAAGTGTGGAGAAGGGAGGACCTGAGGGCTCACAGATGGTTCCTGGGTGAGAGGGAAGGGGGTGGAGAAAAAGGGAAGTTCCAGGAAGGCTGGAGAATTGATGTAATGGAGACTGCAGGGAGGCAGGGGAAAGGCAGGGGAAAGGCAGGAGAGAGGTGGGGAAAAAGCAGGAGAAAGGCAGGGGAAAGGTAGGGAGGGAAAAGGCAGAGGAGAGGCATGGGAAACAGTGAGAAAAGGCAGGGGAAAGGAAGAGGAAAAGGCAGGGGAAAAGCAGGGGAAAGGAAGAGGAAAGGAAGAGGAAAGGAAGAGGAAAAGGAAGAGAAAAGGAAGAGGAAAAGGAAGAGGAAAAGGCAGGGGAAAAGGCAGGGGAGAAGGCAGGGAAAAGGAAGAGGAAAAGGCAGGGGAGAAGACAGGGAAAAGGCAGGGGAGAGGAAGAGGCAGGGAAAAATCAGAGGAGAGGCAGGGGGAAAAGGTGAGAAAAGGCAGGGGAAAGGAAGAGGAAAGGAAGAGGAAAGGAAGAAGAAAAGGAAGAGGAAAAGGCAGGGGAAAGGCAGGGGAAAGGAAGAGGAAAGGAAGAGGAAAGAAAGAGGAAAGAAAGAGGAAAAGGAAGAGGAAAGGAAGAGGAAAAGTAAGAAGAAAAGGCAGGGGAAAGGCAGGGGAAAGGAAGAGGAAAAGGAAGAGGAAAGGAAGAAGAAAAGGAAGAGGAAAAGGCAGCGGAGAAGGCAGGGAAAAGGCAGGGGAGAGGAAGAGGCAGGGAAAAAGCAGAGGAGAGGCAGGGGAAAAGGTGGGAAAAGGCAGGGAACAGGCAGGGGGAAGGCAGGCACACACACAGAGAACTGCCCGGTCTGGAACCCAGTTTAGCCCAGGTCCAGCACTGGGACCAGGACAGGCACCACAGCCCCACAGAGCCGAGCAGGGCTTGGCTCAGCCGTGCCCAAACCCCACGGCACACCTCGGGGAAAGCAGGGCGTGGGAAGCGAGGGGATCCCATGGGATGGGTGTCCCCCAGGCAGGGAGGAAGAGCAGCCTGGGAAGGCAAAGCAGGAGCGTGGATTTCGGGCAGGAGAGCAAAGAACACCTGCACAAAGACTCCTTCCTACAGACAACCAGTAATGACATTACAGGGACGCCTTCCACCAGATTAGCAGGTACTTGGCGCATTTACATTCAAATTCCTCAACTTGGAATCACTTCCCCGAGTTTCTCTTTTCACAGAGAAACCCTCTGGTGGCTTTTAAGGCATTTTGCTTCTTTGTGCGTTTATTCGAGGGTTCGCTCTCCATCCTTTTTGCGCCGGCTGCGGGAATACTGCAGCGTGTGCTGTTTGCGGGCTGTGCTTCCAGAGGGGAGGATTTGGGAGGTGGGGGAAGCTCCCAGCTGCTCTGCAGCTGCAGCAGCCTCGCCAGAGCATCCTCTGGAGAGGGAGACGCTCCACAGGCACATGACTCAGCCCCGCTCTGGATGAAGTCACTGTCAAGTGAAAGCAAACTCTGTGCTCCTAACAACATATATGGTGAACTCCAAAGGCGAGTTCAAGGCAAAGCTCCGGGAGTTTTCCCCACCCGCTTTTGCTTTTGTTTTGTTTGAGATGTTGTAAAGGAGCTCGGAGTTTAAGTGGCGGCAAGAGGATGCACAAACCCGCTGACATCGCTGTCCAGCAGGGTGCAAAAGCAGCTCCCTGCCCTCAGTAACCAGAACCTAAAGGGTTTTTCCCCCTGCTCCCTGTTCCTGAGGTTTGTCATTACTATACAGCCATCGCCTCCAGGAACACGAGATTACAGAATTGTACGCAGGTTTTCCTCCCTTTATTAAATCTGATTTTAAAGAATGGATTTAATTACGTGCTGACACGTGACCCGGGAGTTCTTTACACGTATTTTTATGCTGCCTTTCCCTTAAAGGAAGCAGCAGCACTGCTCTGTGCCAGTTTCCAACACATCTGAAGCCACCTCACATAACCCCAGAGCAGAGTCCATGCTGCTAACACCAGAAATGAGGAACAAAGCCTCACAAAGCACATTCTTTTTAACAAAGAGTTAACCTAAAGGACAGCCCTGGCACAGATCATTTCAAGCCCGTGTGCTGTCTTTGAAACAGCATCTAAATTAAGGCTGGCAATTCCTTTCATGGCTTCAAATGCTACACATTTTTCTAGGATAAGAGAGTGGGAAAGAGGATGAGCACAGAGCTGCAGGTGCCCTGCAGAGTGCAATCTCAGAGTGGCTTTAAGTAGCTTCTGACACTCAGATACTCTGATATTCCAGGGTGGTAGCACTAAGCTGCTCCTAACGAGCCACCTCATGAAAGCATTTCCATTTTTAATCAACACGGAAACATCCTCATGGGAATGAATCATGTACCAAAATGCAGACCCATTTTGCCCAGGGATGGGCTTAAGCACATGAGACAAACCAATCCTGGAGCACGGTGCTGGAGCTGGGAGTCCCAGCTGAAGAGTGGCAGGAACGATTCCAGCTAATCCCTGCCTTCAAAGAACCAGGCACCTCTCACTCTGCTGATTCCATTGGGATGGCTCATTACAAATGGCCCTAATTGTTGTGGAAGGGACTCCTGCCCCCTTCAGAGAGACCAAACAGATGAAGGGAAAATTGAAAATGACAGGAAATAATTTAAAAACTGCTTTGTTTGCCAAACAAGGCATTCCAATAAAGCAGCCTTTACGCACTTGGCACCTCCTTTATGTTTTTTGAAATTCTCCTGTTCTAGCCAGAAGAGAGAAGATATTCTGGGAGGAAAAATCTGCAGATTCCAGCTGTCTTCAGTGCCAGTCACACATTTCCTCACCTTCTGCTTGATCTTTAATGCAATGCTAATGGTAACAATTTCTTGCCTGGGCTATTACACACCAGCTGCCAGCAGCACAGCACGAAGCTTCCCCCCCAGCTAAGGAAAATCTTCACTTTCATATGCTAAACCTGAACTCACATGGGTTTATAATAATCCTGGGAGTAAAAATCCCATCACCCTGCAAAGCCCACAGAAACCCGACAGAGATTTGCTCATCTCACACTTTAATCGGGCACAGAAACTCCTCTCAGCACCCTCCATGTTTGCATCCAGAGGGTACCAAAAACCAGCCCTCAGGTGAGGCGTTCTGACCCAAAATGCACCCAACAGAGCCCTGAAACCTCATTTTCACGAATTGCTGAACTACCAAACATTTCTTGGAGCAGGTTTCTGCCCCAGCCCCCCCAGTTTGCTTTATGCAGTTTGGATAAATCAGGCTGCTGGTTTATGATGTGTTTATGAACCTCACTGGCGGCATCAGCACCATTACACCCTGCAGTAACTTTTGTTTTGTGAATGCACATGGGGTGGGCAAAGTCCTGCTTGCTGCAGGTGCTGCCACACTGAAGGAACAGAGTGAAATTGTGCTTGGTGGATTTTTCCCTCTCTCCCCTGGCTGTGTTGAGAGGACAAACCCTGGAGAAGCTCTCTCTGTACACGTGGTGTCTGCCCTTACCTGGAGTTCCTTCAGGAGAGCCACATGCCCACCTTGCTATTTTGGAACTGCATTCTTACCCTGTGTACATAAATAAACTTGAAAACCTGTCCCAGT
>JAWWMJ010000030.1:19716310-19727299 GCA_035047045.1 Vireo griseus
GAGCCCAGAGTGTGACCTCTGAAGGCCTTTCCAATCAATCCCTCCTTTATTCCTTTATTCCTGTCTGGTCTCTGTTTTTAGGGAGCCATTTAAGGCACCCCCACAGCAGCACTGGCAGAGCTGCCTGCGCTCCCTGGGTCGGGAGACAGCTCCTGATTGATAACAGCCCTCGCTGGGTGACAAAGGAAAATGATTTGAGCAACATTTCCTGATGGAGATTAATTATCTTACCACCCCAGCCCCCGGCAAAAGCGTGTCGTAAAGCAGCAATTACAACTAATTGAATTCTCCGTAAAAATGAATTTAATTGAAGAGAGCAAGATGGATTTCGACGCCGTCTCATTTTCAGGTGTGCAATGCTCCAGTGATTGGCTTGAAGAAAAAAAAATTCAGAGGTGAATGAGATGTGACATAATTTCTTTAGGATAAAATGCTTACATTAACGGGTCATAAATTGGGTTGATTTTATGCATTTGTTCTAGGAATGCATCAGCCAAAGATCATTAAAGGCCAAAGAGCACACAAATAACATAAAAAAAAGCTAAATACTTGAGTGAGTGTGGAACATGAAGGACTTGCTTGAAACACTAAAAATTAGAAAAGGACATTTTCGTGGCATTGTTTTGCAGATTTTCACTTGAATATGGGAAGTAAACATAAATCAAATAAACGGTTTTTGGTTATTTGGAATTCCAGCGTCGCAGCTTGTTTAGCAAATACAGATAATTATTTTCAAATCTTCTCAGGTCTAAAGGGAAAACAGCAACACCTGCATTGCCCAGAAAAGACTGACAGAAACCATTAATGGCAGATAAAGGTGTTGGCTGGGCACAAACAAGGGGGCCTTGCTCATCAGGGTCTGCAGAACTCCCCATATCAGCACCTTGATTTCATAAAAGCTTTTAACACCAAATGTTGGCCTTGCACTCGCTACAGAACCAAAACATGTTGGGTGGGGCCTGAGCAGCCTGGTCTAGGGAAGGAGTCCCTGCCCAGGGCAGGGGGACAGGGACTGGAGGATTTTTAAGGTCTCTCCCAGCCCACTCCACCCCATGATTCCGTTTCATTCTGCATCAGCTGCACAGCTGCTCTCTCCTCATGACCCCGTGGCATTCTGCTGCTGGAACCAAAACTGGCTGGCTCTGAGGAGTCCCTCCCATCCCCAGGAAGGTCCCCAAGGTCTCTTTGGAGGGTCAGTGCCTGGACATCTCGGGGTGGAGGGGAGGGAGCCGGATGGCGGCGGGGCCGAGTCACCAAAGGTCAGCTCGCAGCCGGGAGCCACAGGCTGGAGTGCCTCCAGACACGGCCAGAAAAACCCTCCCTGAACTCATTAATGGCGTTTCTCCTCGTGGATGGACTCGGTGCACTTCCCTCTCTCCTCATCCATCCATTTGTGGCAGCTCATGGCAGGGAGTGATCCCTGATCCCAGTGAGGAGCTGGACCCTGGAGCCCCCAGCTCCCTGCCCGGCACCCTGGGCTCACCCTGCTCACCCTGAGCCCCTTCCCTCTGCCAGGAGGGCAAGGCAGAGGGGAGGAGGGGGATAAACACCCAGGGAAGGGGGATAAATACCATGGGAATGGAGATAAACACCCAGGGAAGGGGGATAAATACCCAGGCAATGGGGATAAACACCCAGAGAATGGGGATAAATACCCAGGGAAGGGTGATAAACACCACGGGAATGGAGATAAACACCCAGAGAATGGGGATAAATACCCAGGGAAGGGTGATAAACACCATGGGAATGGAGATAAACACCCAGGGAATGGGGATAAATACCATGGGAATGGAGATAAATACCCAGGGAATGGGGATAAATACCCAGGGAATGGGATGAATAACCAGGGAATGGAGATAAACACGCAGGGAATGGAGATAAATACCCAGAAAAGGGTGGTAAATACCCAGGGAATGGGGATAAACACCCAGGGAAAGGGATGAATAACCAGGGAATGGGGATAAACACCATGGGAATGGGGATGAACACCCAGGGACTGGAGATAAATACCCAGGGAAGGAGATGAACACCCAGGGAATGGGGATAAACACCCAGGGAAGGGGGATAAACACCCAGGGAAGGAGATGAACACCCAGGGAAGGGTGATAAACACCCAGGGAAAGGGATGAATAACCAAGGAATGGGGATAAACACCATGGGAATGGGGATGAAAACCCAGGGACTGGAGATAAATACCCAGGGACTGGAGATAAACACCCAGGGAAGGGTAATAAACACCCAGAGAATGGGGATAAGCCCCCTGTGCTGTTCTGCTCAGCCCCTCTTGGACAGGATCCTCCCAGCCCCACTCAGCTGCTGCAGTTTGGGGAGTTAAAATGGGAAACTCAGCTGAACCACAGAATCACTGAGGTTGGAAAAGACTTCCAGGATCATCCATCCAAATTCCAACTGAACACCTCCATGCCACTAAACCACGTCACAAAAAATGAGAGGGAAGGTTCAGAATGCCAAACACCTCACACAGGTGTGGCACACTTACCTGAACTATTATAAATGACTTCAGTAGAGGTAGAATAATAAACTTGTTTTTTCTGCTGCTTTAACAGCAGATCTGTCTATCTAGCAACACTAAAATCTACAGAATCATATTGTTTTATGCCTTTTGATTATCAGTTTCTTCATTTGAAAAGCTGAGAGCCTAGGGGAGCATTGCTGTGTGTCTGTCTTGTTCTCATACCCCTTCCTAAGGAACCACCAGTGACAGTGGGATGTGAAACAGCCCCTGTGGCTTTTCCTGTCCCTTCCCTGGGACATGTCCTGCATTTCACTCCTGAAAGGTGGGGGCACAAACAGTGTATTTGGGGCAATAATTATAACATTTATAGGCAGCTTTTATGGCAATATTTATAAAATATAAAAACGACATGGAATATAAAAACGACATGAAATTTTAAAACGACAGGGCATTCTGGCATATATATATCCATATATATATCCATATATTTCCATATATATCCATATTTATCCATATATATCCGTATATATCCATGTAGCCCAGCTCCAGTGGTCACAGAGTGCAGAAGTACATCGAGCTGGCTTCCCCCTCCTGTCCTCTGCAGCTCCTCCGACGAAGCCAGGCAGGAGGGATTAACTGGGAAAGCTTTGGGAAGGCTGCATTGGAGCTCCCTCTAGCCCCCACGCCAGGAAATAGTCAATTATTGCAAAAAAAAAAAAACTCTCAAAAAATTCTACCAAATTCTGGCACAACCTAAAGACAGCGAGTGCTTCCACAGATATTTGTATATATATTTTTGGGGTTGTGTTCTCTGAGAGCTCCCTGCTCCATTTCGGTGTTTGAGGTCAAAAAGGAATTAGTGCTGCAGGTCAGAATGGTTCATCTGGCAAATAAATACTCCAGAATCCAAATATCCCCCTTGCAAAGCTGGGGCTCAGGGGGTTCCGGGGGGGCTCAGCCTTTCCAAGCAGGGAGTTCTGAGCCCCTCTGCCCCTCTGACCTCGAGTGCTGTCCCAGTGCTGCTTCATTCCGGTGGCATTGCCATCCCTGGGCACCTGCTCAAGGAAGGAGCTCCCTCGGCCATCAATTCCTTCATAATTCAATCTCCTCCTGACTCCTGAGCTGCCTGGAGTGGTGGCAATCTGCATTCCATGGCACAGCTCCTGGCCTGGCTGAGGGAGCACCTAAAAACCCTGACTGCAGTTGAGATCCACACCCTGCTGCGTTTTTCAGGGGATTATTTCTTCTACATTACACAGTATTTTCCTTCAGCTAGCTAAAATCTACTTTGGGAGATGAATCTCTTTAATTTATCTCAGTTGAACTGGTTTGTTTTGTTTTGTTTTTTTTTTCCTTTTTTTTTTGCTCCATCTAGTGGTGCACAAAAATCCATCCCATTCCAGCCCAGAGTGTCCACACACTGCTCTGAGCTCTTTTAGTGGCACCTCACAGTTGGTTAGGGAGAGAAAATAATAGAAGAGCAGGAAATAACAGCAAGGCAGTGGTTGCTCTGCAAAGCTGGAGTCTCACCCACCTATTTCAGGCAAAATCAGGCAGGAGCCGAGTGTGTTAGCACAGGAGAACTCCACACTGCAGAGGAAAACCAAACCAGCCTGATCCTAAACAGTGCAAGTGCCTAAAGGTGCTGAAGGAGAAGTTCCCCATCTGAATTCCCCCCAAAAGCAGCAGCTTTTATTCAGCCCTCTGAGATAATGGAAGGAGAAAATAAGAAAAAAAATAAAGAAAATGCCATTTCTACTCCGCCTTCCATCCTGAAATGCACGATAAGAGAGTCTTCACTCTTCACAAAACCAGTACAAATCCACCTAGGAATGGAAAGGGAATTTTTCTACTGGCACCTATCTCTGTTTTATAATAACATGCAGCATTTTAGGTCATCTCCTTCTAGCTGTGGTTAACTAAGAGAGCCCCTACCAGGCTCTGCTGCTAAGCCCAGAGATGCACAGCATGTTTTATTTAGCCAGCCATGATTTATTCAGAGAGGGAAATGTTTACTCCTGCATTTCTGGCTTCCCCTGCACCAGCTCTCGGTGAGCTCTGCAGAGAGAAAATGCCACAATTCAGGGACACTACAGCTCCAAACTCCAGCTCTTCCAAATCCCAGCAGCCCCTAATGACCCTATTTCCCCTTAATTGGAAAACTACTGGGTAAGAACACCCCATGCCAGTGTCCTGTGACAGCCAATAATGCTGGTCAGGCTCTGCCTTCATTTCCTCCTGAGACTCATCATTAACTGCAGCCACTTTGAGGATAATCACCCCCTGCCTCTTCAGGTTGGGGGTTTAATTTGCATGGTTAAATCAGTCTTGCTTCTTTGTCTTCCTGTGCACAAAGAGATAAAAGATACTCATTGGAAGATTGGACAAACCTTCCCCTCTGGAAGGGAATAATTACAGTGCTCCAGAGTTCAGCACGCTGAGGAGAGAGTGGTAATCACTGTTTACATCTGGGAGGGAGATAAGCAAGGCAAAATATCAGAAATTTCTACTGTTTCTGTCTTTGGGAAGCAACCCCGAGAAACTTAATTACAGAGTAAAAGACCCAAATGATGAGCAGTGTTCAAACATTTCAGTGCTTTACCCTGCCCAGTAAACACCAGAGCACTCCCAGGGATATAATAAACTGCACCCATCCACTATGCTGCTTTTTTGCATACATTATTTTGAAATTTTACAGTGGGAATGAATGTTCTTTCTCTCTGTTGTAATGAACAGTGATTAGGAAATGTGTGAAACATCCAACAGCAAAGAACAGCAGCCTCAGAGTGTGAGCAGAGAGCAGAACTGATACAGAAACCCTTGCAGAACCACGAAGGGAGATGATTCTCGTGCCAGCAAATCCCTCCCCAGGCCTGGGACCCTGCACAGCCACAGCCAAGGTGAGCACAAGGAAACATTTCACAGCAAGGAGAGAGACAGCAGATCAAACCTTACAGAAAAGCAAATAACCTGTATTCTGGTTTTGTACCCGTTCCTTCGGGGGGAAGAGCACATTGTAAAGATCAGAGTGAGCCTCAGCTGCCTTCACAGTTCTTTGCTCCTTGATCCTGGTGATTCTCCTTTTATCCCATCCTCAAAGCCACACACAAGTACAAATAAATATCTGTTTTTTCACCCTACGTCAAGCCACCTCTGCCTCTACATGAGCCCCAGAGAGTGTGGAGCAGTATTTTACCTCATGACAGCAACCAAAGATTTAAGAATCTTTTTTCCCCCTCTCCCAGTCCTTCTTTCCACTGTTTTCAGAGTAGTGAAAGCTACTGCAGAGAAATTCTGTTGCCTGGGATGCCTGCTTGGACTGGTAAAGCTTGGAAGAGCCAGCCAGCAGAAATTCTCTGGTTATTTTAGAGCCACAGGATGTGTCTAGAACAAAGAAAGAGCCTTCTGGGCAGTAGAAACTTGGACAGCCATGGACACACTCGTTTATCCAGGTGCATCCATGGGGTGCTCAGCTCCAAGTTCATTCCTCCAGTGACAACCTCAGGCACAGCTCCGAGGGAAATATTTCCATTGATGAGGCAACAGAAGCACATGAACCAGGATCTGGTACTTTGGTTGATCCAAGACTTGCACAAAGGCCAAGGAAAGGAGAAGACAGAGCTCAGAGCAGCTTAGGATGGAAGCAGACATGGAGAGAGGATCTGCTGCCAACACAGGAATGTGCTGGCTCCTCAGAACCAGCCCAGAGGAGAGGAAGAAGAGTCAATCTCTGTGCAGTAACATCCACAAAACGTCAAACATTGGTGTTTGTCCAGCCTTGAAACAAGCTTAAAGAGCCTAATAGAGACTCTCACCACAGCTGCCCTCCCACCCCACATCTGGGAGAGAAGAAATCCCTTTGGGCTGTGCCCTCCGCAGCACCCAGCCACGCACAGACAGCAACAAAACTCACACACCACCTCAGGGCTTATGGTACTGTTTATTTTAGTTCAAAATAAACTGTGCATTTGAGGAATCTGTTTACAGCTGGCGTGTGTTCTCAGCACTGGGCAGGAGGAGGGAGCTGTGGGGAGGCCTGGAGAGGAGGCATTACTCAAACTGGCAGCACGGGGATCCCACGGCATCCGTGCAGTGCCAGTCCATACACACCAGAAAGGGAGGAGAGGATGGATGGACTGTACAGGTGGAGCACTGACTGCACCATGGACCCCCAGCTTCGCTGTTATCTTGAGGATGGGCTACTAGACCCCGAAGGTGGACAGCAGAACTGGTGCAGGACATTATCTTCCCTGCCGAGGAAGGGAGGGGGGCAAGAAAGAAGAGAGACAGAGGAAGAGAATCACAGGGAACAGCATTAGGAAAATTCAGCTTGAAATTTGTTTGCTTTTGTTTTCAAAAGCCACAAATACAGTGAGCTGTTGGTAAGCACCCCCCAGTTAACCCATTTCCACCTCGGAGACAGGACTCTCCACACGGGGAAGGACAGCCCAACGAGCCAAGGCCAACGCTGACCACTTAAACTCTGAGAAAAACACTGCTTTGAAAGGGCCATTTCTGGTTTTCCCAGTAGAAGAATTATGTTAAGTAATTGTATACCCACCCAGCCTAACGTGGCCACGGCTCCTTTATTTTTAACATGATTCAAACTTTCCCCAGGGAATTTTCACTGCCCTTGTTCCGCTGGAAATGCAGAACAGGCTCATCCCCCTCTGCAGGGGGCTCACACACAGAAACCCTGGTGGTGCCCAGGTCTGCTCTCCCACCCTCCCAAGGACCAAGGAAGAGCTCTGTCTCCATGAGGAGTTGCCAGCGTCATGAATGGTGCCACAAGGCAGGAGCAGTTTGGAATACCCACATCTGTAATGCTAAAAGTGCTTTATGGCAGGGAAGGAGATGCTGGCGTAGCAGGAGGCTCCACTTCTGAACCAGTGACACAACCACGAGGGGCATTTCCTTTAAAGTAAAGAACAGGCTGGAGGAGGAGGATGGAAGGGAACACAATGGAGGAGGGAAAACAAGAAAATCCAAAAGCAAATCTCGTGCTGTTCTGCCAGCTCTCCCAATTGTGTGCAGAGCACAACCCAGCCTTTGCACTCCCTGCATCACGTAGGCATCAAGTGGAAAATTACAAGTATTACTCTCTTTATGCCAGCTTTCCTTTGCCATAGGGTGTGAGCACAGATGCCTTATGTAATCAGCTGAACCTCACACTGACTTAGGGTGGATTTGGTCACACTTTGGATCTGGTTTGCTCTGTCCATCTGCACCCTGCCTCTCTGGCTGACGTGCTGCTGGTCTGGGCCGTGCTGCTCTCACTCCTTTGCTCAGTTTGGAAATTAAAATATCATCAAGATTTTATATCTCTGCATATTCTAGAGAGTGCTTAAACATGCTGAGGTGTATAGCTAGGCAATTGCAGTTAGAAATTAGATTCCTGTTCAGCATTTTTTTTTTTTTGTAGAAAATGCCAATGAATTGTCATAGCAGTGCTAAAAAGAATTCTGAAGTGCAGCTCCTTCAGATCTGTCTTTACTGATCACTGACTGGAAGCTACTACAGGGATTCTGCTGCATGGGGTGGGATGGCTCCAGATGTGTTTGTAGGGAGGGCACATGAAGCATTTGCTTTGTGTCTCAGGGAAGAGTACAGTGCCCAGCAGAGGGGGAAAAACAAACTGAGAGTTGCAAAGCACATTTATCTGTAAAGAGGTGTTTTTCATTTTAGGGAAATAAGCTATTTCCCGAGTTTTCCCTGGCTGTGCTGGTGTGCAAGAATTCCCACTGTGCTCTCGAGAAGAGTTAAGGAAAACCAAACCACTCTGATACACGATAGAAGCCTCTGAAAGCTCAGCATCGTTGTGGGGGGAGCCTCTGTGTTAACCAGTTATGGTGGCAAAACAGCTCCAAAGCCTCCCAGGGGCTCAGACAGAAAGAAATAGCACAACCAATCCTTCTATCATCGTCCACACAGTGGTTTGTTGCATGTAAGCCAACATTACCTGGTGAAACAAAGATTCCACATTAAAATTTCACACAAGTACAGTATTTTCAGAATGATGGTTTTACCTCCCAGAGGTGCTGATTAAACATTAAGCAGGCAGAGACTGCAAGAAAATGATGGGATTTCTTTGGTACTATAACATCCTTTGCATTATCATTTTGTTTTCACAGGTCTCACTGGGGAAATAAAAAAGAAAAGAAAAGAAAAATCTCTAGCTTCACGATTTTAAAAAATGGTCTTCGGACATGATAAGGGCATCTAATTTGAGATTAGAAGGATGGAAGGTAGAGCAGATGGAGACAGGAATGAGTGACAGCCAACATTTCATGCAAATCAGAACAAGGAGACCACAGTCATGAATAAACACATCAGATGGAAGGATGCTCAGACATCAGTGGTAAGCAAATCTGTCCACAGTTGGAGTTTGCACACATCAGCCTATTCCATATCCCCACAGGGAACAGAGACAGGAACAGGGCTGGAGATCCCCAGCACAGGCATTTCTGTGCCTGAAGTCCTGCTGTGTGTGAGGTACCTCCCACCTGCACTGGGGGGCTCAGGAGACTGAAGTTTGCCTAAAGATGTGTCACAGAACCCCAGACTGGCTTGGCTTGGATTGGATTGGAAGGGACCTTTAGGCTCCTCTCATCCCTGCCATGGCAGGGACCCCTCCCACTGCCCCAGGCTGCTCCCAGCCCCAATGTCCAGCCTGGCCTTGGGCACTGCCAGGGATCCAGGGGCAGCCACAGCTGCTCTGGGCACCCTGTGCCAGGGCCTGCCTGCCCTCCCAGGGAACAATTCCTTCATAACACCTATTCCAAACCTACTCTTTATCAGTTTAAAGCCATAGAAAGCGTGTTTAGAAAATGCTGGGAGCAAACTGTTCTTCAGACAAGACACAGGGTTGATTAAATTCCCTTTTTCCAAGGTATCTCTGGGCTTTGCTCGGCTCAGATTCCAGCTGCGAGGCCTCTGAGATGAGGATGCAGCTGGATCAAGCCTTGTCTTGAAGGACAAGACAACCTGGATTTCTACTTTTGGAAGCCTCTCCAGGGTGTCCCACGTTTCCTTTACTTTGCCCTTAGCACCAGATGTAAAATCTGCCTTCCAGTGATCTCTAACAAGTCCAGAGCAGTTCGTGGAACCTGCACCTTCCAACTAGAGCTTGTTGTTTTTAAGGCTCTGCTCGGGAGGCAGGAAGGGGAAGGGAGTCAGAGAAGCCAAATTACAGACATTTCCTGGTCTATTTTTTAATTCCCAAACAGAAATAATCCGAAAAGAGCAAGCAGAGGAGGCATATGGGCTAACTGGAACCCAGACAAGTATCTAGCTGGAAATACACTGCATGCTCAGGCTTCCCAAGACTTCCCTTGCAAGAGGAGAATGCAAGATAACTTGTATGATTTCTGTCTATTTTGAGCATTGTAAAATGAGTGAGGGATTACTGCAATAGCTGCAGTTATTAAAAATGCATTATTTCCCTATTAACAATTCAAAACAGATGCCAAATATCGTCTCGACTAGAAATAAAACTGCTGGAGTGAATAAAACATCCAGCAATTAGCTAACAGCAAATCAGAGATGCTCCAGATTTCACTGTAGTGCATTCATTAATTGCTTCTTTCAGAGCAAATTTAATTTTTAATTCTGGGCTACAAAATTAATCCCTCTGCGTATTTTCTAAATAAAGCCTCAAAACTGAAGCTAGACCAAAGCATCCACGTCTGTTAGTTTTGTTTCTAATGATTTCTATTTATAAATTGATAAATGGGGAGACTAAAAGCTAAATTTAATACCATTAAGTGCATGTAGAAATGCAAAGCCCAATCCTGTTAGAGCTGGAGTAGCTCATTTTCATTCACAGCCATGGGATCCCCATGTACGGGTCCTGTAAAAAATCAGGTGCCTCATTTGCACTTGACTCAGAGATTACAGTTGTGGGGACAGCAGTTTGGATATAATAACTTCAGAAATTGAAATTATGGGCAAGCCAAAGCAGCTGCTGCCAGGAGGACGATGGTGAGAGCCTGGCTCCAGCACAGCAGCACGTCCCTGGGCAGGGACAGCATCCACGTCACCCTGCAATTGGAAATTACATTCTGCACAGTAAAATATCCTGGTTTGCAGCTCTTTCCATTCTTCCCAAGAACAGAGTGGGATGTGGGATGAAGGATAATTTGTGTTAGAAGGGATTTGTAGAGGAATGGACAGTCCAGTCCCTGCTCAGAGCAGGGCCAGCCACAGCCCACTGGCTGAGGAAGAGACCTCCTCTCATGGTCTCTCTTCCAACATTTGACCATGCTCATGGTGAAATTTCCTCTCTCCCTGCCTTGTCCCTAACTGGAATTTTCCTTACTGCAATTGGTTTTGGTTGCCTCTGGTCCCTGGGAGAGACTGGCTGCACCTCCTCCATATTCTCCTGCTCACAGGAGAAGCTTTGGGCTGGAAGGACCTTAAAGCCTCGGGCAGGGACAGCTCCCACTGTCCCAGGCTGCTCCAAACCCCATCCAGCCTGGCCTTGGGCACTGCCAGGGATCCAGGGGCAGCCACAG
>JAWWMJ010000030.1:19874516-19885664 GCA_035047045.1 Vireo griseus
TCTGTTCCACCTGTCCCCCCAGTGGATCTCCTTCCTCTTCTGGAGGCCTGGAAAGAACCTTTCGAAGTCTGTTTGCAGTTGTGAGCAGCTTTTCACAGAAACCTTCCCAGCTGTGTGTCCTGCCCAGTGGTGCCTCCTGCCTGGCAGCCCCAGTGTGCTGAGCAGGAGCCCACAGCCCTCATCCCGGGATGCCAGCACAGGTCCCAGCAAGCAGGCAGTGACTGCATGTTTATCCCATCCACACAGCTTTACTGCAGGGATTTTTCCCTATCCATAGAGCCACATGCCTGGGAATCTGCCTTGCAGAGCAGATGCCACGGTGTCCAGACAGCACAAAAGGAAGAGTTTCTGCCATGGAGAACTGCAATAAGCTCAGAGAAAATTGAAGAGACAGAGTAATGCCCTCCAGAAAGAAATCTGGCAGAGAACATTACCGAAACATTGGAACCCCCACGGTTTAAGAGTATGTGAACCTCGGAGGGGAAGGGGGCAGGAAAGTAACCTCAAATCCCTTCTTTTGGGCCACATAGCTGCAGACACTGAGGATGCTTTGCACCAGTAACTCCTCTTTCTCTTACCCTCACTGCCACGTCAAAATGCTGTGTTTTGTACCTGTCTCTATTTGCTTCACACAGAAGATCATGAAAAACTGGCAACTGATTGTTTTAATGCAGAAGAGCACTGAGAATGTGTTCATTCCTCACTGCAACACAAACCCATCTGGAAAGGCTTTCGATGCACAGCCACACCCTTGTGTTTGGAGCTACCTCCCAAAACATGAACACTCATCAGCACTCAGAGCTCTGGGCAGAGCAAAGGGTTATCAACAGGCACGTCAGGAAGCCAAGGGTGCTTTAAAGAACTGGAATAACTTGAAGAAGTAGTAAAGAAGAATCAATTTAATTATTGGTTTATAGAGAATTAATAGAATATGCTTGAAGAGTCAAGTGTAGTAGTTAAAAGATCATTTTGACAGCTTATTAATATATTAATAATCATCTGCAGCCCTACTCTTAGGTATTATATGCTAAGAGAGGCTTTGATTTTGTCACTCAATGAGTGAGACATCAGGCACACTTCATTTCCCTGGCTCCATTTCTTCTGGGAAATTGTAAATCTTTTGACAGAAAGTGCTTGACAAAAGCTAACTATTACCTTACACAAGAACGCTTAGTTTCCACCACTTTCTGAACAGAGCTTGGAAACTTTTCATCCTTTAAACATAAATCAGATGCCTTCAGATTTTTTACACTGATTTATGGCATTATTTAATGAGTTATAGGAGAAAACAAAAAAGAAGTTGGCTCACAATATATTTTTACCACCAGTAACTAATGTTATCCATGTAGAAATGCCAAAGAAATTCATGTAGTCAACTAAACCCTTGTTGTACCATGTAGGTTAATCTCCCTGCTTTGGCAGTCAAATAGAATCTGATTTTTCAAACCAAATCACCCAGAGTGCTCAGTTTACTGTGACCAATTGGATTCTTTTTTTGTTCCTGATTCCTGACCTCTTGTGTGAGGAGTCCATTATAGTTTGCTTCAGACATTTTGGATTTTAATTCCTGTCCAACAGAATACAGCAAACAACTAAGTTAGGACTTGGAAATAAGCAACAGTGGAAGAAGTAGATTAATCAGTGTATAGCAATGGGTTGAGCAGGTGGCAACCTGCTGCTGTTTTACACTGGTTACAGTTTGTCATCAAATTGGATCAGAGCAAGAAAATCCTCCCAGTGACACTAGGACTGGGAAGGGCAGAGCAAGAGCTCATGTTTTGAGGTGTGGAATCTCAAATACAGCTCTCTTTCCAAAGCCTCAGATAAAGGGTGACACCATCAGCACCATGAGCCATCCTGCAGCACATCAGACCTCTGCTCTGGTAGGAACACCAGTGGCTCTCTCTGCAGGAAGGCCAAAACCTGAATTCTCCATTCCTTGTGTGCCAAAGAGCCCCAGAGCCTTGACCAGGAGCTTGGCACCCACAAGAACAGTGGGATATTTTTATCACAAAGGGTAATAAAGAACAAAGGCTGTAACCTTGGCAGATCCCAGCACAAGTGATGGTGCCCCATGGAGAACAGGAAACAGACTGGAGAGGGTTTGGTTTAATCAGGATGTGAAGGCCTTTGTTTCTCATGCCATTAACCTTTGCACCTTTTATGGTGCAAAGCCTCTGGTGGCAAAAGCTTGTTATATTAATGTTTCATTAAATTTTATATTCCTTTATATACCTGAAGTTACTAAATGCAATTCAGTTTAACATAAAGCATCTGACTCAAGAGTCTGTCTCCAATCAAATCTGTATTTACACTGCTGTTCTCCCACCTCATAAAATAAAAACTCCAAAGAGAGGACAGAACTTTCCTTTTCCTCTCTTTAACAACATCCTGAACTTTAAAATAGTTAAGTGATCCTCCATTTCCTATATAATCACTGGCACTAAATGAATTTATGCTTATACATCCTGAACACAGATTCCTATACTCACATTAAAATAAAGAATTTTTTGGTCTCTCATTTCCACCCTGCCATTTTTCTTTTCCCATAATGAGTCAAAACAAAGGACAACAGAGTTTCTGCCTGTATTCTCTTCATACATCTTTCCCTTCCTTGGGCTCTGCATGCCTGACTGCAATTACACAGCTCCTGCACATCCGGGTGCCTCTCCCTAATTTCTTGTTAAGGTTCCTCTTTTTCCCATCCCTGGGAAAGTCCAAGGGGATCACAGCTTTGGGAATTCACTCTAGTCCTAGACCAAAAAGACTTAGGTCTAGACAAAGAAAAAAAAAAATGAGAATTGAGGCTTAATTTAAATGCATCATTCCAAGAATACATCCTCAAACTTTGTCTCACCAAAACTTTTGACAGTAACATTCGCTCAAAATTCTGCCTCCACTGCAGCCCCAGAAATATCCTGACCTGACAGTGCTGCACAACTCTAATGCCTGCTGACTGAGAACTGAGCACTGCATGGTGCTCACCTGCTGTTTGACTGGCCCTGTCAGGGTGTCCTGTCCAGGCAGGGACAGCAGAACCTTCCAAGATCCAAAGGTTTGGATCTTCTCTACATAAAACACAACTATATTGAAATCTGGCACTCAGGAAATGACGTTTGGAAAAATCTGCACAACTCCAGCGTATTTTTAATAGAATCCAAAAACTAGTTCAAAATGAGCTCAGCACAGTACCTGCAGGGAAAAAAGGCACCACAAAACAAAGCCAGGAACTGGCACCATTTCAGCTCTGCCTTGGCTCTGCACAGCAAGGGAGCAGCATGACCAGCTGCCAGCTCTCAGCAGAGAATAAAAGATGAAAAACTCCCAACTCCTCCTCGTTACCAGCAGACTTTTGTCACCACAGCAAAGTTTCCAAACTGCAAATCAAGTGTCACAGTGGCAGACACAAAAACCCAGGGACAATAGCTGCTAAAATCCAAGTCTCATCTGTTCCTCTCACACTCAGGAGGATTTTGGCAAGTGGCTGCTGTTTACTACTGACTCCTATTTTCTGAAGCAGGTGAGCAGCCCAAGACAGGAATTACAGTTTTGGAAGACTCAGGGAAGCAGGTGGAATATTTACAGCTTGTACCATCATTTCCAAGTGTCCCTGGCCCCTGTGATGTTAGCAGGACTGCAGAGCAGGTCAGAAAGGCTGTATGTATGCCCTGTCTCCCTGTCATTCAGCCTCCTCTGGATATTCTCCTTCATAACAGGAATCTTTTCTTGCATTTTCTCCTTAAGACTCAATGCCTAAAGAAGAGCTCAAGTGTCTCATGGCAAACTTATCTTACTAAAACTTCTACCAAAACTCCCAGCTGAAGTCAGAACCACCTTTCTTTATTATGCTACTTCATTTGAAAGAATCCTGCCTGTCACCTGGATGTCACTGTCATGACCCTACACTCACTGATGCCTTTGGGATTGGATATTTTTGGTATGAGTCCCTAATTTGAAAAAAACCTTTGCCTCGAGGTCCTGGTTGGTGCTTTTAGGAAATGTCTCTCTTGCTCTTCCATGCTGCAGGGCTATGTTAAAATGGAGATGGCAGGACAGCACCACTGGTCTCTGGATTGCAGCCCCCGAGGTCCCAATTTAAATTCAGTCATGGTTATCTAAAACACCCACTACAAGACCACAGCCCAGAAATGGGTGTTGTCCCTGGTGTTACTGCAGCACTTTCAGATGCTTCCAGGCCCTGCTGGTCTTTGCTGCTCTTTGGCTGGTGCTGATTTCTCCCAGCAGAGTGGGAGACAGACTCGTGTGGGTGCTGAATACTCAGCCCAAGCAGCAGCAGTGGTGGATGTGCTGGGAAGTGCCAGTCTGCAGCCCAGGCATCCACTGCATTCCACCAGCTCCAGCGAATCCACAGGCAAGTGCCAGCTGGGGAGTGATTAACAGCTGGGCATATTGAGTGCCTTAAAGCCTGGCAGCTGTCTGCTCACTGCATGTGATTCAGCAATTTTCATTAAGGAGGATTCTCCCAGTCAGAATGGATTCCCCTCCCTCCCAACACTCTCTGTCTCAGCTGCTGCAGTGAGGGATTGTATTTAAATTCCTCTTGGCTCTTTCTTTCCCAGTAAGCTGCTTGAGGTGCAGGAGAGCAGAGCTGTAATTTTTTATGTTCTTGACATTCTCTGATAGGCTGCTATCAAGGCAGGCCATACATTTCTAAAGATACAGGGCTGGTTTGATCTCCTTCCAATGTTTATCATTAGGAAAGTGAGGTTAGGAAGAAACTTCCACAATTCTGACACACACCAAAAAATTAATCAAAACCAAAGCATACAACATTTACACCCACAATCAAAACATAGGAAATATAAGACCCCACAAAAGTACGTTAAGGAAATGTCTGGATAAACATCTGCAAATGAGCGTGGACAGGGTGATGCTTTCATTTGAAACAGTTCAATCTGAATCAATGAAAACATTTCCATTGATTTCAGAGAGAAATTAATTAGAATTCCAGCAGCTTTGGACATGACTACACCAAACTGAGGCCAAGAGGTTGATGTTGTGTGCTGACCCATATAGAATTACGTATTACAAATATATAATTATTATTATATGCATGTGAAATACAGATTGTTATATATAATGATATAATCAATATCAGAGTGCAGATCAGAATATGAAACCTACTTCCACCTCAGAAAAACTGTTTATTCTGTTCTGTTCACTTCTTCACAGTGGGCAGGAGAGTGTGGCTCTTTCATTTTCCAAATCTCAGCTGTAAAAACAAATTCCAGGCTCTTGGTTCCAAAGCTCAGAAACACTCTGCTCTAAGAGCAGAAAGGTAAGAGCCATGAAAGGTTAATAATTGATGGAAATGTTTCAGTGCATGAGCAGTGTTTATGCATATTGCACCTGAAGGAAGGAGGCATCCAGGATCTTCTCACAGCCACTGAGTTTTTATGTGACAAGTCCAGACATTGCTGCCATGGAAATGTCAGTGACGTGCTGTTAACTACAATAAAATTCAAATGTGAGGGGAGTTTTCTGTCCCAGGCCAGGTTGGATGGGGTTTGGAGCAGCCTGGGACAGTGGGAGGTGTCCCTGCCATGGCAGGGGTGGCACTGGGTGGGCTTTGAGCTCCCTCCCAGCCCAAACCAGTCTGGGACTGTTTGAGTGAGGGTGCTCCACTGAACAAAGCCCAGCTCTGTCCAGGCCTGCCTGAGCTGTGTGGGCACAGTGGTAGACAGGAGCAGAGCTCATGGATTGGCAGTTCCACATTGTTGAGGAATTTCCCCACTGATTCCCAAAGTAAATGTGCTCTGTCTGAGGAACACCTTGGTTTCTAGTCAGCTACCCTCATCACTTTCCTTTCTAGCCCTTTTTACTGAGATACTAATGAGAAAACGACATTTTATTTCATGCATTATAGATGTTTTGATGTTACTAAAATAAAACTCTCCACAAAAAAAATATTGCAAATGGGAAATACCAAATTATGAGTAAGTGTTCACAGAACACTGTGGGGAAAAACAGATCTGGAGTTTCTGGCAGCTCAGAGCAAAGCATCTGACAGCAGACTGTGTTAAGAGGAGATTCATACACATGAAATAGGAAGCAATTATTCCATGTTTACTTTGTGGAGGTAGGGCATCACTTGGAGTGCTACATCTTGGGTTTGGCTGTGGCAGAAAACATGCACTGCTTGGAATCTTAACCAGAGGAAAGAGCTTGGGTAATGCTGGAAGGGGAAAGAACATGAAAGTCAAGTTTTCCAAGCACTGCAGTAAAGACATTATTGACTCTTCTTCATGGCAGTTTTAAATAGCAGAAAAAAAATACAAGGAAGATCCCAGGCCAGCCCCTCCCCTCCAAAGCCAGAAAAACTCACCTCTCTTCCCCACCTGCCTAACCATGGCATAAGCAGAGCCAGGAATACCTCAAGGTTCCAGGAGGTCTGGGCCATCCATCACACATGCTGCTGCCTGGGACTGCTCCAGCAAATGGGTAACCCAAGACACTCCTTGTCCACAGCTTTTAAAGGTGAGCTTAAATAAAGCATCTATCAAGAGCAGTCTAGCTTCACCTTATCCTCCTCTGCATGGCAAGCAGAACTAAATGATCATTCATGGTCTCTAAAGTCCTAATTTTTATGGAATCATAGAATCATTAAGGTTGGAAGAGCTCTCTAAGATCAAGTCCAACCATCAACCCAGCACTGCCAACCCCAGATACAGTCCCATCTAGATTAACCAAAATCATGATTCTGGAACCCCTAGCAGAAATTCATGGTGGATGAAAAGGAAGATAACACAAATCAAACAGGAAAATTAATGAAGGTTTTCTTACATTAATCCTAAATAAGTAGAGAAAAGGCCATTCAAAGAAGAACTTGATGTAGCAGCACTGTGGGGATCAGAGAGTGCTGACACATCCTTTGGCTTTAACATTCAGAAGAGGACACAAGTCCTTCCTCCCCTGTAATGAAAATCTTTTGTATAAATAGAGCCCTCATGCAATAAACACCACCTGGTTCTTTTGCAGGGCTCTTCCCCAGGTCTGAGCATTCAGCAGAGTACATGAAGTCTCACTGAGGGTGCTGGCACTCTGTGGGCTGGGTATTGGCACTCCAGGTGCATCCACACAGTCTGAACTTCCTCTAGCCTGAAAAAGATTCAATACACTTATTAGCAGAATAATTCTAAAGTTCAAAGAACAACAAATACCAATTCATCCTACTAGCTTTCTAAATACCTTGTAATTAAGATTCTTTTTTCCTTGCATGTTTACAGAGCAGCTCTGAGCAGTGATCAGGAAGAGGCAGGGGATATTTCCCCTGGAATATTCAGGGATGATTAACACAGCACCAGGTTTTACTGGCACAGGCCACACCACAGCAATAATGAACATTCCTGACAGTGGGACTGTCACTGTGAGCTTGAGTGGCATGCAGGGAAATGTCCTCAGTGCAAATCACCTACCAGAAAGCTAAAACAAGTTCTCCCCAAATGCTTGTACATTTGCCAGCAGAGCAAAACAAAAAACCCCAAAGTTAAACTGGAGTTCAACACCCTGCAGGTGATGTTTACAGAGCAGTCACTTGTGTCCTGTCCTGCTAAACCCAACAGGATGGGGGCACCCAAGGAAACATCTTCCTCTACATCACACCAGGCTCTGCCTGCTGAACAAAAGTTCTCTTCAGACATTCGGATGCTGCCTGTGAATAAAGCTGGGTAACATCAGCTCTTCCCTCTTTCCAAGGAGGATCTCAGCTGCCTTCTCTCCATAGGGAGGAACAGGATGGGCCCATCAGCTTCCTCTGCATCCCTGCCAGAGATGGGGTAGCAACTCCTACCTCCACATGAATTCAGCTCTTTGGTTTTGCACCTCCCCAGTTTGCCAAATTCAATATACAAAATACAGAAATTATGCCATGCCTTCTAGAACAGAGGACATGGCCTATATCCCTGCAGCCTAAGATGGACCTCTAAGAGTATTTAGAAATCCCATATGGAAATGGGATATTTAACTGTTATCCTATTTCCATATGGAAATGGGATATTTAACTATTTAACTATTATCCTATTTCCATACGGAAATGGGATATTTAACTATTTCGTGTCTCAAGGTCACAGCACTTAGTTTGCAACACTTTTCATCAACTGCTCCAGAATTTTATCTATTTTTAAAATTTATTTTCTCTTCATATTATCATTTCTGTGCAGTGCTCTAAAACTTATTTTGTGAGATTCCAACCCAGAGGTTTTATCACTAACTTACAATGAGCCAGACTTTTACCCTTCGTTTAAGGTTACTTTATCTATGCTTGTGTATTTACAACATCCAAGTGGGAAGCAAATATTTTCTGTCAGGGTCCTTTTCAGCAGCTCTCCCCACTGCTGGAATTATTTCCAAGGTTAGCAGAGATAACAACTCACAATCTAACAATAACAGCTCAGGCTAGAACTGCTGGCAGTGTCTGCAGGGCAAAGTCAGGCTTTAGAGCTGAGTTTTGCTCATGTGTTTGCACCATGTCCCCTGCTGCCTGCAGATTGCTCTGTGTGACACAGATTTATATGTAAAGATGATAAGAAGTCTGCTGGGTCACACTGTGTCTGCACAATCAGACACACACGTTTCTGCTGGGGATTTGTCAGCAAGAAGTGCAGGAAGTTCCAAGGATGTAATTTTGAGTCACACTGGGTCAGATCTGGGTGTCCCACAGAGGACCAGAGCTGGCACCCAGGCTGGGGAACTCACATGGCCCAGCACAGAATCACCCAGCATCACACCCATGAAAGCAGCACAGGTGACACTGCTCTCTCTGAGAGGGACAGCTAAGCCAGCAGCTCTCACTTCCCTTTTGGCAGATATTTCAGGTGGGACATCAATAACCAGCCCTGAATAATGGAAACACGTTTGCCGTGTTCTGGAAAGAATTCTGCATTCCCAGTCAGATTAACCTCCATAAGAATTTCACCAAAGGATAGCTCATGTGGGTTTGCTATCTGATAGGAAACGCTCTCATTCTCAGAAGTAAAATCAGAGCCAAACTTCCTCCTCCTCCTCCTCCTCCTCCTCCTCCTCTCCTCGTTGCCACTGTCACCCTTATTCTGTTGGTAGAGCTGGGCACCTCCAGCATCAGCCTGTGCCCTTAGCAGGTGAAACAGGAGGGGCATACAGTGATCCTGGGCACTAAATCCTAAAAACAGCACCACAGAGTTTGCCTGAAAATAAACCAAACTGGGGAAAACACTCCAATTACATCATCATTAGATTTATCACTAACATTAACCCTAGTCCAGCACACACTGGGGATCCTTTTAAATTCCTTCTCTTCCCTCTGGGCAGAGCCTTTATTCTGCAGACAAGGCTGCTGAAATCTGTTCATTGTTATCATTCCAGGATTTTTTTTGTTTGTTTTGTTTTGGGGTTTTTTGTGTTTTTTTTTTTTTTGTTTGTTTGTTTGTTTGGTTTTTTTGGTTTTTTTTTGTTTTTTTTTAACTGCTCTAGTGTTGTCCTTCAACAGAATGGGGGAAAAAAATGCACAGCCAAAACACAAACTGCAGCCCCTCCTCCTCCCCAGCTCACTGCAGCAGCGAAACGATGTTAGGTCAGAGAGCTGTTATGTAAGTGGTGCTCGCTGTGCTTTTCTGGGCCGTGCCGTGGCCTGCAGTGATCTCCATCTGGAAGGCACCTCCTGCCAGCCCTGTCCCTGTGCACAGAGCTGAGCACCAAGGTGGGAGCACAGATCACACCCTGGGAGGGAACACTCTCACCATTCTGGCTTCCATCCTGCAGGACCACCAGAGAAAGTGCCCTTGGCAGGGAGCTCTTCACACTGCTCGGGTCACAGAATCCCCCCTGCTCTGGGCTGGAGGGACCCTGCAGCTCCTCTCCTTCCATCCCATCTCCAGTGCCCAGCGATTTCCTGCAGACCCCTGTGCAGGTCACTGCCCACCACCCCACAGCCAAGCAATGCTGCTCTTCACTGCTTACAGCAAGAATAAAAATCATAAAAACTGCCATTTCAATAAATTATTTTACTGGCAACAGGAGAAATACTCTGTTTTCAATGATCACTTCAGTACTAATGACACACTAAGCTTTGTGTAGCTCTGCTCCTCTCATTAATTAGCTATATTGCTTTATTCTTGTCTAATTATAATTGCCTACATTTTAAAAAAATTGGGTAATAACACTCTTACAGCCCAACAATGATGGCTTCATGTCCTTCAGACTTACTCAAATATCTCTGCAACCTTATTCAACGACTACACCTTGTCACCTTTAAAAAATCATAATAAAATTTTGTCCTGCTTTGTCCCTCTAGTCCACCAGATAGCAATTTTCTGCTGGATTAAACATCTCAATATCCTTTAGGAATATGGACAGATCAACTAATTATTAGAAAAAAATATTTGTTTTTTGGGCTTTAAACATAGCAGGAGGCTTTTGAATTACAGACTAAAATTTTAAGCAATTAAGCAATTTTTTATAGATCTTCTCTTCCCAAAGCCCTGATCTAATATGTGGCAGCAGTATGCTGAAAAGTTTATGCATTTGAGCAGAAAAACTTTAAATGGAACTAATTAACTAGGCGTAATTTTAGATACATATTTAAGTTCTTGGATGAATCAGGCACAACATTTTTGGTTTCTAAATCAAAATAAATGGGGAAGAAGCCAGCAGAAAGTAAACACATACACCAGTTTATCCCAGATAACAAGTTTTGATGCTGAAATGGCTCAAGACTTAAATATCACTGGGAGAGGCTGTCAAACATCAGATCCAGACACATATTTTCACTTGACATACGTAATGCTGCTGCTGCAGTGTACCCAGTGGAATCAGATGGGTAATGAACTATACTGTATTAACAGTAAAACACTTGTAGATGTAATACAGATAAGAACAGATAGAACACCAACTTCCACATGGAACTCCAGAAGCTGAGTTTTAGGAGCATCAGCACTGGAGTTGTGACACTGCTGTGCCTGACTGAGCTGCAGGGAATAAACCAGCCCAGGATGTGGCAGGGCCTCAGCAGGGCTGTGCTCATGTTATAAATGCACATTGTATTGTTGGCTTTTTGCTAATGTTAAAATGAATGTCGTATGTGTAATGTAAAAACTTGAAGTGGTATGAAAATATTTCATTTTAAAAAGTAGTGTGATGTCTTAGGATTATATC
>JAWWMJ010000030.1:19943480-19955839 GCA_035047045.1 Vireo griseus
TTTCGGTAACTGCCAGACACAAAACAACAAACGAAAACTGCTACACGCATCCATCTGGCACATATGGAAGTATCATCGTTAACACAGCTCGACTGCCGCTTCTTTTTCAGGTGGGTACCTCCTGCTCATTACTGATTAAGTCGCCATTCTGGAGGGCTACAGAAAGGACAAGGAGTTGGCAACACTTGTTTAACACGAAGACTACTGTGAGCTTTCGAAATGTGCACAGGCTGTGGGGTTTGCCTCCAGCCCCTGTGCTCAGCACTACGCAGTCTGTGCGAGGCAGGAAGGGAGCTCCCGGCCAGGAGTTCCTGGAGTACATCCCACGTGCTCAACACGAAGAAAACCGGGAAAGCTTTCACTTTTAAAACTCGACTCCACTGTCCCTAGGTGAAGTATTAAGGGCGCTGTTACCTACACTTACAGCAGCAGTGAGAGGCTCCCGACTTAGCTAGGACTCCTTTATGTCCTTTACGTGCATACCCCGAGCTCAAAGCTGTCAGGACCTTCGTTATTGACTGCAGCAGGAGAAGGAGCATTTCCCCACCAGCAGCACGAGTTCGGGGTGCTGTCCCCGCACACGTGGGACTGTGGCAAGGCGTGTGCGGGGTGGCACTGTGGGTGTGCGGGGCATCAGGGTGGGCACACGGGGTGTGTGTGGAGATAGGGTGGGCACGGCAGGTGGAGAGTGAGTGTGTGTGTGTGTGTGTGTGTGTGTGTATGTGTGTGTGTGGTACAGAGAGAAGCACGTGGGGAGATGTGGGGTACCGGCAGAAGCAGGTGGACATGTGCGGGGTGTGTGGGTGGTGCACACCGGGTATGAGGCACATGTCGGGCACGGAGCCATGGCGGGAAGCTTCCTTCGCAAGCAGGGACCTTCCCCTCTGGGCCCGGCCTGCCGACACTGCCCCTCTCCAGCGGGTTTAACTCTCAGTGCACAAAACAAACAACCTTTTCCCTAAGGGATTATCTCCACGGCTGCTCCCGCACTGCCGGGCCGCCCAAACCCACCCGCGGCGAGGTGAAAGCGATGCGGGAAGGCCCAGCTGCTCCAAGAGCCCCAAGGCCCCGCCGCGGGCCGGGGAGCCGCCGCAGGTGCCGGCGGGGGGGGACGAACGGACAAAGGGCGGCGGCACCTGCACTCACCATCGGTAGCAACCCTCGCTGGCTTCTAGCGTGAAGTTGACGCGGGTGCCGCGGGTGAAGGGGAGCAGCACCTTGGGGGTGTTGAGCTTGGAGGAGGCGGCGAGGTGCAGGAGGAGGAGGAGAGGCAGCGCCCGGGGAGCGGGGGGAGCCATGCTGCGCGGGCGGCACCGCGCGGGGCGCGAAAGGGCGGCGGGAGCTGCGCGCCGGGGGCCGGGCAGGGCAGGGCAGGGCGGCCCGGGGGCAGGGCGGCCCGGGGGCTGGGCCTCCCCTCGCCCTCCGCCCCCCGGGGCCGCGCCGCCCTCCCTCGGGGGAACTCCAGTGCCGCCAACGCCAAGGCGGTGGCTGACTGCGACAGCGTTTTCTCCGGGCCGTAACCCCGAGCACTTCACAGCACTCGTGCTCCAGACCCTTCCCCGGACAGGCTCCAGCACCTCAATGTCCGTCTTGTTGTGACGGTACCAAAACTGAACACAGGATTGGAAGTGTGGCTTCACCCGAGCCCAGCACAGGGGGACGGTCACTGCCCTTGTCCTGCTGCCACAGCACTGCTGGAACAAGCCGGGTGCCATTGGCCTTCCTGGTCACCTGGGCTCATGTTCACGCTGGTGCTAACAGCTATGCTAATCTACAGTTAATTTGTTATTGTAGCATCTCAGAATGGTTTGGGTTGGAAGGGACCTTAAACCACCAACTCCCACGCCCTGCCATGGGCAAGAACACCCTTCCAATGTCCCAGGTTGCTCCAAGCCCCATCCAACCTTAAGACACTTCTAGCCACAGCTTCTCTGGAGACCTATGCTAGGGCCTCAGCACCCTCACAGGGAACCATTTCTTCTTAATATCTAATCTCAAACATCTTTCAGTTTGAAGACATTCTCCCTTTTCCTGTCTCCCCAGGCCCTTGTAAATAGTCTCCCCATCTTTTTTCTCAGCCCCTTGAGGTACTGGAAGGCCACAATTAGGTCACCCCAAAGCTTCTTTAGTCTGAACAATCCCAATTGTCGCAGCCTTTCCGTGTATGAGAGATGCTCCATGTATGGAGGATCTGCCTGTCCTACCTGTGACAGAGGGATGGTACATATGTGCATCAGGAGAATGGATTTCAGGAAGGGAACAAGCATCTTGGAGTAAAGATGGTTAAATCTTGCCCAGAAGATCAGCTGCTGTCCAGGGACACCACCTAAGAGTTTGCCCAGATCTAATTTAGGTGGTACTACAGAAGTTAACCAGTTCTAATTTATTCTAAGCAAGTAAACTTATACGGGATGTTTTCTTTACCTAGGAGCACTTTCTGCACTATTTATTCAGCTAGTGTTTTATTTATCAGCAATGCTATTCCACTTTCTATCCCAGAGGAATGTGTGCTGCTGGACAGTTCACTTCTCCCTGTAGCTTCTGTCTGTGTATTACTCATTTCTTATTGCACATCCTGAAACAGTGTGGTCTGATTTAGAGAAGAGCTGAACTTTGCAGCTGTAATTAAAGTTAGTAGGAGTTGGGCCTAGGAAAATGCATGGTGTTAGAGATGTGCTGGCAAATCAAGCCCTTGCACCTTAAATTGCTCCCCAAAATACTGAGGGTTGTTTATTTTGTTTACTTCTTCTCTCAGTCAAGCTGAAACCTTTCTTTGTAGGTTCTTCTTTCTTCTTGTGTCGGGAAGATAAGTTCAGTAAAGACTAGGATATTAGGGAGGAATGTGATAAAATAGCCCATGACCAAACAGTACCCTGGGTTTACAGTTGGTACAATTACAGCTGAATCGATTAGAGGTAGATAGTCAGTACCTTGCATGCTGTGTTGTGAATGAGGTGAGGAAATGTCTGTATCTCAGTACTTCTTAGCTTTAAAAGCAGGGCGTGCAATCTCAAAACGTATTTCCTTTCTCTCAGCAGCAGTGGTGATGAGTATTCATTGTGAGAATAATTTTCCAGTAACAAATACTTCTTAGACTTGAGTTATTTTCATACGGACCAGCAATGTGCACCTAGGACCTTAAAGCTTATTGATGAAACATGACAGTGAAGTACTGCAAGTAAACATCTAACACATCTTTCAGAGCATATTGACTGATTTTAGGAGCAGAGTAAGGCAGGAGACATTGATGAGCAAATCTGCAGTTTCCATTATATGGTAAAACTACGAAGTGAATGTTCTGCTGACCTGAATTGGAAGTCATGCACTGCAGCACTGTGTTGGCATTTACTTTGGCCAGAGGAGGGTAAGCTGGGAGGCAGACAGTGCAGTGTGTGCTCTGTGGAGTCCCCAACACTGGGGTAGGAGTCACTAACACAGATCAGGGGCTGCCTTAGCATCGTTGGTGCACTGCTCAGCTTTGCTTTTCCGCGCTGCTTTGAGATCCAAGCGGAGTGAGCACATCCTCCTCACAGGACAGACAGTGCAAACACCTCCTCTGGTGTGCTGGGGGATTGGAGCAGGATGGACAGACCAGGAATATGAGGTAATTTTACAGACATATCAGAGTACACCCGAGTAAGTCTGATAAAGAACACAAATGGAAATATCTTGGTCAAAAGAATGCAATTACACAGCGATAGAGGGAGTACTTTAATGAGCTGCTTAAAGGGGGAGATAGGCAAACAATAAGTGGTTGTTTCCTAAGAAGCTGAGCCTTTTGTGAAAGAATTTCAAGAGATTTTAGAGGCAATCAAAATACATGCAGTAAATAACAAAACACCAGGTGCTGATAATGTTTCTACTGAAGTATGAAAATAAAAGGGAGAGAATTACTAAAAGATTTTACAAACTCGTTTGGTTGGTCTGAAGATCTGACAACACCACCAAGGAACCAAAGAGACACGTACTCGGATCAAATCTTCAAAATCTATCAATTCTGGGGGGAAATATATTTTTCATAAAGCTAGAAAAGCCATGTATCAATATATTATGAGGTGATCTGTTGGGAGTGAAATACTTTGAAATCCTTGTTCAAGAAAGAAAGTATTTGAATGGCACAGTGATGAATTACCATCTGGACAAGAAACACCTGGCTTCATTTTCAGGCATTTCATATTTTTAAATGTCTGATAATTTAAAATATTTTAAAATACTCACCTTCAAAACAAAAGAACCTCCCCCCCTGCCCCTCCCCAAACTAAACAACAAAACCAGCTCTGAATAAATGCAACTTAGAAGGTGAAACTTCAGCAAAATGCTAAGGCAATGAGGTGTGGAGAGTTATTTTAAAGCGTAGTGGGTGAAGCTGACTCAAACCAGCTCCAATCCTGACCCTTGCAGGTATCTTTGTACCTGTGTGTTAACAGTACAGGGGCAGCTCTGTGAAGCTTCAGCAGCTGAATGCATTATGTACAATTTACCTGTAAGAACAGTTTCATTAAGCTGAAATAATCAGGGCTCACGCAGTAGAATGATGAAAAATATTCCCCGTTACCACATTCTTGAACCTCTCCAATAAAATAATATTTGATTTAAAGGCTGAATAATGACTGACAAGCAGTGGTAATACAGCCTTAATGAAAAGGCTGTTCCTGTAGGGATGAAGCTCTGGTTGGGAAGAGAATGGGGAGTTGCCTACACCATGCTGAGGAGGAGATGAAAAGGGCAGGTCAATAGACTTGACAAAGAAGGCAGACTGGGAATAATAACTTTATAGAGCAGAATAACAGTGATGGGCCTCTTTTTTCACTGATGCTGTCTGTGTTTATGCAGCAGAGCAGAACAGTGTCCTGCAAAAATCACTGGGAAAGATGGTCAGCTTCCTTCCTGTCAGGCTGCTGCTCCTCTTGGTGCCTGCTTGTCTTGTCTCTGCTCAGCTGCTCCTGCTGCTCCAGAAATGGAACTGTAAGGGAGGCATTACACTGCAGAACTTCACAATGGGTACTGGAGACTTAGAGAGTACATAAACAGTCCTTTTTCAGTTATTTCTTAATCACTTTCTCTACCAGTAATCACATTCAATTTACTGTATTAGACTTTTGTATCTTCATACACCTCTTGAGGGTTTTATGAGAACATCCTCTCAGCCATACTACTGCTTTCTACAGGGGTAATGATGGATTGACAGCCACCGCAAAATTGAACATTTTGGTTATGCCTGCCAGGATTTTTCTTCCAAGGTGTTAGTCCAAAGGAAGGCATAAATTCAGAAAATGTCCAAAAATTAAGGCAGGCGGTTAGTGGTGTCAAGGAAGGAATATTTCAAATTGATGGAGGTTGATGTCCTTCAGATTACTGAGACGAGCCCTCGTGTTTAGAAAATGGGTAAAATAAGAGCCAAACCTGCCTTTCTTTGCATAGCCTCCTCTGCCAGGAATGCTGCCGAGAGTTTTCCATGTGTACCAGGTATGACTGAGTCCTCTCAGAGAAATGCAGCTCTTCAGATCCCTGCTCCTTTTGGATAAATCCATTCGATATGCAAGACTTTCCCAGATGGTATAAAACCTCAGGACCTCACTAAATTATGCAGGATGAGTCTGATAACATTGAGATTATGAAATAGCAGCATCAGATAAAAATAAACGGTTTTCACTTCAGAGTTTATCTACCTTTCTAATGTAAATTTATGGTTATTAAAGGAGGTTATTTATAGGTGTCTTTTCAAGCTGTTACATAACAGTGCTTCTGCCCTGTGCCTTTGTACACAGATAGAAATCACATTAACGAGCTATTCACCCAACAACTCAATGAATGCAGGAGTGAGGAGAATGCACAAGATGAGACAAGTAACAAACAAAAATCCCAACCTTTGTTTCTGCTTTAAATACATCAGGGAAATTTAGGAGAACACAGTAGTCTTAAATCTTGAAAATAATGAATACATTTTATGAGCAGGGATGCAAATATATTCAAAGTCTTAGTTAATAGTACTAACAAAAGTGAATTTGGTCTTTTCAAGTTTACTTGGTAGCAAATTATGCTACGTACACCTCACAAATCTTAAGTGGACAGTCAAGTACAATAATTCTGAGTCTGTTTCAAACATTTACCGTTCTGAATTGATTTGCAATTTCTTATGCATTAAACACCAGTGTGGGACAACAAATAAAGTCCCATCATCTTTTCTGTTGTTCCATTCTCTTCATGTAGAAGTTGTCTGATCTCATTTATCTCAGCACTGGCAGTGATCTAGAGGGTTCTGTACCTATACAACAAGGTATAGTCATCCTGATTTTCACTGTCAACACTGTTGTTCTCATGCAAAGAGTTTAATTCATTAGGCTGTCAGTTTTCAATTCAGTAGGAGGTTAATATTAGTATGTCCCAAGGATCTGGACTGTAGTTGGCATTTAATACACTCATTAATTATCCAGTAAGGCAGAAATGAGGTGTAGAACAAAAAAATGAGGTCAGCAGGATTTGCAGCTGACAAAATTATTTATCTTCCTAAGAGAAGGCTGTGATGAACTTCATGGGAACAGAACTAGACAAATCGACAACATAATGGTTGATGAAACTCAGACATTGACAAATGCAGAGGAGAGCATGGGAGAATGGCAAATCTGAACTGCCTGTACTCAGGGCCCTGTTCTAACTTCTCACTAACTGCTGAGGGAAAAAGAACACCCAGCACAATTACAGACTCTTCTCAATGCCCAGCAGCACTCAAAAGACAAACAAGGTGGTGGAATACAAAAAGAAATAGCCTAGAAAAGACCCAAAATACAGTGGGAAAACATTTGTTCCTGTTTTCCTTTGAACTTTACAAGTAAGCCAGGGTCATTCCATCTCAACTGAGATCTATCACAGGAGAGGGCCACGTCTCTAACAATTCCTGAATCGACTGCCAGGTGTACTTTGTTGCTGAGGCAGGAAGCTGGAAGCACATTGTCAGAACCCATGCTGGTTTGTGTGGGACCTGTGAAGGTCATTTGCCTCCCTTTGCTTTCCATTCTCAGGCTCAGTGCATTCAGTGATATGGGGTGACTGTTCTGTCCTCTCACTCAGAGAAGAGCTGCTCCCCACGAGATGTCATCAGACTGCTTTTATTCACCTGTGATCTCCCTGAGCACATCAACATCCATCTGCCATTTCATTTCTCCTCACTAACCAACAGCTTGGCCACACCAGCTTTTATGTTATTTAGAAATGTTTCCTCTTGGGATCCTGGGAACATATTTCTATTCTCCTTTCTTCCCCATTTGCCTTTCTCATTGGTTTTGGGTCCTTTTGACTAAGTTTCCACTCTCTCAGATCAGCTCTGTGCACAGAACTACCAAGGAGGTGATAAAGAGACACGAGGATCCTGTAGAAGTTGACGAGCATCTCCCATGCTGTGGCTGGAGCCAGGGTCACTTACACTGGAGGCACAGGAATCCTACAGGACTGAAAATTTTTGTCATATGAATTCTCCTCCAGCAGAAAATTGCAATCTTAACTTTTCTTTCATTTTTTGGCACTGTTTGCAAGTGCCACACAGTCCTTTACAGTTCTGGTAGTAAACCAGACCCAAAACTGCAGAACGGTGTTTGTCAACAGGTTTTCCTGCAATTGGTGAATTTTTTTTCTCATTTTAGTTTCTTTTTAGTTTAGAATGTTATTTTTTTTCTTAACTTTTCTCATGTTAGAGGTTTGTGAAACACAGGAATGAAAACAGAAGATTCTCCTTACAGCCCAATATTGGCTAATTTTACAATCACTCAGTTCTACTTAAAATTTGTAAATCCTTTAAGCACTTCAGACTGTAAGAGCCCCCAAAGTGCCATTCTGATTTATGTAACTCAGTATCTGATATAATTCATAGAAAGAGGAAAAAAGCTTTAAAGCAACTCTGCAGCTTGCAGTTTGCTCTCTGTGAATTATTCTCCCCATATTTTTATGTAATAGTGTAAATAAATTACAAGGATGCCAATTTCAGCTCTGTGTTTATCAAATACAATTAAAAAGAGATTCCCAGGAGTACACTGTATGAAAGCTTACATTTTGAGAAATATTTATGTTGATGAGAAATTAATTTTTTCCTTATTAGTTCTCATTTCACAAACAGAATCTTCTTTGTTTCTAACTAGCTGCTAGAACAGCTTTGAGTCTTTAATTATTACTAATTATTGACTAAAGATTTGTTATTATTTGAAAGTTGGAGCCTTTGACTCTTAACTAATGAATAGGATGAGAAGAAGAAAAAAGATACTGAATTATTCACTAACATTTGGTTTAATTACAATCAAATGACCCTTTCTTAATTGGAAAGCACTTGGTGAAAAGCAGAAGACAAATGAGATTTTTCTGTATAAATAATGAATAGCTTTGCTTTTTAAATTTAAACCCCAAATGAAAAACCAAACAAACACGGAAACCAACAGGGAAACCAACAGGGAAAAACAACCCCAGCCCACACTATCCATTCTATAGCTTTGCAAGAAGATGTAGTAGTTTTTTGTGAGCTCAGAACACATTCTGTTTGACCTTTCTGGAATTCTCCTTCAGATGTGAAGTTGCACCTGCTTAGCTTTAGGGACTGTAATTCTATTCCACTAAAAAATTATGCTGAAAGCTCCATAAAGGGAGTAATAAAGTTGAAATAAACAGATATACTTTTGCAAACTGCTGAATTTAGCTGTCTGCAAAGCGTAAGGCTCTACTTTTTGATCAATAAGCCAACATCTTATACATCTGATCCTGATAAACAAGGAGATTCCCAAAGTTTTGTGTTTGCATGGAACTGTCCTTCACCCCTTTTCCTCCTTCCCTTTCTCCCTGGTTTATGTGTCCTGGTTTATGGAAAGAGGAGACAAATGTGATTGTCTAATAATTAACCAAGAGGGTAAACTACTCAGGCACCAGGAAGGAAGAACATTCTGGAGAGGTCAAATTCGTGTGCATGCTGCCCAAACAGTCCCTATCCTTGACTGCATCACTGGCAGTCAGCTCTGTCCAAGCACTCCAGGAAGAGGGAAGGAGGAAGGACAGTGAAACCCAAAGCACATTGCACTGCCAGGAGACAGCATCAGTGTCTGTAAATGTCACCTGCAGCCTCTTTCAGCCCAGCCAGGGTAACTCACAGCCCTCCATTTCTGGAGCGAGGTATTTGCTAGGGAGTTTGTTTCTAATGATCTGTAACTTCAGCTGTCTCTTTGCTCACCTCGAGTCCAAAGCCTGCAGTGAGGTTTTGTGGAACTCGCCGGAGGACATTGGCATCACACCAAAATGAATGGAGCGTTTACAGTGGAATAAAAGTAATCTGTGATGACTGATGTCGTGCCTCTGGCCTTCAGCTGAAACACATCTGAAACTCTGAAGAAGATGCCTCCCCAAAGGCTTGGTTGTCTTGGCAATTGAAATGAATGAAGCATACTGCAAGTGCTCGGATGGCATTATGTGAAGGTGGTTTCCCATTTGGGTTAATTTGGCACTGTGGAGAGGGAAATACTGGATTTTATCGCCTTATAAATCCATTCAGAATAAAAAAAAAAAAAACAGAACACAATTTAGCTTGTTTTCTTTTTCACCAAATGCCACTGTTCAATCGTGCAAATATTCAAATAAACCAATAACAGCTTGCCAGAAGATAGTCTGTTAGAAAACATACAGTCAGTTTGTTTTCTCCTCATTATTCAAGAGTGTGCCCTGAAAACATTATCTATTACATGTAATTCAAACCATGGTCTGTTGAAGAATAATTAAATTCTTTTTCTGTCACATCCACCCATCCAAGACCCCCTGCTAGTGAACAGATCTCAACATTTCTGCAAGCCAGAAAAGTTGTAGTAGTCATAGTTGTAAGAGTAATGATGTTAATATGACTGAATGCACCAGTGGACAATGGAGCCTGTGCCGATTTTAAAACTCAGTGGGGAAAGTAAGGCCATTCAAGCCACCCCCTTCCAACAGTGGACACATGGTCTACCCGAAAATGGTGTAGTGACTGCACAGCCTGCCCCAAAATGGCAGAGTAACCAAAGAGCCTCTCCCAAAATGGCAGAGTGACCCCATGACCCACCCAAAAATGGCAGTGACCCCATGACCCACCCAAAAATGGCAGTGACCCCATGACCCACCCAAAAATGGCAGAGGGAGCCCATGGCCTGCCCAAAAATGGCAGTGACATCATGACCTGCCCAAAAATGGCAGTGACCCATGACCTGCCCAAAAATGGCAGAGGGAGCCCATGGCCTGCCCAAAAATGGCAGTGACCTCATGACATGCCCAAAAATGGCAGAGTGACCTCATGGCCCACCCAAAATGGCAGACCAACTCTGCAAAGCTTGAATTTTCAAAAATCTGGTACAGAAGGTGTGGCTGCAGCACCTGCCACTGTGTGTGGAGGCTCACATGCACTCCCTGCTCTGCCTGCAATCTCTGGCAACAAAACTGCAACAAAACTGCTCCTGGTGCTCAGGGAAGACACCACTTTCCCCTCATCCCCTCCATCAGCTCCCAGGGAAAACATGGTGGAATGTACAGTTCTAACAGATCCCATTTTCCTCAGCACTCTGTGTTTGCCGCCTCAGGTGAGCATCCTCCTGGTAATTGTGATCAGGTACAGGAACCAGGAGAGGAATCTGAAACACTTGACAAAAAAACATGAGATGGGCAGAGATTGTCCTTCCACAGTTCTGCCTCAGAGACTCACAGCAGGCCTGGGGCTGACTTTAATGATTAGAGACATTTCAGCAATGGCAATAGCACTCTCCAATTCTAAATAGTACTCAGGTTCTGGGGTTTCTTTCCTGGCAGTGCCTGTTTGAGAGGTGACATCTCCTGCCCCCTCAGGGATCAATCCCCTTCCTCCATACAAATAACACAACTCGCCCAGAATATAAAGTATTTGCTTTTAAAGATGAAGTTTCTGCTTCATTCTTAACCCTCGTGGACACTAACTGCTAATCACAGCTAAGCCTTTCAGCCTCCTCATTCCCGTTTGCCATAATCCAGGTCTGATAGGTTAAAAAAACCCGAACGTTCACAGTAGGACATTTTTGGGTTTCCTCGTCCTGTACTAGAACATTTTAATGAGAATGAGAAGACAGAAGGAGGTGGGGGAAGGCTCTGTACAACCCACACTGCTCGGCCCTGGCCCAGCTGCTGCCTCCCCTCAGTGGCTCTGAGGGCGCTGCCCCGCGCACCGGCGATTTCACATCCAGCCGTTCTATGGCGGAACACACACTCGTGCAGAAGCACATCAGAGATAAAGCCCAGACTTTGCTAGAAACTGCAGCGGGGATTGTTGCACGAGCTGAGGCGAAGCTGCGCTCTGAGGGAGAGCTCAGCGCCCGGCCCCGAGCCGCTGCCCTCCGCAGCAGCAGCGACCAGGCCGAGCCAGCGCCTCAGTGCCAGGGCTCGCTTCCAGTTCCTGAGGGAAAAACTTCGGGCAGGGCCTTCCCTGCCCAAGTCTTGCAGCTCCGCAGGGGAAGCTTCTGCCCTGAGCGGATCCCGCAGTGTCCAACACGGGCACTTCCAGGAACACGGCATCTGCCACGGAGCCCTCCGGGCCGGGTGCTCGGGGACAGCAAAGCCGGGCTGCAAGGACAGCCCAGGGCACTGGTTCAGTCCTTTCACTACTCACTACTTTGGTTAGCTTATTTTTTAAAACAAAAACCTCTCGTCCCTGTACCAGCATGATGTGATGACCGTGCTGCTGTTGCTGGCACACACCAAATCCTGCTAAGGAGGCAGATCTCCTGCTGGATGGGAAGGGATCGAGGTTTGGTTCTGAGCTGGCAGTGGTTGGTTACCTGAGAAACTCAGAAAGACATTTCAACTTACATAAGACCTGGCCCTTGGAACAGACACATTCCCGGGAGCCCTTTTCTCCCTCAGGGGAGCAAACACTCAGGAACAAGCAGTAAGTGAATAGGGTGAAAATTCAGCATTAAATGCAAAATCCCCAAATCTCATCTCAATCAATTAAAAATAAATTACCTTTACATTGGCAGAAACATGCTCAGAAAAATTTATATCCCCAGGACCCCTGCTCCCATGAGCTCATGAACTGAATGGGCCCAAATGAGGAACATTATAGAATAATAAACAGTAAGGGCTCAAAGAGAAACCAAAGCTGGAGCTACTCCTTTGCATTTCAAATACAGACATTAATCCAGTTTGGAAATACATATTTAAAAATGAACTGTGAAGAAAATAATTTCACTTAAATTTGGATTTCATCGACAGTTCTCTTGCCATGTTGTAAAACTGGTTGGCTACAGCATCAGCTTTCAGGCTTGTTCTTCCCTTTACTCTGCCATAGACATCCACTGCAAAGTTGTAGTTTGCAGGGAGCTGAAAAGCAGCCTTGGACA
>JAWWMJ010000030.1:19960195-19975691 GCA_035047045.1 Vireo griseus
CGCCCCGGGCCCGCCGTGCGCCCGCCCCGCGCCGGGCGGAGCCGGAGCCGCCCCTTCCCTGCGCGGCTCGGCGGAGGCGGGGATGTGAGTACGGGCACGGGGAGCGGGCACGGGCACGGTTACGGGGGCACTGGGGGCGGCGGGAGGACCCGGGCTGCACTGCCTGGCCTCGGGGCCGCGGAGCTGCAGGGCCGAGCTGAGGCTGCGGTAACGCCCCGAGCCCCCGCGGGCCCGGCCTGACACCGGCGGCCCGGCCGGGCCCGGCCCCGCCCCGGCGGGAGGAGTCCCGCTGGGAACGCGGTGTCCCGTCGGGAGCATCCCAGGCCCTGGAGAAACGACTCCCTTTTGCAGCTCCCGCAGGGCTGAGGCCCCTCTGTCAGGGCCGGGGGTGTCACGGCACCTTCCCCGCACCCCGCCTTGCATCGCGGGCAGCGCCCAGGGAAGGGCCCGGGGAGCTCTGGCTCGCTCTGTGGGTGGTGTGTGGGCACCGAGCCGCCGGCTCTGGTGAAGAACCTCCATTGTCCTCGTGTTTCGTTTGGTTTGCTTCTAACAGGGGTTTAAAGGGTTTGAGCATTTTTAAACTGGAAATAAGACTGTCAGTATTGTTCACCTGACAAGAGACTCTTGTGTCTTGCACAGTATGTTGCAAAGCCTTTTCCAAACTTTAATTTTGGGGGGCAAGAGAGGTCTCGGCAGTGATGTGGAGTTTGGGGCACAGGAAGCAACCCACAGGAGGTGGAATAGTCTGAGTGTAAACACAGAATGTCAGCCTTGGCTTGGCCTGCTGACCCACGTGTGCACAGCGGTGTGTACAACAGCTGGTGTTTGTGTTTGTGAATGGCACCGCTCTGCCGGGTTTGTGAATGGCTCGTGGAATGGGGCTGTGAGCTGGCCCTGCCGGCTCTCCTGGTGGTGGGAAAATACAATCCTTTGGAGGGTGGGGGCTAAGGAAAGTATTGGTTAAGGATTACAGGTGTGGTACCTGGAGTTAAGAGTGTTTCCTCTGGTTCTGTGCTGTGCAAATAAAATGCCGAGCCTCATTAGTTTGCTCAGATGGTCACAAAATAGTTTGTTGCTTTCTAGGAAAGAATTTTAGATGTCTTTCAGAGCTTCTGTTCTTACAAGCATCGTGGTTTGTGTTTTGATGCAGACTTTAAAATAGGAGTCTAGTTGTGCAGGTATCGAAGGTTATGCTGTCTGCAGACTTTGGGCACCCTTGAGGGCTGAGGTGCTGATTGGCGCACTTGGAAAGACAAGGGGAGAGAACCAAATGTTTCCATTTTTCTGTTTTGTTGTTACACCATCTTCAAGAATTATAAAATCAGTAGAGACTTTACATGTAGTTTGGGCCTTCAGTGTAAAACTGTCCGTGGGAATTGGTTGCTGCAGTGGTGACTGGTGTGTGTTTGCTTGCCCAGGCCCCACAGGACGGAGCTGTACGAGGACCCCCCCTCGGGATGTTGGCCCATCGTGTATTCCCCAGACTACAACATCACCTTCATGGGACTTGAGAAACTGCATCCCTTTGATGCGGGGAAATGGGGGAAAGTCATCAATTTCTTGAAAGGTAAAATAACAGAAGGTGCTTCTTAAACCAACACTTGGACAAAGCCTAAAGAAAATTCTGTGGCTAGTGCAGACTTATGTTGGGCTTACCAGACCTGAATTGCAGTGTGTGGCTTCCTATAGCCTTCTGCTTCCCTCACTTTACAGCTGGTGTAGCAGGAACTGGGGCATTCCTGTGGCTGGTGAAATTCCAGGTGTTAATGATGGTTTGCTGGAGGTGTAACTTAGTTACTCAGCTTGGACTGTACACAGGGCTTCTCAGCAGGAGAGAGAAGTGCAGCTTTAGGACTTTAGTCTGTACTTCAGCAGCAATAGGATGCCATTGCTCTGATGATGTTTGGAAAGAGCTTTGAGGCCTCTCTGGTACAGGCAGAGCTTTTTATGGTGCTTCTCATTATTGCTGTTTAAACCAATTGGAGGATACAGGTAGAAATGCATTAAGGAGATACAAATGTAAGAACCGGGGCAGGATCAGGGCCTGTGAAGTCTTGGTATCTCTTCTTCATTAAAGCATGAACTTGCTCATCCAGAGTAAAAAAAAAAAGGCTTTTTTTCTTTTGCAAAGGCTGTTGGTTGTCCCAAAGCCAGGCCCCTTCCCTTTATGTGGTCCTAGTGACTCCTTCAGCTGATGACCCTTAGCAGTTCAGGATTGCCCTTCCCACTGCAGGCTGACTTGTATTCTTTTAACTGAGGTCAAATAATTTTAACACTCTAACAGCTTAATAGTTGAGTTGTGGCTTTTTCTTCTAACAACCTTAAATAATTTAGTCTTGGGTTCCATGACAGTTTTCTTAATTAATCAGAATCTTTGCCTTTCTGTTTCTTCTGTGTAAAGTCTTTTCCTGCAGTTCTTTTCTGTGTGACATGTCTACTCTGAAGTGTCTCAGGCTTTTGCAGAAAATTAGTTTTCCCAATTGTTTTACTGTCCTTCCTTTGAAAGGAGGAAGAAGCCCCAGCATACCCCAGAGCACTTGGTTTGCTCTGGCTCTGTAGCAATTCCTGGCAACTGCTGACTCCTCCTGTGCCTTATCACTGAGCAAATCAGCAGTGAACATCTTTCCAGAGCACCTTCCTCCTGGACAAGGAAGCTGGCAGCAATTTGGCTCTGTTTGACACCAGTGCATGAATGAAATGTTCCTCAAGCCTCAGTCAGGAGAAACAGAAGCTTGCCAAAACAAATGTTGTTGCAGGTGCTGTTCTTGTATAACACTTCAGAGCAAAATCTCTCACATTTCCGAGTTGTTTTCTTTCTCCTCTGAGTATAAAATTAAAGAAGAGATACAGGCTTAGAAGGCTACAGCTGTGCAGCAATTAAATATCAAAATTTGCCTGGGAAGATCAGCGGGATTCCTTATAATTGTTGTTTGTAGTGATCATATGCACTCATTCTGAATTTTTGGAGTAACTTGCTCTTATAAAACTAAGTTCTTAAATAATCTTTTGGTCTCCAAGGGAAAGAATTAATAGCTGCTCATTGTTTTTTCTTGAATTTAAATTGAGGTAGGGGGTGATAGAAATATCCTAATTAAGCTTGTTTGCTTCCATGAACATCTAAGCTATTACTTTGTTTTGAATTTTGATTTATTACTTTATTCTTCTGTGTTTTAGAGGATTAAATCCTAGTATAAACTGTGGGATTTCTTAAACCATGTTAAAATAATGGTGGATATTTGATGGTACAAGCACCAAGATTTCCCCAGTGTTCCGAGCCCTAAACTGGGAGGAGCTGTGTAATTCCAGCGTGTGTTCATCCTCTCTCATTACCTGTCTGCCCTTTCAGCTCAGACAGTAACTTCCCATGACCTCGCACACTCTGAAAACTTCCTGTACACAATATTTCTCAAATACACACTACCTGAACAGTTTATCTTTGACAGAGGGGCTGTATTTAGAAAGCTTAGAAACTCTGAGCAACCTAAAGTCATTTCAGCAATAAACGTGACAGAGGAAGTTACCCGAGCTAGGTCAGAGCAGAGTGTTTGGAGGGGGAATGTGGGGAGCTAAGCACTGGTATACAATGCCAATTGTTATTTCTCTCCTATTGCAGAAGAAAAACTAATTGCAGATGACTTGATTGTGCAGGCACGGGAGGCGACTGATGAAGATCTCTTGGTTGTTCACACCAGGCGCTACCTTAATAAATTAAAGGTGCTGTACCCGTTCATGTGTTTTTCCAGCAGACTGTCCAGGGGAGTGTCAAAGGCAGTGGGTATCCTGTAGAGTTGTTTTTAATCAGCTGTACAGATGTACAATGGTATAGATAATATTGTTACTGAGAATACTGAAAGCAAACCACAGAAATATTAGGCAGTTCACAACACAGAGGGGTGGAGGGGAAAGAGAGTCTGCTATGTGAAATAGGTGACCTGAAACAATATTTCAGGGAAGTTAAACATAGGGAAAATTGGAATGTCTGAGATGTCATTAATATTCTCGTTAGTGCCGGAGTTTTAATGTTGAGCAGTGTAAGTTTTGATGTACTCTGGTAAGGCACAGTTCTGAAATGGCAAATACAATGGAAACCACTAACACGGGGTACTTTATGGGATCTTTTCTAATGCAGGGGTTGCTTTATGGGGTTTGGGGTTATGTCATGTTGACAGAGCCACTGTGTAGGGATTCTGTGCTCAGTCTGTTGGGGAGGAAGGAGTGCTTCATACTCAGACACTGCCTGTGTCAGAGGAATACAGAGAGAGTTGAAAGAGCAGTGTCAGGACACAGCCAAGCACAGTATCTGTGTGTGAAGGTTTCCAGAGCCAGCTCATACAGGACTGGGGGGGGATGAAGAACATTCCTTGTACATTTCTAAATGAGATATCCCTTTGTTAAATTTCAGTGTAACTCTAAAACCTGAACATGTGAGAGCTCGGTTCTGAATGTATCCAGTCATCTGTGGGTGGAATTGGATAGTGGATGAGTGCAGGTGATGTTGCTTTTACTTTGCAACTCTGCTTGGAAGTCAGAGAAAGGATTTGTAAGAGAAAAGAAATTTTCCATTTCACAATTCAAAATAAGTTATTTTGAGTCACCTATGCCCTTCTACTGTGGAAGAATTGTTGGATTGCTGTTTCTGGAATGTTTTATTTTTCTGTATAAGCGATCTGTTATTTGTGTGAACTTTTTCACTCTTAACTGCTTTTCTGAGTTCTCTTACGCTTCTTCATTCTGTGCTATGAAGTTACATGCAATTTCATGCATCATTAGATTTGATATTATTGCAGCTATTCTTGATATTGAACTTTTAATTCCATAGAACCACCTACCTCTTTTCACTTCTTTGAAGCAGGGTTTAATGTGCATAGCTCAGTTTGGAATGCCATAATTATATGTTTAGTACCTATGGGATGGCTTGACAGGGAATTGTCTGTATGACTTGTATCTTGGTGGTCAAGACCAGCACTGTTGTGTGTATTCAGATGGGATTAACTGTGTGTTTCCTCTACCCCTTTTCTTGCAAGAGTATTTCCTGCAAGTGTAGAAACTGGAAGATGTTGTATTGGTCATGCCAGCAGATTCCTGCCAAGCAGCAAAGATAAAAGTGCTTAATTGCAAAAGAGAAAAAATGTCCTAGACATGAAAAAGCCCTGTGAAAATTCTTTATTGCCTTATCCAAAGTCTACTGTGCTATTTTTCTTTTAAATCCAGACAAATCTGTATAAATGGTATAGTTTTATATTAGATTAGCTCTGAAGACAGCAGAATTGCTTGCCTTTCTCAGAATGCCCAGGTCTCCCAAAATAACAGATCACTTGAGTGTTCGTTTAAAATCTGAGCACGAATTTGGTAGGAAATTGCCTACACTTGCAAGCGTAGGTGGTGCTTGGTGTCCTGGCAGCAGCTGCAGAGGCCAGCTGAGTGCTGGGTGAAGAGAAACAAACAGATGTGCACAAAGTGCTGCTGGAGATAGATCAGTTCTGTGTTGGCAGCAAGAGTCTCCCTGTTTCCCTTTTCAAAGTTTGGCCTTTTGAATTGAGGTGATTACTCCTCAGTTCTTCCTTTGAAGAATCTGGGTCTCTAAGGTAACTGCTGGACTGTGGGCAGTTTGCTTGCAGTACTTTTCCGCTTGCTGCCTTTTCCTAGTGTTATGTAAAATAATGAATCTCTTGCTTGTCAGCATTCTGAACTTTAGGAAGGAGGCAGGCAGTGAGGTTAGAGCCAGTGTCAGACTGCATCTTTCCCTTTTATTCATGAGGAGTTCTCTGGTAACATATGTGAGCAAACGCTGAAATGCAAATGCTGAGGGTAAAGCTGGTCTGGGAATTTGTTGTGGGAAATGCTGGGAAACAAAACCAGCACACTGAAGAAAAAAGTGTGATGAAATATTCCACAGATTTCTCAGTTACTAAGTGGAGAAGCATTTTCCTTCATCTGTAGCTGCCTTCTTGAGCTCCCAGGCTTTGCTCCCACTTGGTGACTTCCCCCATGTGTTGGGAATTCCTAACCCAGGACAGGCCCAGGTGTGGAGCAGTGAGGGGCAGTGGGAATGGCCCCAGCTGTGACCAGCGAGCCTGGAAGCCAAAACTCCCAGCACAGCTCGGTTTCTCACCTCCACCTGAAAACCTGCAGCTACATAATTGTTGGTTTGAGTCATTATTGCTCCCACTTCTCCCTCTTGACATTAATTTTACTTTAAACTTCGTTAAAACTTCCTCTGTGGTTATCGTTCCCATTTGAGGTCAAATTTATTTTTTATCCAAATGTGACCTTTTCATTTCCATTTTAGAACAACAGCATTGAATATAGTTTTTAATAATGTGCTTGTTCAAAAGCTAAAATGTCTTGCAAAGGGACTTTATCAAGATTGACTGTACTAAAAAATAATTAAAGCACCTTGTGATGGACAGCTGATAGTATGGTAACAGAAAAATGTCTTGCAAATATTAAAGTTGTGAGAGTTTGAAATGAACTCTTGGCACTTCATGAACAATGCCAACCCTTCACCCCACCCAGCAGTACCTGGCAATTGAAATATTGATAACTGGGAAGTTCTTTGGAGCATCAGAGGACCCTGAGATGGGGATGTGATTGTCTGTGGTTCAGATTGCCCACTCGTACATCCTGCCAGCTGTGAACAGCTCAGTGATGGGGCAGCCACTGCTCTCAGTCTCATTACAGTTCCTAGTGTTGCAGAAAACAGGATCTGTTCAGAGTCTTTGTGGCAAGTTGTAATCCTTGGTCCATCCGTGTTCCAGTACTGGTGGGACAGGTAAATTCTTGCTTGTGACTTAGGCTTTGAAATATATTTAGCAGTGTTATCACTGGTAGCAGTGTTAGTGGAAGTTCTTTGAAGTAATCAATGTGTTTGCAAAAAAAGCATTTGCATATTGCAAATATTTTGTGTTCTAACCTTGAAGACTTTTGAACAAAATACGTTCCAGAAGTGTTTAATATGCTAAATAAATTTTAATCAGTTCTCTATGCTAAAGTTTGCACTGTGTTTGTTCACTTAAGTGTTTGAACTTCTTAGTTCAGTTGTCTGTTTGTTTGTGTTTGCTTTCTCCTTGGTATATCCTTCTGATTTCACACAGGAATAGATATTCTAGGTTTGAACAATATATCAAGTGTAGCTGAAGGACATTTTACAATTCTTCTCCCAATCTGAGGGATTACATTTTCTAGAATATATAAAACCTTCCTGAAAAATTGCTGATTTAATACTGTTTGATACTATAATCTGGAAAGTGATGATTCTCATAGTTAAAAACTTGAGGGTGAACCTATTTGGAGGTCACTGATAAGAACTGTTGTGGTCACTTCCATTTTAAAATATTAAAAATCTTCCTAAGGACCCATGAGCACCTTTTCAGTAAATAACAACTAATGAGGGAGCTAAGTGTCACCATTAAACCAGACTACATTAATTGAAACTCTCTTTTTCCCCATTGCAGTGGTCATTTGTTGTGGCTACAATCACAGAAATCCCACCAGTTGCCTTTCTTCCCAATTTTGTTGTTCAGAGAAAAGTTCTGAAACCTCTACGAACCCAGACAGGAGGAACAATAATGGTAAGGTGCTCTTGATCCACGTTTGTCATATTTGAATGTGGTGATCACACACTGCAAACCTGGAGCTGTACTGTTGATGTGACTCAGATTGCTGAGGCCTGGAGAGGGAGACCTGAACACCAGCACAGTTTGCTGTGCTCCTGCAGGGGAAGGACATCACTGGGCAGGGGAAGGACATCACTGGGCTCATGGTCTGTTCAGTTTGCTGTGCACCTGCAGGGGAAGGACATCACTGGGCTCATGGTCTGTTCAGTTTGCTGTGCACCTGCAGGGGAAGGACATCACTGGGCTCATGGTCTGTTCAATTTGCTGTGCACCTGCAGGGGAAGGACATCACTGGGCTCATGGTCTGTTCAGTTTGCTGTGCTCCTGCAGGGGAAGGACATCACTGGGCTCATGGGCTGTTCTCTGCAGCAGAGACAGGGAGAGGGAGCTGGGCAAGCAGGGAGAGCTGTGGCAGCTCTTGGGCAAATACAGAAACTGAGTTTCAAACAGGCAAATTCTAGGAATGGGAGGTTTCAAAATCGATACTCTAGAAGCTTTTAAAAAGCTTGTATTTTGCAAATGACCTTGAAACTGTAGGGGAAGAGATGGCTGGTTTACTTGTTCTTGGGACTAGGTAAGTGCTTAAATTTTTAAATGGTATCATCTTGCTCTTTTAAATTACTTTAGTTTATGTACTTTTTCTGTTGTAAATATTGCAGAAGCAGCCCAGCTGAGCTCAAGTGAGATTTAGCCTCTTTCATCTGAGCAGAACTCTGTTCTACTGAGTGAAAGGAGGGCTCTGCTCAGAAGAGCTGTGTCAGGGTCACCAGACATTTCATTTTGCTTGAGAATTCCCTTTAGAGATGTTGAGGAAGTAGGAGGAAAGAAAACAATGAGTAGTTGGAGCCAAAAATGAGTTGCTTAAACCATGTATTGAAGAAAAGATGCCCTTGCAATTGTAAACTGGGAACCAGTGGGATCTTTGTGCCCTGTTTTGTCTTACTGGAGTTCAGAAACTCCAGCTTGGTGCTGTGAGGATATAGAGCCAGTCCCATCTCACTGGGCTGAACCAGCTACATAAATGGAAGACAAATAATCTCATTTGGAATTACTAATACTATGGCACAAATAGATCTTTGCCTTTCAGCACATCTTCCTGCAGGTGGCTGTGACAGTGGGTGCAAGTGGGAGGGATTGCAGCCTGTGTTGCTTTTTCTCTGCCTGTTTGAAAGGCATTCTTTACTTATTGCCCCTCTGTCCTGGGGCCTGGCAGGCCTTTGGCAGTGCTGCTGTGCCAGAGACAGGAACAGGGTTTATTGCAACTCCTAGATACCAAGGGTGAGTTAGGCTGGGAAATAGAAGTGTTAAACCAACTTTTTAAAAGGACTGTATAAGGATTTGAGCTCTGAAAGAACCTGCTGGGTTCTGGATAAGTCTTTAAATGGATTGGATTGTGGTGATAGGCTAGATAACAAAAGTGCTGCCTCCTTAAGGAGCTGTGAACTGGCAAAAGCAGAGATTCAGAGGAGGATGGAGAAAGAATTTCATGGAGTTCAAGGTGCTTAAAAATATTTGGTTGTCACTCAGAGCAAGTCCTGCTGAGCAGGGACATGCAGAGTTTCCTGTCTTTACAGCCATGCTGTCACTGTGAGATTGTCACAGGATGAAGGGAATGCTCTAAGAGAGAGCTACTTGGGAAGAGTTTAGAGCTTCCTGGTGCTCTGCCTCGGATATGTCTTGACAGCAGCTCAGAGTGTGTGAAACCTCTCTCAGCCTGGTTCCAGCCAGGCAACACTTTTGTGTAGTTTGGTGATGTTTTTCACTGTGCTTGAGCTATCTTTAGCTCCCAGGTGTGTGTTCACAGTTAGAGGTGTGCTCAGGTACAGGAGGTCCCCACGAATGGTCTGTTCTGTCTCGTGGCTCCTGGAAACACAACTGCCACTCCTGAGGGCTTTGGGATTCATCTCGAGGCCATGTGCTGTTATTTGTACCTTGTTTTTTCGTTATGGGAAAATAAGTGTGTACTTTAAAAGCAATTTTGATTCATCAGACAATAAAATTTGTACAGTACAAGTCAGAAGTGCAATTTTCTGCTATTCCTGATGGGCCTGTTTATTACAAAAATTCCTGTTGAGTTTCTCTACTTTTTAATGATATTTTAGCAATATGGGAAGATTGGGTTTTGGTGAGGAATCCCTAGGAAGTGTGATGAATCGCAGATAATGTGTTCTCCCTGGGACTAAATGGGTTTTATAGTTCAGAAACTGCAATCTTTCCCCAAGATCTAATTTGTGTAAGTTGGCATGATCATAGCAGGATCATGTTTACCCTCCCAATAGTTGTCCTAGTACTGAATTAAAACAGTTCAAATGTAAATATTGTTATAAAGACTTCATAACCATCCGAACTTTGTTTTGTATGTGAAGTGTAATTTTTTCTTTCCATGGCTATGGACAAAAAAGTAATCTATTCTTACATTTTTCTCTCTCTTTTTTTTTCTTTTTTTTTACTTCAACTTTTAAGTAATAATATCTTCATCATTGTTAACAGAGCAGTTAAGGAATGTTATACACTTGTTTGACTCCTGTTTTCCTAGCACTGCACTTTCCCTTTTCCAGCTGCCAGAGAAGGAAATACAGATGATACAGTAAATATTATTTCAGCTCCTTATGCTGAGGGTAGTTTTGTAAGGGTTGTGCTCAGGGATCTGGTTCAGAATGACCTCCAGTGGCAAAAGATCCAAAAATTCCGTGGGCATGTTGGAATGCCAGCAGTGATTTGGGGTGGGAGCAGACATTGTTAAAGTGTTGCCTCATTCATTTATGGAATTCCCACTGAATTTTTTTTTTTTTAAGGCAGGAAAACTTGCTATGGATAGAGGCTGGGCCATCAACGTGGGTGAGTACAAATTCACTGATACCTTAAATTGTGTGTTAAGAGCATCTGATTTTCATTTACATCTCTTTGCAAAGCCCATCAGTGTTTTTAGTATGTGGCTTTTCACCCCTTCACCATTTTCCTGTTTAGGGGGTGGTTTTCATCACTGCTCGAGTGACAAAGGGGGAGGATTTTGTGCATATGCTGACATCACACTGGCTATCAAGGTAAGAACTACTCTTAAACCACTGTTTGCTGCTGTTTGTGCAAATGGAGGAGAAATCCACATCAATTCCTCAGAGCTAATTTACATCCTAATTGGAGAAAATGAAGCCATCTCCAGATGGGCAGGAATAGGAATATGCAGTGTTGTAAAGTGGAAGAGCTGCAGGGGTCAGAATTATCAATGTAAATGCTCACCACTGTAATTGCATTGATAATGTCTTGCAAAAACCACTGCAGTCAAACCAGATGCATTTCTAATACCCTCAGTGATCATTCTCCTGGCCTTGCAGGTGAACCTGGACATTCCACATTGGTTTCAGTGGTTACAGGCAAGAGACAAAAATCCCCTCTGAGTCAAACTATCCCATCCAGGGCTCAGACTGGTTCAGATTCAGGAATAAAAATGAGAGTGACTCCACAATAGTCACCAAATGGGAATGAATACATTTGGTATTTATCTGTAGAATGGCTGAAGTAAGAGCCTTCGGCAATTAGGGCTTATTTTTATCAAATGAGCTGGGGTATATTTGTATACTAGAATATTTATAAAGTATCTGTAATAATCAAACATTAAAGAGCTCTAATGATTGCAGCACACCATGTGACATAACATCCTAATTTCTGTGTGTGGTAATTTGCAGAAAAGTAATCCACAGTGTTCTTTTTTCACCTACCATTAAAATACAGTTTGAGAAATTATAGTGGGTGACAATTTGTACAAAATCTTAAGAGTTTTACCATGTCTATATTAAAGATAGTAACTTAGCAAAGTTAAGACTCAAAGAAGTAAAAATCTTTTTTTTCTTTCCACACAGAATAAGAAATGAATTCTGTCACTAAAAGTGGCTCTAAGGCATGCAGTCCTTACAGCAGCTTCTCCTAGAGAGTGAATTTTAGGCTGTTGCAGTTGGATGCTGTCACTGGTTCCACTCCAGCCTCTGGCAGCACCAGTGCCACCATCAGCTCTGGGATGCCTGGGTGGGCCTGGCCTCTCTGCTTTATCTGGTGGAAATATATAGGGTTTTTATTTTAACAAAAATTATCTTTTTACGTCAGATAATGAGCTGTTGTAATTAAATGTATGAGAATCATGTCTCGGTTTATTTGGTGACTGAAATAAATAGATTTGCCCTCCATTCAAATTACAGCAGTCATGTACTGTGTGATCTTCGAGCCTCCAGTTCAAACTCTCACCTAACTTCATAAATTTCTCCATGTTTTTCCTTGCTTATACATCCAGTTCTTATTTGAGAGAGTACAAGGAGTGTCTAGAGCCACGATCATCGATCTGGATGCCCATCAGGTGAGTGTTTTACCTGTATTCAGAGCTGCAGATGTTTTGCTTGAAATACAAGTGTGTGATAAATACCTTTTTAAATACAAATATAAAGTTACAGAATACAAAGTTAATCAGAGGTGATGAAATGAAGAGTTGATTCTTCAGTTACAAAAGGCTCTTAAGCCAGTTTAGGAGAATTAACCTGAGTTGCAGCTCCATCAAGTGGCTGCATGTAAAATCTTGCTGCGTTGCACTCAAGGTCTGCAGGGATGGCAAACAAGGATCTCTCCAGACACAATCCCAGCTAGTTCAGAGTGCCTGGTCACTGCAGCAGCCTCTGCAGGGGAGGGATCTGACCTTCAGTGGTTTCATTTTAAGCTTGGCTTCAGGCAAATGAAGTGAAGGATCCATCCCTCTCCACCTGGTGATTTACTGTGGTACTGAGATCAAATCTCAGCTTTGGTGGGATTTGCAAAATAAATCCTGGAAGGACGGAAATGGTATTTTTAGAAAAGCAGTTAATGCACCTAAGTGATGTCCAACCTGAGGCATTTCAGGTGATTTATTTTGTGTAAAGAAACCGTTTTTACACAGTTCCATGGCACTGAGGAAGCCTAATGGCTGCGAGTTTTTCATCTTCTCTCATTTCTCTTATCTGTGTCCTAAAATTACCATGATAGCAGGACACAGATTATGCAGTAGAAAGATGTTTTGTGTTCATGGTTCTCTTCAGCCTCTCTGTCAGGGTGTGGATTTGTTTTGTGCTATATGTTTGGTTTGGTTTTAAAAAATTCTTGGAATATATTTTGGTTTTCAGATGTGCTGGTAGTCTCAGTGTGCACATAAATCACCTCTTGTTTCCTTTCTTTGGGGAATGAGAGGTGTCTGAAGTAGCTCAGCAGATCCTGTTTAAGGATGCAGATATTCTCATCTTGTGATTGTTCCAATTCTTAGTGCAGTGGTGATTTTCACCTTTCATAAGGAAATGCTTCCCCCAGAGGCTTTCATATTCCAAGGCTTGTGTGCATGAACCGTTCATTTGTGGACCAAAGAGGCTGAAGAAATGAACAGAGTTGCCATCTTTTAGCATAAAAACTGAATTACAGGAGACATATCTATGGAAATGTCCTGTTCTGTAGTTTAAGTGAAATTCTGGGGATAGGGGCTGTGGTCCTGTATGATGGACTGATTGAAACAAAATTATCTTAGTGATTGCTGTGGTAAAATGACTTTTATATTAGTGAGAAAAGTCTAAGTGAGAGCCAAAATAATAGTATTTAAATTCAGCAATGGGGAGGGAGAGCTACTCCAAATCTGTGTTTTCTCTTGAGCATCCCTCTTTACACCCAGGACAATTTTTTGTAGGGAATTTCTGGTGTTAAACTGTTGGGTTGGTCGTGTTTGTAATTTTTCCAGGGATTACTTATCTCACCAAGGCTTGAGTTACCAGGAGAGCTGCAGTCTGCTGTATTTATTCATTAACTCTTACATAAGAATACTCAGCATCCCTGCAGCAGTTGAAAGTGACTTTTTCTTGCACAGTTGGAAGATCTGTTTGGTGGTCACAGTTGCTTTTGTGATTCTGTTGAGGATAATCAGTCTCTGATTTGTGCTATTTTTCTTACATGTGTAATGAGATCCATGCTAATTACCTTCACAGAGAGACAAGGATTTTGTTTGTGGTAATACCTGCAGTCTTCAGACTGATGCTGTCAAACCCCCCAAAACCCCACACCTCAGAATAACCTCCAGGATTAGAAATAAGAGAATGGCACAGGAGTTCTGAATATTAGGACTTTTGTAGTGTTAATTACTCTAGAATTTGCAGTGTATTTAATTCTGTGTTGGCATGCTAGGAATAGCTAACTGTAAATTTCCTTCAGGGAAATGGCCATGAGAGGGACTTTATGGATGATCCTCGGGTTTATATTATGGATGCATACAATAGATATATTTATCCAGGGGATGGTTTTGCTAAACGTGAGTATAACTGAAATTCATCTTCCCAAATTTACCAGCCCTACTGTGTTGTTACATAACTTATTTATTTACTACTAAGCTTCCTTGCAACAACGTCACTTAGATTGCTTTTTTTTTTCTTTTTCTTTTTTTTTTTTTTCAATGTAGCATCATTTTCACTGCTCACTGTGATATATCACAATAGTGTTAGTGCTGTGGTGTTTTCCCTCACTTGAGGGATGCCTTGCAGAGTGCAGGGTGTGGAGAGCTGTTCAGTGGATGTTGTTAGCAGTCCACTCCAAAGCCAGTGCCAGGCTTGGAGCAGTGAGTTGAATAATCCTGATTTGAAGAGACTTGTTAGCACTTCATCTTTGCCTTACATTACATTTATGGGAGACCTGACTGAGGATTAGCTGATGTGTAAAAAGATTTCATGTTCTTTTGCAAGTGAAGTTATAACATATTTGGGTGTTGCCTTGCCAGCAGAACTTGTTTGATAAGCTTGTAGGAAACAAGCTGCATCTAAATGAGACACAAAGTGGGAAGCAAAGCAAGTCCTGGAATAGAACCATAGAATTTAAAGTTGGAAAAGCCCTCTGAGGTCGAGTCCAGCCATTCCTGCAGCATTGCCACCACTGCCCAGTGTACCCAAATGCCACATGTACTAAATCCCTGCAGGGCTGGGGACTTCCCCTTCCCTGTCATACCCACGATAGGAGCTGCTGCTTGATTTGGTTTGGTTGTGGTTTGTTTATCCCTGCTGTGATGTGTCTGCTGTGTCTTGTGACCTGCCACAATTAATTAGTGGGCCTTTGATAATGGTTAAACTGGAATGCAAAAAGCCCCAAGTTTATTTGATCTTTGATTCTGTTGCACTGTCATTTATTACAGGCTTAATTTGTTCACCGAGTCAGGGCTTGCTGGGGGAGTTGTTCTGCTGCTGGATTCCTTCAGTGATGCTGTCGTTCTGAAAACCTACTTCATTTGGATTCTTGACAAGAATTAGGTGCAGTGCATTGCACTGCTGTCTTTTGACTAGCAAAGATACTAAGAATTGTAGTATTTCAAGGCTTTAAACTAGAAAATTACCATTTAAAGCACACCATGTCTGGAGGCAAACAAATTGCAAGCAAATGTTGGGGGTTTTCCCCCAGAGAAGCATTCCTTTATTCATATATCACATGGCATTTGATCAGATGGATTAAGACCAAAACAGAGTCAGTCCTTGCTGGCAAATGTGAGCCACTGAGCTGCAGTAGCACACTGAACAGCAGAGTTCCCTTCCTGCAGATGAAGGGTGAGGTGCACGAGGCTGGAGAGAGCCACATCAATGTGTAATTCCTTGTGGTGTGCCTAAGAATGTCTCGGTAGGATTTTTGTGGGTAAATCCCTTAAACCCTTCCTGCTAGGTGACCAGGGTAGAGAGAATCTCTGTGAAGAGGGGTAGAGGCTTGAATGCCAGAGTTTGAACCCTTAGGGTAAACTCCAACTGATCACTGTCTCCTGGGACCTCCTGCCCATTGTTCCATGTTTTAGTGCAGGAGCCTCTTGCACACATATTTTGCCCCATGCACTTCATTAGGGAAGGGAAAAAAGGGAG
>JAWWMJ010000030.1:19999553-20013825 GCA_035047045.1 Vireo griseus
CAGCACTGAACGAGCTCCAGGGACCTGCAGAGTTACACTGGGCACTGCAGGGCTGGGAACAGAGAAAAGTTAAACCTGAGGCATCAGCAGCACATGGTGAGCTGCACTCCAGGCAGAGGAGGCTGATGGATGGAGCACGGAGCAGCTCCTGTGTGCTCTGGGACAGGGTAGGTCAGCCAGGAGGGGCTGAAGAGCACAGGATCCCATGGCTGTGAGGGGAAAAACAGAAAGGAGAAGAGCAAAAACAATAAAACAGAAAGGGCAAACCCACTCTTGCCTGGTAAGTGCTGGCTTGGGATCTCTAACACCACTTGTGGCTCCATGGAGCACTGGCTGCCTGAACTTCCTTCCAGTGTTGTGTCACAGAACTGAAGCTGAGCTCCTGAAGGCATTTCCTGAACTACTAACTGAAGAGAAAGAAGAAAGTGCATAACCTTTTTTTTTTTTTATCATGAAGATTTTTCTCTTACCTCTTTCTCATTCCCTAGGTACAATATATCTAATGTAAAACTTGACAGGAACATGGAATGTTGCCCAAAGGTAGGGGCTAGTGTTGAAATATCATCCTGTGCCTTTCTCTCCCCAAAGATTTGCAGGTTAGACTGGTACAGATGTGCACAGTGTGCTCATCCAAACTGCTGTGCAGGGTTGGGCTTATGTAGTAACTCTGGTCTTGCATTAAATTTTTAATGTGTTCTCTATGTAATTATGCTCTGTGTGGTATCATGCTATTTCCAATTTGGATTGCTTCAATCAGTTCAATGAACATACTGAAGAAATTCTATTTACAACAGTCTTGAAAAATCTGGAGAGGTTTTTGCTCTTACTAATGGACCCTGATATACATGTGAGACACAATTTCTATTCCTAGGCCGATGTTCAAGTCAGTGACAAATTCAATGGGTGTTTAAAAAAGAGGATATTCCGAGTCTGTCTCTCAGGAATATCAAATAGCATTTCATAAACAGGCAGCATTTCTAATTACAAGTTTATCCTGGGTCACTGCTTTTTAAAAGACTTTTTCTGGGATTGACAAACCAGGGAAGAGAGCAGCCAGCTGCCCAGAAAGGGCTGGGATTGCCTCTGCCAGTCTGCTCACCCCGGGGAGGCCACATTTACTGGGTGCTTTATGGGGGGCTCAGGATATGCAATTATTCATTAAATTGTTTCTTTCTAAGAAAGAAGAAACCTTCTTTCTAAGGTTTTTATAAGTTACAACAGGAAGGTTTCTCCCAAATTTACTAAATCAGAATCAAAACTTCAACTCCAGTGTGGGAGAAGGGAGGTTCTTCACACCTGAGAAGTGGAGGGGTGAATTTCAGACAGGTGCTGTGGGGCTGCTGCAATCCTCAGTTATTTTTGGGTAGGACCTTGCTGACATGTTCATTTGATCATGATAGCTCTGGGATGAGTTTCCCAAGCAACAAGGCAATGGCTGAGCTGCTTCCCACTCTCACTGGAGGCGAACTGGATACTTAAAGGATGACTAAAACGGAACAAATATTTAAAATTTGCGAATACTAGTGAGAAGTAAAGAATTATGTAAAGTAAAGAGGCAAATTAGCATGATGTTAAGGAAAAAGGAAGTGTAAATTCTGTATTAGAAACAATTTCACAGATGGACATATCAGGCTGTGACAAAAGCCAGTCAGAAGTTTCAGGAGATGAAACATTGGATTAGTTGTTGTTTTGAGCCAACATTTGATAGCTAGTATGGGAATTTGGAGGACAAACTAGGGATATACTATCAGCCCATTGTAGGGCTGGACTGAAAAGGCTCTTGATAGGTTTTTTTCCCAAAGTGAATAAAAGTGGGAGGCAAACTGGCTTGCCAAGAGGAATAGTTAGCAATTAATGAAAAATAGCTTTGCTCTTTGTAGGCTTTACAGATGCAAGGATGGGACAAACATTTCTTTGGTCCTGATTCAGCAGGTTCACGGGGGTCACACAATTCACAGCACAACGCTCTGGGCTGAGCCGCGGAGAGCGATGGCTGCAGAGCCACAGGAAGGGCTTTGATCTGCCTGTGTGCCTGCCAGTTGGCCACTGCTGTGTCAGAAATGCCTCTGCTGCTCCTGGGGAATGCGAGTGTGGTGAAGGGAATTGCAGAGTGTGCTGTAGGCAGAGCCTCAGCTCCCTCCTGCCTCCAGAATGTTCTGTGGCTCCAGCAGCGGCTGGACGGTGATGCCTCTCTGTTCTCCACACACCACGTGGAGAAACGAGCAAAGCCAAGCTCCAAGACCCTCAGCTGAGTTGGATTTAATCATTTGTGGCCACAGAACATCTCCTCTGGCTGCAGAAGGAGACTCTCATCATTTCCATCATGGTTCAGCTGCCAGCAGTGACCGTGGTGGCCACAGTGGAGTCCCCCTTGCAGGGATGGACACCGTGCAGTCACCCTGCAGCAAGGGAAATACAGGGAGGTGAGGGAGGTGAGTGTGCCCCAGGTTTGCAGGGAGACACTGCTGAATGCCCTGAGTGCCCAAAACACATTTAAAAGTGCATGTTTTGACGAGTTTGCCCTACGGAATTTCTCTGAGGAGCTGAGCAGTGAGGAAGAAGAGGAGCAAAACTGAAGGCCAAGAGGCTGCAGGTCTGATGAGGTCCCAGCAGCCTCCCCAGGGCTGGAGGCTGGGAGCAGGAACAGGAGATCAAAGGGGTGTGCTCCCTGCCTGCAGCCACAGAGGGTGTGGGGAACGAGGGGCATGGAGCAGGAGGAGAGGAATTGTGTGGGGCAGAGGAGATTCTGAACTCTCCTGGGGGCTGGAGGGGCTTCCAGAACAGCTGGGTGTGGGAATGGCAGGGAGAGGGGCACAGCACATGGCACAGAGCTTGGGTGGGATGGCAGGAGCAGCCCTGGGAGCAGAGCCTGTTCTCTGCCCTACAGCCACCCCTCCTCTCCTGCCTGCTCCCAGCCTGGCTCCTCACACCTTGCACAGAGCTGGCTCCTTGGAAATAACAGCTACACCTGACAGCCCTGGATGCAATTGAATTGAGTATTCTGGTCGAGTACAAGTTACAGACACTTATGGACGAGTGAAAAAGTGTTGAGGTTGGTTTATTTATTTATTTATTTATTTATTTCTGTGAGTTGTTACTCTGATTGCTGAACTGCCTTTGACTCTAAGCTGGTCTTTCAACTCTTTGTGACTGGTAACACCAAAGGATGGACAAGAAGACCACTACTGCCTAAAAATCCCTGCCCCACATCTCCTGTGTGCACAGAACAAACCCTGCCCCACATCTCCTGTGTGCAGAACAAACCCTGCCCCACATCTCCTGTGCACAAACCCTGCCCCACATCTCCTGTGTGTACAGAACAAACCCTGCCCCACATCTCCTGTGCACAAACCCTGCCCCACATCTCCTGTGCACAGAACAAACCCTGCCCCACATCTCCTGTGTGCAGAACAAACCCTGCCCCACATCTCCCCTGTGCAAAGCCCCAGCAAGGCTCTGACTGCAGCCAGCTCAGCTCCTCCTTGCACCACAGCAGCATTCCCCATGAAGGGAAAGCCTCAGCATCTGTGACATCCAGCCCCAAGTTCACAGGGTGCTGCAAGGTCTTTCCATTGCACAACAGCACAGGGAGCTGCTCTGGCATGGAGGTGGAGCAATTTTCTCTGCAGCTCTCCGAGCAGGACAAACCACATTTATTTTTCACACCACATAAGGATTTATGGGAAATGTTGACATGGTTGTGTCTGTCTGTCAAGGGTACAACAGAAGCTCCAGCATTTTTTTGGCACGGCTTTTAAAAATCCAACTGTTTCCTGACTTGTCATCTTTGTCTTACAGTAAAAAAAGGGTAATTTTGTTCTGCACTTCAGGGATCTATTCAGATAGTCTCATCTCTTTAGTTATGAATAAAATGAGGTGTGATTTTCACATGTATATATTCAAAGTGCAGCTACCAGCCTGTCCCTCATCCTACATCACTACAGGAGCAATGCCTCCAGCTCAAACATTGAATATTTTTGTGGGGTTTTAGAGCAATTTCGTTTCCCTAACAGGTACAGAAATCTGAGCATACATTCCTGTATACCGTGTATTGCATTATAAACAAGAACTCATTTCTCTGGGTATTAAATTCAGTTTACAAAACAATGTTCTTACTGCAGCCAGGACTGCCAAGCAAAATATTTGTGTGTTTACTGCTCTGACAGCCTGGCAGTTGGATAGGGTGGGTGGCAGCAGAGCCTCTACCTTTGTTAAGCAGCAAGGGCTTGAAAGAGGATTGTATACATGAAATGCCTAGAAAGGGTTGAGAAGGGAGGGCTGAGGCTCAGGACAATGAATGTCTGAGAGACTTACTACAGGAACTTGGGTAGAATTAGAGAAAAACCAAAAATTCAGATCAGCCTCCAAGATAAAATCCTTGGGGAGTGCAGAGGCTGGAAAGTGAGACTGGGGCTAAAGCTGGGAAATGAGAGAACCAAACAAAGCCTTTGGTTTTGCTCTGTCAAAGCTTTTTCTTTTTATTCAGGCACTCAGTGGGCAATCTAACAGTGATGGCTGCAATTCCAATAATCACCTGAATTTTCATGTGAAATAGTTTTTGGTTTTCATTGCTGAAAAAACAAGTGTATTAAAAACAGGTTTATTTAAAGCCCTGCCTAGTTTCTGAGGGTGCACATTCGATGGAGGTACAATTCCAGTCCATGGTGGTTGCTCTGTCCTCTCCTCCCTCCCAACAATTCAGCCCCAAGAGCTTCAGGAGACAGAGCCTGGGGTGGTTTTCATTAGGCAGAAGGACTAAGGGAGGTTTTTTTGCAGATCTTTACAGCAAGGGTATGTCCAGGAAGGAATCCAGCTTGCCTCTCAGATCCCAGATTTGGGTTTGAAGTTTTAGCAATAAATTTAAAAAAAAAAAAAAAAAAAGAAAAGAAAAAAGAATTCCCTCTGTGACCTGAGGGACATTATCATTTCCTATGGATTTCCAGGGCATTATCAAACTCCACCAGGCCAGCTTCTCTGTGTCCAGCTGGAACTAGGAAAAAGCAGTCACTGACAGGAGTTTGGAGCTGAAGCAAAGGCTCTGTGCACAGTGTGGAACCAGGTGCTGGGCAGCCCCAGCTTTGAGGCTTCCACCACCACAGCTGGGCAGTGCCAGGGCAGGCATTGCATGAAAAACTTCTGAGAAAATCACAAGTGCTTCTGAAAAGGCCCAGATTTACCCATTGTTTTGGAAATAGCCATACAAATCCATGCAGTCCCTGCTGGCGTGCTCAGCACAGAATGTCAGTGATTCCTGACACCACAGAAATGCTGGGGAAGGGAGAGGGAGGTGCAGATGAGCTGGGGAGTGCTGCCACTGCTGCCTGCCTGGTGACTCCTGGCAAGTAATGGCTCTTCTCTTCTGTTTAATTCAGCAAGAGAGCACATCAGAGCCTGGAATTCAAATATCTGCTGCCATCCTTCTGGTAAGAATCCTGCAGCTGTCTGGAAGCTGCCTGCGTTGTACCCAAAACCTGCTGTCCCTGGCCCTGCTTTTTCTTCTTTTTCAAGGCTCCATACCAGGAAAGAGAGGAGTCACAAGTGCAGCTTCAGTTCTTCGTGTTGTTTATTAAGTTCTTACCTCAATTTCTGTGTGCTGCTCCTGCCTGAGCTCAGCACAATCAGAATCACTCTGCAAGGTGGTCAGAAGGCCTTGAGTACAGACTGCTTGAAAAACTTTTAACCCAATTAACAGTTCCAACATTAGATATTTTCAACAGTGTACCAATAACTATTAATCCTAGTTAACACCTTTCTTCCACCTCAAATCTATCCTGCCAATCACTCAGTGCCACCACCACAGCAGGAATGGAGGAGAAGGAGAAGGAAAGACCCAGGGCCACCACCCTGAATCCTCCGTGTTTGTCCCCATTCACCTCTATACTACAAAACCCAAAACTATGATTTTTCACCCTGTGATAAACTAACTAAATGTGTCTCACATTCTCCATGCTTGCAGTTCATCCAAAAGTGTTGGGAGCTTTTTCCAGGGGCACAGATCAAAGGCTGTGTCCCTCTGGGATGTCAGGAAAAGTTTCCCAGCTTTCCTGAGCTCCAACACCCAGGCACGGTGACACCTTGGGGAGGGCACCCAGCCGAGCCAGGCAGGCTGGCGAGCCTCATCCCACCAAAAACCAGCAGAAGCAAGACAAAACATGCAATTCATTAAGTAACCCCCTGTGATCTTTTGAGCTCCAAAACCTCTTTGAGTCCGAGAAATTCCGATTACGAGGAGGGTTTGAGTTAAAAGGAATCCTGTGGTTTGAGAGAGCAGAAGGCAGCAGGGCTGGAGGTTCCCAGGCAGGGCTGGAGCTCCCAGGCAGGGCTGGAGCTCCCAGGCAGGGCAGGGCTGTGCTGCAGAGGCTGCTGGTGCCTGGGGATGCTGCTGCAGACGTGGGCTCGCTGTGCCCATGGGCAGCTCTCCGGGAAAAGCTTTGTTGCAAATTCTAAATCATGCAAACAACTCGTGTGGGTGAGGTTCAGAAGCTGTGCAGCCTCCCCAGGGTGAGTGTGTGCCTTACAGATGCCTGGTGAGGATCCTCTGTCACGCTCCAGGCGAGCCTGGCAGGGACTGGCACAACCTTGGCTGCTCCAGCCGCAGGCACTGCTTGCCCAGATGGGCACCACTCACTTCCAATATCCTCTGGGTACTCCTGAAATTAGGTGTTTGGAAAAAGTTGATAATACGAGAGTATACTGGAACATTTCTTGGATCAGGCTGCTGCATTACTCATGCCTCATTAATTCTCCAAATATTAAGGGAACATTTCCTAATATTGGGCCGTGGTCCCGTTAAAGGGATACAGAACAGCTTGCTCAGGTTAAAGCAGATGTCCAACAGCCTTGGCCAGGCTGCTCCAGCACAGGAGGGACGGGGGAGGCCCAGGTGGGGCTGCTGGTGCTGGGGAGCCTGGCTGTGCTCACACATTTCCCACCGTGGGCTGTACCTGGATGTGTTTTACAGCCCCCAACTGCAATACCTCATTGTTAGTGCTCACATTGCCTCACTTGCAGGCAGGATCCTCTCTTGTCACAGCAGAGCAGTTTAATGCTCTTTTTGGCCTTCCATCTCTGACTAACACCACTGCTGACTCTGCCTGTGAGCCTGAGCTGGCAGAGGATGCAGCTGTAGCACTGATGGCCGTGGGAATGCAGAGCTGTCACCTCTGGGTCTTACCTGCTGCCATTCCAGGGACATTCTCCTCTTTTCCAGGCTTAGAGCTGCCCTGGCACTTTCCCTGCATTTGGCACTGCCATGCCAGAAGCACAGACAGAATGTCAAGTGAGCCTCATTGCCTCTCTCCTCTCTGTTGGTCCCTGGTGATGCTGCTCACTGCTTTCCTGCTCGTGTCCCAGCTCCTGTGGAACTCATAGGTGTGCTTAACACTCCAGAACTGAGAGGAGCTGGGAGCGTGTCAGCAGCCAACTGCTTTATTCAGTTATGTCTCTGGATGGGTGAGGCTCTCCCCTGCCTTTTTAGGCTGTCTGTGAAGAGTGAGTGTGGAATTGGGAACTATCAGAAGAAGGGACCCCAGGGAAAGGCTGCTCTGAGCTCAGCATGTGTCCCCACTGCCAGCACTGTGTGGTATTTCATGGCTTTCTGCAGTTTTTAGATGCTTTTTAGGTAGGTACCTATTTAATTACAGCCCTAAGTGGACATGGAAAGCAACAAAAACGGCAAGGGCCATGTATGCAATGAGGGAAATGAGCTACAGGTGACTTGCAGTGCCCAGGAGGAGGGAGCTCTGCAGCTCCTGTTTTCCACTTTCCCTGGGAAAAGTGGAGAGCTTCTGCCTTTGGGATCCACTGAGGACGGAGCCAGTGCTGTGTGCAGACCCAGCCACCCTGTGAGGAAAGGCCCAGAGCTCTGCTCTGTCTGCCTGAGCTAAATGGAGAAGGGTCTCTGAGCACTGCCCAGCTGCCCTGGGAGCTGCAGCACCCCAAGCACTGCTGGAGCCTCTCTGGGGCATTGCAGGAGCAGGAGCAGGACAGCTTGGACAAGCCATGTAATCCCTGGGCCCCAGGGACATTCCTTCTGCAGCAGAGTGAGTTTTGCTGTGAAAATTTATCATCTTCATTTGCCCTTGCATATAGAACACTTTAGTTTGGAGAGTGCTTTATTTCTTTTTTTCTTTTCTTTTTTTTTTTTTTTTTTTTAATATATTTTGGTGGAATTACTTATTATAGATATCCCTGCTGGCTGTGTGCAGAAATGTGAAAGGAAACAGTGTCTCTGCTTTTGGGAGCTGATGGCTCTTCGTCATGGCACTGATTTCCTGAAACACAACCAATTTTCTATTTAATCCTTCTCTTGTGCTATTTCTCTTTATGCTGCAAAGTTGTTCTTGACGGAAATGATGCTCTTGTGTATCAGGTACAAAGCAGACTTTAAATCTTCAAAATTAGAAGACGATTTTGGCAGCTTACCAGCTGGAATTTGGGAGGCACAATGAGGGCAGGTGAAAAGCTAGGAAGCCCCAGTGGCAGGGGGTTTGTGGAGCTCCTGAACCAGCTCTCCATCACTACAACCTGCTGCACAGCTAAAGCTTGTCAGCAGCACTGGAACTGCAGGAAGATAAAGTGAGAGACTTCAGTGTGAAATCTGAAGGTGGGGGGAGGCTGTTCAGCACCACTTGATGAGCCAGGAAATTCACTTGCTGCAGTTTTCAGCAATTTTCTCATCTCTGGCATGCCAGGTGGCTGTTAATGCTTCCCAGTTGTTCCCAGCACAGGGCTCTGCTGTGAGAGCAGAGGGACAGCAGGCACTGGGCAGTGCAGGATGGTGCTGGAAGGGTCCTGCCCCTGGACCTGGCACCACCCAAGCTGCAGGACAGGTGAGAGGAGAAATACAAATAGTGATGGAAGCAGTAAACGATTTATGTGATAAACAAAGGTGCTTTATTGCTGCTGTCAATTGGATTTAGAGTGAAAAATGAGGTGTGCTCAAACTGTTCCTGCAAATGCCACCCAGGGCTGGTGGTGACTGCAAGGCTCAGCACAGCATCCAGGCTGGAGAGGCTGCCAGGGCTCAGGGGGAGCCTGGACAGTGCTCTCAGGCACCTGGTGGGAATCTTGGGGGTCCTGTGCAGGGCCAGGAGTTGGCCTTGGCGTTTGTTGTGTGTCCCTTCCAGCTCAGGATGCTTTCTGACTCTGCCTTGGTGAGTGGTGAATTACCCACGTATTTCCTGGGCTCGTGGGCTCAGGCTGGAGTGTTCAGTGGCTGTGGCAGAACTTCCTCAGCAGAGACAGCTGCCTCATTTCCTCAGCAGCTTTTCCAAGCAGCACTTCTTCCTTTCCCACCTTCTCTCCACAGGCTCCGAGGCTGTTGAACATATCTGAGCACACAGATTTTAACGTGTCCCAGGAGCTGGCTTAGTCATTTAATGACTTTATGTATCCCTCTTTATGTAGCTTTTTTCCTTCAGGGAAGAGGTAAAATATCAGCTGTTCTGTCACTATCAGAGGCATGAACCTGTGGAACTCACCGAGGGGATGAGGGAGCCTGCAGAGACTTGAAGGGAAAACTCACAGAGCTGAAACCTGAGCTAGAGGTGTCCATGGGACCTACAGAGGGACTGCCCTGGGCTCTGGGGAAGCATCTGTGGCACCCCTGTGTCCCCTGGGGCAGCCAGCAGCCCACACAGTGCCTGTGCTGGCCTGGGGGCTCCCAGCACCTGAGGAGGATGCTCCTGCCTCCCCCTGGGCTCTGCCCCATCGCTGGAGCAGGGCCTGTGCTCAGCCAGCAGCAGGGATGTTTGTTCCTGTGTGCCTCACTGCACCCCACACAGCCCACCCAGCACAAGGAAACCTGGAGGGCTGCAGGACCTGAGACACCTGCAGGGAACACCTCCCTCTCCAAAGCCTCTGCTGGGCAGGAGGGCTCCACACCTCACCTGGAAAGAGCAAAACGAGGATGAACTTCACCTGCAGTTCCTGTGGGGTCAGGGAGCTGCCCCCCACAGACGTGGAGGATTCTGAATATCAGCACAGCTCACCTGGCAGCCCCTGCCCCACAGGTAAGGAGTGCCAGCAAGGATAAAGGATAAATAAGGGCCTCATTAAGCTAATGAGACCCATATGCTCGTGCAGTCAAATAAAAGTGAGCTAAATGCATGGAAGAGCCAAGAAGCAGATGAATGAACCACGGCAGACATCCTGAAATCATGTTTAAAATGCAAATATTGATATTTCTCACGCTTTTGCCCCGTATGTAAATCCCATCTAAATAAGGCATCTCCTAGAAGAGAACATATTTTGCCTCTGAGCTCACACAAATGAAGCAAACCCAGCTAGAGTGAATACCTAGAGGCTGCTGTGAGTGCTGGAGACCACAGACAGTTGGGAGTCACAAACCAGACTTGCCATCGTGATGGATGCTGAGCCTGAAAGTCATTTATATGCAAATCTGCACCAATTAATCGGAGGGGGGTTTTTTTCCTAAAAATGCAAACCACACATTTTTCTCCTGGGATCAAGCTGCAAATGTTGGGTCTGGGGAATCCAGAAATAGTTGCAGGCAGAAAGCACTTCAGTACCAGAGAAATTATCCTCTTTCTTCTGTTTCCACGTTACTTGTACATAAGAAGAGAAAAAAGAAAAGAGAAACAAACCACCAGCATTAATGAACATTAATTTTTCAGTAGAGGTGTAACTCAGGGAGAATTTTCCTTCCTTTGTGAAAGGTTTTGGCTATTTGTTGCAGTTCACTTGCTCTCTGCTGCTGCTGGAACTGACATTTATTGCTTTGCAGGTCTGAAAGATCAGCCCACCTTTCTCCACCAGTGGCATCATTTAATTGGGCAAATTATGTCTTATACATAACTGCTGGCAGAGGGCTACGAGCTGCAGGCTTCCCTCCTGGGAAAACGTGCCAGAATCCCTCTCCCTCCCTCTGAAGGATGCTCTGAAGGAGTGTGGAGCTCCTGGTGAGTTTGTGTGGGGTGGAGCAGCCCCTGTGCCTGAGGCACCAAGCCTGGGTTCTGACAGCACAGGCTCCTGGGTGCTGCTGTTTGTGATTGAGTGACTGAACTGGGAGTTTGGGGTCAGTACAGAGGATTTAAGGTCTCTTCCAGCTGCAGACATTCTGTGATTCTAGAGTTTGTCCCATGCCTGGGTTACAGGAGCAAGCTGAGGGCACTAAATGAACGTTTGGCTCAAGGGCAGTCAGATGTGTTTGCCTGCCTGCTTTTCTCTTCATACAGATGCACTTTTGCCTTTTGCCAATATTCTTATTTTTCTGACCACCCTTTCAGGGAACAGAGAGAAAAGAGACACCCTTTTCCTTGGCTTCCTCTTGGACTATATCATCCTGAGAGGCAAAAATGAGCTGAATGCTCATCAGAGGGAGCTCTGGGGGCTGCTGGTGCCCTCCCAGCTGGAGGGCTGAACTGGACAGCAGGCGTGGGCACAGCTGGACACAGCCTGGACACACAGACACTCAGACACCCTCTGCACCCTCAGCAGCAGCACATGGAAACATTTGGAAACAACATCTGTGGCTTTCAGCCGAGCAGAGATTTTCACAAAGCACAGTTTCAGGCTGGTAACTCAAAGTTTATAGACTTGAAGTGGGAAGGTAGAGCTTTGAAGCTGTGAAATAATGATAACTGAAGCCAAAATGGAGAAACTGAGGGTAGAAAGAGCCTGGTTAGCACCAGCCAGGGACTTGGCTCCCAGCTCCTCTGGATTATCTGATTACACAAGTTGTTGTTGTGGTTTGTGTTTGTTTTGTTTCTATCTCTGCTGTGCTGGGATTTGACCACATTGCAACATCTCCAGCCTGGTGCCTGTCGAGGCCCTGCTGCAAGAGGCTCCTTGTGGTCCACAGCACTCCTCTAATCGCTGGAATATGGCCCATAATAACAAACAGTAAATAAATAATTGGGATTAGGGAGGGTGCTCCAAGGGTGATGTAAGTGTTGCTTATCAGGCACGTGTGGCACTATCCCGAGCTGGCATCAGCTGCCAGGTGATTACAGCCCACTAATGACAATTTCCTTCCCTCTTATCATACTGTAAATGCATTAATAGATCACAACAGTTGCTCCTATCTTGCTTAGCAGGTGAAAGGAAATCCCTCTCCTCCAGATTAAGTGAATTATAAAATGGGAGTGTCGTTCCTGCCTCACGAGGACTTCAGCAAAGGCTGCTCTTATGGTTCAAGACAGAGGAGAAGAGCTGCATTTTCCTGTCTCTTCTCATGCACCAAACAGGTTCTGTCTGGGAGCTCATGTTAACCAGCCTCATGAAGTGCACCATATGTTTTAGTCTTTTTTAATTACTGTAGCCTTTACAGCCTCAGCTAAATGTCATCCTTACTGCTTTGTTTTACAATTAAATCTCTCCTTTGGGGAGATCCTAAAATCTTTTTCTCTCGTCGTCTGTGAAGTTGTAAAGGAGAACTGCAAATTTACATTACTCTAGGCAAACAACAGTTCTGTTTGGAAAACAAACTTTATTATTATATCAAGATGCTTTTTATTGAATGCTGTGTTGATGGCACATAACAAGAATGTAGGTGATAAAGGATATTTTTGCTCCCTCTTCAGTGCCTTGCATAAGGCAAAATGTTGGTTTATTACTTGAAGATAAAGGTCTACACAAAATTTAAAAAAAAGCCAGTATCAGCTCAGGTCTCCACACATTCTAAAGATCTCAGTGCTAAATGGATGAATTTACTTCCTGAGCAGACTGTTGGTAATTGCTGAAGGATCTGAATCTATTCACAGCTCTCTCCCACTCCTCAAACCCACACACTCTTTCTACAGAGTGCTTTGCACACAGATAAATCTCATTAAAATAAAAAATAAAAAAGGTTAAACGTAGCCCTTGTGAGCCTCCCGTGGAGGCTGCTGAGGTGCCACTGAACACTTCTGACTGCAAACCCACTCCTGGGGGCAGGGGGGGAACGTGGCTTTCCTTGGAGCATCTGGGAGCAGGTGCCAGCACTGAGGGGACATCAGAGCTCCTTGGAAGGCAGAGAAGGATTTCTGGACACCTGGAGGGCATCCCCTCGGGTGGGATGTAGGGTGCTGGCTTTGTCTGGCACCACGAGGAGCCCTGGCTGCTCTCATCACAAATGTCACCAGGCTTTCTGCTCCGCCAGGAATTCCTGTTTTGTGCTGCTTTACGTAGATAATGCTGTAGAGTGAAGTGCTCATTATCTTTTCCAATTTCTCTGTGAGAGGTGCTGATCTGTCACAGAAGCATTAGCTTTGCACTTTGGGGGGAAAATCAGTTCAATTTATTGCTGATTAAAATAGAGATGGTCAGAAGCAAAAACATAAAACACCTTCCTCGCCCCTCCTCTCCCTCGGGTGTCAGTGGGCTGTTTCTGACACTTCTTTCCTCACAGCCCTGAGGCATTTTAACCTTTCCGTGCTCCCTGAGGCAGGCCATGCTCTCCCACTGCTCTTATTTGATATAGCAGGTGCTGGAAATAGTTCCTCCATCTCGGGGGGCTGTGCCCTGCCTCATCCCTTTCTCCACATCTGGAGCTGCCCTGTGGCAAGAAGCTCATGAGATCTGGGCAGAAATTCCTCCCTCCTGAGGTGGCTTCTCCCTTCATTGATCCTTCCTACCCTGTGCCAAGGCTCTTCTCTCACCTGGACCCTCCTGCACCACCCCCGAGGGGTCCCCTCCTGCTCCTCCTTTGGCAGCCACGCAGTGCCCTCTCCTCCTGGGGGTAAATCCAGGATGAGATGAGATGAGTTGAGAGGCTAGAATGAGGTGTCCCTTCCTCCTCTGAGAGCAGCATTTGCACAGGGCTCAGCTGTGCCTCCCTGGCCCCTGTGTGAGGACACCAGGCCACTGCTCCCCGAGAGCCTGCAGGTGACAAATGGCTCTGTCCTGGGAGCAGCCACCACAGTGCTCTGGCAATCCCAGCTTTCAGATCTCACCTTAAGGACAGCAGTGAACAAACACAATTTCCTCTGTGACCCTTTCTTTTTCCCGAATTTCTTCTGTGACCCTTTCTTTTCCCCAGGGATGTTCATGGGTTGCACAGGAGTGGGACCAGGGGGCAGCAGGGATCTGCCCACTGAAAACTGTTTTCTGCCTGAAAACCTCTTCAGCAGCACTTCCCCAGGAACTGGAACGTGCTGGGGAAACACACTGGCCCACTGCAGGCCAGGCTCTCGCTGCAGGGCTTTATTTCTATTTATTTATTTTTTCTTCCTGATGGTTATAACACTAACGGGCCACATTTTTCATTCTCTCTGGCATTTTTAACGAGGAGCAGGGATACAGGAATATCCCCAAACAGTTTACATGTGTG
>JAWWMJ010000030.1:20028702-20040476 GCA_035047045.1 Vireo griseus
GCCCCCCCTCCCCTGTCCCCTGGGCACCCCATCCCTTGGGCACCCCAGTCCCTGTCCCCTGGGCACCCCATCCCTTGGGCACCCTGTCCCCTGGGCACCCCATCCCTTGGGCACCCCATCCCCTGTCCCCATGGCCCCACGAGGGCTCCCTGGCCCTCTGCACCCCTGGGCACCCTGGTGAGCCAGCAGTGAGGGTGGGGTGATGGTGGTGATCTGAAGTGGGAGGAGGGGGGAAAACAAAAAGGTGGTTTTGGGATGATGTGGGTGAAAGGGCTTGGTGGTCACACAGCTCCATCTCCCAGCCAGGCTGGCTGCCACTGCCATGCCTGCTGTTAAATAGCCAGAGTTGTCACTCCGTGAGTATTCCTTTGTTATTTCAGAGTTACTGAGACACTTAATTGGCTGTTCATTAGCTGCCTTAGAGAAAAATAAGATTTGATTAATTATCATTTCAGCAAATTATAGCCTGTTCTATGGGCTGGTGAAATGAAGCAGCAGAGAGCTGTGCCCTGCAGGGAGCTGTGCCCTGCCCTGGCTGTGCAGGGCCTGGGGGGCACAGAAATCAGGGTCACCCACCAGAGACAGGGATGGGGCAGCTGGACTGCCAAGGTGTGGGGTGAGGAGCAGGGAGAGGTGCTGGAGTGCAGTGCAGGTGGTGCCTGGGGCTGGCAGAGGTGCCAGATGTGGATTCCTTACAGCTGTGGCTGCCCCTGGATCTCTGGCAGTGCCCAAGGCCAGGCTGGACATTGGGGCTGGGAGCAGCCTGGGACAGTGGGAGGTGTCCCTGCCATGGCAGGGGTTGGAACTAAGTGAGCTTTAAGGTTTCTTCCAATTCAAACCATTCTTGATTCACTATGATATAAACACAGCCATCAGCAGAGATGACTGTTGGCCTCAATTCCTAACCTTTGAGGTCGCCTCACTTCCTTTTTGTTGCTTTTTTTTTCTAAGCAATTGTCATTATAACCAATTGAGATCAGATTTCTGAGCTGAGATGTTGAATTCATCCTTGAAGAGTATATATTTTTCTCTACAATAGTCCATTATGTTATTCCAAGTTTTACCTTACCCACATGCTAATTTCAAACATAACTGGGTTTAGTAAATTATGCAACAGCGAAGAGAGAGCTCTCACCTTTGCTGTAGAATAAAGGTCAAGAGTTTGAAGACAGGAAAGCTCAAAGATGCAGAACACAGTTGTTAGAAATCCCACACAAGGTATTTGTAGGTGTTAAATACCAGGGCAAGAATTTAAAAGCAGGTTCCTTACATGAAATTGCTTTGCTGCCTTCTGGCCAAGAGTTAAAGTTCCCCCAAAGGTTTTCTGTCTTCTGCCATCTTTCCTTTTTCAAGATCCCAAACTGTTCCTTCCCTTTAATCTCTTTTAGGGGCCCTCTCGTGGCTGTTGCGAAGCAGCTCTATCTGCTCCCCCATGTGTCACAGAGCCCTCCCATCTCCCTGCCCAGTGGGGTCCCTCAGCCCCCCCAGCTGGATTCAGCAGTGATGGGGTCATTGGCAGTGTTGACATTGGGATTACATGGAATTTGCTTTCACAAAAGCTGGGGAATAGCACAACCACTGTCAGTTTGCACTTTACCCTTTCCGAGACCAAACACTGAGCATGTTCCAGGCTGGTGCTGGTTGTTATCACCTGGGTTTGGGGCACAGCATTTAGGACCTGAGTGTGGGGCTGGAGGATTTGGGACAGGATTTGAGGACTGTTCTCCTTCTGCTCCTCTGCACCTCCTCTGGTGCATTGGTGCTTGGCAGCTTCACACCAGGTTTAACTCTTCCCTGTGCAGAATTTGGGAAGAAGAGGCATTTTCTCCTTCTCTCAAGTGTAGTGCTCTTGTCAGTGTGATGATAACTGCAAATTCAAACCAGAGCTGGATCAATAACAATGGAAGAATATTAACAGAAGAGTTAATTGACAAAGCTGAGAGGTTTGATTTTTGGAGGCTGTTTATCACTTAGCCGATGGCAACACTGGAGAGGAAAGGATGGGACTCTTCGAGCCCCAGTTGTGTAACATCTTCATCACCAAAGATCCCAGAGCAGACGCCCAAGGCTTTGCTGTGTCTCGAGGGACCTCACCAGAGCCACCTCAGTGAAGAGCCCTGGCTTTGGCCATGGGGATGGTGGTGGCCCCAGCACTGGTGTGGTGGCCCTCAGCAAGGAGGGCTGGCCCCTCTGAGTGGGGGCTGCAGTCCCTGCTGCACCAGGCACCCAGGGGAAGGGGGACAAGGGCCTCAGCAGCCCCCTGAACCCCTAAGGGGTCTGGCAGGGGGAAATGAGCTGTTTTAGGGCCCCGTTGGGGTGGAGGAGGCAGCCCCAGCGCTGCCCTGGCTGTACCTGGGTCAGGCAGCCCTAGGCTCAGCTTTGAAATGTGAAGCAGCTTCCTTAAGCATTGCAGGGGGTAAAAAGTGAATTAACCATATCATAAGCACATGGTACTTCCCTGCTCAGATTACACTACAAAATCTGGGCAGTTCCGCAGATAGAGCTGGAAAAGGAGATTTGGGAGTGTGAGCAGCACTCGGAGCAGAGCACAGCTGACATGGCTGGGAACAAAAGGTGACAGGAGAGCTCGCCACATCTGCACTGCTACTCGTCCACAGGTCAGCACAAACCTTTCCTAACTGGATGTTTGTTGCAAATTTGCTGGGAGAAGTGTAAAGTAACTTTTTTGAGGGCTGGCTTTGCTTTTTTGTGCCTTGTGTTCTGCTAGTTGCAGAGATTGTGCCTGGCTGGGTTTCACTTTGATTTTTTGTACTTTGTCTTCCAGATTTACTTTCTAACTGTTCTTTGGGCTCTAAAGCTGTTGTTAAATATCTCCAGTTTGATGCAGTTTAAAGACTTAAGGAGAAAGGGGTGGGTTTGCTTTGTTAGTTAAAGCTGCTAAAGCTGGGTCTTTGCTGCTCGTGGACAAAGCTTTTTGCTTTTTTGCAAAATGCTCCATAAGCAACACATGTTTGTGCTATTAGTCAGATCTTCATGGGCTTTTTTTTTTTGTTTTCTCCTCAAAGTGAGCTTCTTACAAAAACAATTATTTTTAATGCCACTTCTGGCCTTTTGACTGGGAATTCAAAGTTGTACCTCACAGGCTGGAGCGAAAGTTAGGATTGTTTTTGTTAATGTAAGTCAAGGAGTAGCAATGATTCACTGTGACAAGCTGAATGTGAGCCATATGAACCGAGCTGCACAGGCATAAAGGAGGATTGTGCTGCAAAATATCTCCCAGTAATTTAGATTTTGACACACTTAGCCCTTCTCAAGTTGCGTTTCCCCCTCACACTCCTGCCCTTCCCCCACCATCCAGGATCTGATGTGATGGAAAAATATCAGCATTGTCTCTGGGGTTAGGAATGGCTGGGCTAAAAGTGCTTTGCTTCTGCGGATTTTATTATAGCAGTGTGAGAGCTTCCCAAAGAGATGGCAATAATTACATACACTTGCACACAGGGTCTGAAAGGACAACTTTTTGGGCTGAAATAACTGAGTTTTGAGGTGATCTTTCGTGCATGTTTTGGGGACTTTTTTTTTTTTTTTTTTTTTTGCTGTAGATCTCTTTTTTCACCTTCTTTATTCTGTGGTTTTTTTGCATGAATGGCAAACGAAGGCTGGTTTAGTGTTGACTCAGATGATGCAAACTCATGGCAAGGGCTTTATGTCCAGCCTTTTTATTGATTAAACCTCGTTGCATTGGGGTGTAGAAAGGAACAGCAAATGGCAGTTCATTTCTGGCTGGGGTTTCTTACCAGTAAGTGAAAGGTGGAGTGTGGGAGCTGTGTGTGAGTGCAGTAAGTGTAACATTTATAGAACAGGACGTCTTTAATGGCTCTTAAACTTGAAGATGGAATTCTGTTCTCTTAGGAAGTGCATCCTGCAGATAGAACAGACAGGCAGGGGAAAGGAGAACAGAATTTGGTGTTACAGGGAATTTGTTATAACCCAGTGGCCCACTCTGAGCCTCTCTCTCCCTGAAGTTATTACAAAGGATCCTGCTGGAAGCCAAGCGTTAGGGTTTCATTGTGACCCACCTTTGCTGTTTAATGTCGAATGTGAGGCTTTTAAAGCAAACCAAAAATAATACACTGGCTACTATTTTTAAGGCAAAACCCCAGCAAAGTGTCTGTCATCAGGTTCCAAATGATTCCTTGCTTCACTTTAACAATGAGCTATCTATTATATGGTCTTAACTTATGGAATGTTAAACAGTTTCTGGCATTACTGTACCCCTGCAGGAAGAGCAGATGGTACTTTTGAATGAGTTTTGCTATGGGATAAAATGTTCCAGGTCTTCAACAGATCATATCCATCTGTAAGAAAGGAACAGCATTTGTGAAAAGTAAACAAGATAAAGTCAAACAACTCAAAATCTTCTACTGAAGGAAAAACTCTGCCTGTAGGCTGAGGTGGTAGTACAGACTGGAAGGTAATGTGGAAAGGTATTGCTTAATATTATTTTAAAGATGAACACTTACCTTGATGAAACATCCCAAAGGGGAAATCTCATTTATCAGGCCTTGGGAGGCAGTGGTCAGTATGTGACATGGTCAGTGTGTGCTGACAGTGGCCTGAGTGCATTACATTTATAACTGGATAGATGGCCTGTGGCTTCACCGTGTCACAAAGTCCTGTCTGGTTTGATTTATAGAGCTCTGGCTCTCTGAGAAGAGCATGGAAACAACGAAAACCCAGATTCTGACAGTCCTCACCACGCTCATGCATAGTGTGGCCACCCCCACGTTATTGAGAGGAACATCTTCATCACGGTGCCCATCTTGCACCCTTCACAGAAGTTTGTCTTGTAAGTGAAACAGAGCATTGGCAGAATTGTGAGAAGTTGCACCACTTTTGGATGACCAGGAACTGCTAGAGTGATGGAATCCATCTTTTTTTTCAGGGCTTTGCTGGGGTTCTGCCAGTTGACCTCCAAGGGAATGATTACTTCCTCCTCTCTGCCCTCTGCACTATTGTGCTCTGTATTTGGTGAAGGCAGCACTGTTTATTTGTGCTTCTCACAATCCTATAAATGTAGTTGGTGTTGCCCATAGAGTTGTTTGCAAAGTGGAAAATCACAGGCTCTTCAGCTTTATCTACCCCAAAACAAGGTAATTAATCATGCAAAGTCTCTGTATGGTGCTTAGTTGTGGAGTTCCCATCCCTGGCAGTGTCCAAGGCCAGGCTGGACAGGGCTTTGAGCAACTTGGAGTAGAGGAAGGTGTCCCTGCCCATGGCAGGGGGTGGCATTGGATGATCTTGAAGGTCCTCTCCAGCCCAAACCAGCGTGGAATTGTATGGTAAAGCTCATAGCAGAGGGACACTCCATCCATCAGTGTATCAGGGATATTAATCTGCATTCCCTCTGAAGTCTTACCCACCCCTCCACTGATTGCAGAGAACCTCATCAGCGAGGTGACTTCTAGAAAACTGATGTTAAATGCACCTCTGATCTTCTGAGAATTTAAACTCCAGACCTCTTTGTTCTGTTCCTGTTCTTTGTACTTTGGATACCCAAAGTGGCATCGGCCACTTGCTTTTAGACTGGAGTCTACAGAACCGATGTACTTTGCATTGCTGAAGTGCCCTGAAAGCCTTCCCCGCCCAGCCTGCAGCTCAGTCAGCTTTTCTTGCACGTCTGGCTGGGCTGCCAGAGCGGTTCAGTGCGGGCAGTGAGGCAGGGCTGTGCCCCACGAAGGCTCTCTGCAGGTGCCTCTTGCTGCCGGACGGCTGCACCTCAGCCTGGCTCGCGCTCACAGGGGACTGAGGGGAGGCTGCAGCACTGAAATACCTCCCCTCCCACTGCCTCTGCTTGCCTTGGTGGGGTTTTTTCTCTTACTTTTATTGCTTTGAACACCAAATGCTCTCGGGAGGCTTCATTTCATCTCTCATGTTAGTAACTTTCTGTAGAAATTCTGGTTCGGGCCATAACAACAAAGGAAACTCCATAAAGATTCATCAGAAGGCAAAGGTCCTTTTTATTAAAGCAAAGGTCTTTAGATTCTTCTCCCTTAGATTCTTTTTATTAAAGGACACGAATGCTTATACATAGCATTGTGTGAAGCAGTGTAAGGAACAGCTACCATTGGCTAGTTACAGAGCAACAAGAATAACAAAATGTGCAAAACACTACCTGTGAGAGATAGTTTACAAAACACCCAAGATAATTTACACAAACATCTCCTCGTTCTCAGCCCTGCTCATGAGAAAGCAGCTTCTTCTCATGAACAGGGCTGGGAGCTGGAAAATCTCTTTCTGACCAACTTGTCAGCGTCCACAACTTTCCATCTTAATTTTCCTTCTCCATCGTGTGCTGGACTATGCATAACTAATGTGGAAGGAGTGACAACCTCATTCTTCTTCTGTTGTACCAATGAGTTATTTCCCCTTGTATTAATTATCTTTACACATACAGGATTTCCTCAGCTGGAAAATAAAATAGTTTCCTTCCCTTCCAGAAGATCATTGACCAAAACATAAATATGTATTTTATCGTGCCAACACCAAACAAATTGTTCATACTAGTCAGTACCACTTCAGGTGGAGTATTGTTTGCTGTGATGAAAATCAGATTGAATTTACTGTTTGGTCTGTGTGTTCAACAAAACCAAGATGATGTTAAAGGAAAAGAAGTATTCTTGTTTAAATGACGTTCATGTCCATAAGGTAACAGACAAAATGATTCAATCAGCATTTTCTGTTAATGCAGTATCATCTGGATTGCTGGGATTTCTATTTTGAATGTTCCACCTGTAGTTGCAAGTGCTCATGGGTTTACTTGTATTGGGTGGTGATCAGTAACTTCCAAAATTCAATAGTATGGGTTGCACATTCACCCAGCAGATCACAGTCACTCCCTGTGGTATTAGAAAATGGAATGTATCATCTACAAAATAAACAGGAGTTGCTTTTCTAATCCCATTCTGGTTTGTAGATTGAATCTGGTACAGAACCACAAACTGTTAGGAACACAAGAACTGCACACATCCATCTGAGGGCAGCAGCTGTCTCAGTGCCTTTGGACACTCAGCAAACTATCACTGAGTATGCCAGCCTGGGGTTCTGTACAGAAACAGAACAAAACAGTGCTCCTATCTCCAGGAAATTGTTCTGCAAATTAAGGTTACCCCTTGGACAATTTGGATCTGGTCCATATCAAAGGAAGGAAGTCAAGATCCAGGATTCAAAATCGACTGCAGGCAAAAGTGTTGTGCACCTTCCTTGGAGAGCAAAAGGATGCCAGGGATTGCAAGAAATGTGTGTATTTACATGTTTCTTTATCTGTTTATATCAAAAGTTTTCAGCAAGAATTAATACTAGATATTTCTCTTGTAGCAATCATTCCATTTTATGATGGCCTCTAAATAGCTTCAAAACTACTTCAGCTTGGTTCTGAGTAAATGTACTGCCTGTAAGGTCTTATCACTGAAGAAGGGAAGCAGAGATGTGCTTTGATAGCTCCTCTGGAGCCCTTCTCTGGGTGCCAGCCTGCAGTGCAGGGGTGGCACTCCTGGCATCTCCTGCAGGATGATCTCCCAGTGCTCCCCAACTGATCCCTGGGGCACATCCCGAGGCTGCAGGAGCTCAGCATCTCCCTGGGCAGCCCGAGGGCAGGTAAGGGGATGGAGGAGTGCCTTGGAGTAACTTAATGCTGTATCGTCTGCCTATGCCCAGAAAATTAATTTGATGCCTTTCCATGTCTTTAAACTGAGCCTGAGAGGGGAGAGGAGGAAAAAATAAAAGCAGCCAAGCAGTTCTGTGTTTCAAGGTCACTACTTCTCTCTTTGTTGTTCTGCTGCTGTTGGGGAGTGATAACTGTTTGGGCAGAGAGAGAGGGAGGAGGAAGCACCTTTGGATTTTTCCAGCCAGCTCTCAGCTCTGTTTTTCTTTGGGAGAAGAGAGAAAGAGTTTTTCTGAGACTTTGGGTTTTCTGGGAGTTTCTCCTCTGAATTAGTCTCAAAGAAGGACAGGGAGGTCCTGGGCAGGGTGTGTGTGCTGGGCTGTGCAGCCTGACCCTGTGCCCTGAGCACTCCGAGCAGCCAAACCTTCCCAGGGCTCCTGCCCCAGAGAGGCACAGCTCAGCTCCCCAAGCTCTCTGCGCTCCTGGGCAGGTCCTCACAGCCCAGATTTGGGGTCTGTGAAGGATAAAGCCCAGGTGGGAGGTGGTGTGAGTGGGAGTGCTGTCAGCTCCACCTGGCATTATTGTTGTGTCTGCACGGTGGGCTCCGAGATGGAAGAGCAGAGCAGGCTCCTTCCCTTTCCAGTTTGGTATCCAGCAAACCAAATTAATTCCATTGTCTTTATGGAAGGTTTGTGCAGGAGCACTTTGGATTGATGGATTACATCTGTGGCTGCTGACTGATTAGCAGCATGATGGAAGCAGCTTCATTTGCAGGGATTTACTTTCATTCATGAGGAAAAATTGAAGGTTTCTTTCCAGCACATTTTTTTCATTAAAACTTTTCAAAGTGCTCAACAAATGCTAGGCTTTGATTTCCATTTGTTTAATGCTTGTGGTAATTAACATTTCTATGAGAACATTTTAACCAAGTGTTCTAGTTTTTCCTCCATTAAAATAATAATTTTTTGCTTTAGCAAAAGAATTCAATTGGTATATATAATAACCCTGATCTAGGCTTTCTTTTGTCATCATATGAGAGGAAACTGTTCCCAAGGAATGATCGCTGCTGCTTTTTCTGGATTTTATTAATTTATAATTGGCAATATGCCTCGTGGTACATCCAGTGCATACTTCAGATATGCTCTTGTCTGCAGTCCGTGGAGGGAGGGAAGGTATGTACACGAGTGCTGAAACAAATCTGAGTTCCTTTTCTTCAGACTGAAGATACATGCTGGGTAGATGCTCAACCAGATTAATTAACTGGGCATTTTTTAATGCAGAGTTGCAAGGCTGGATCCTTAACCCAGCCTGCTTTTTGGAGCTGGTTTTTAAATCCTGTCTCCTTTGTGGCTTGTGGAAAACCCTAGGATTGGGAAGGGGGAAGAGAGGCTGAGCAGAGCAAAGGAGATGACTTTCAGTGGGCCTGGTTCCTTTTCCTGTTGGGAGATGCCTGCAGAGCAGGGATGTGAGCATGGATCTGCTGTGCAGCTTCAGGCACAGAGTGGCCTCTGGCAGGACAGGCTCTGTGCACCCTGCCCTGCAGTGGTTTTGTTCCAAACTCCAAGGGTTTTTGTTCAGGCTTGCCTCAGGTCTCACAGGCAGAAGGAATGGTCAGGACAGTTGTTTATTCTTGCCCTGCTGCCTCTCGTCCCTTCCTCTAGCTGTGCCCAGACTGGAGCAAACTCTGAGGGCCACAGTCAGGAGCAGGACTGGGATTATTCCAGCAGCAATGATGTGCTCAGGACCACACAGTGGGCTGAAAATTTTGTAAATGACAAATTCTGAGAACGTTTACTGCAACTGAGAAAATGCAATCCCAGTGACTCAAGACAAGTATTCCCTTGAAGTGAGAGACGGAGGTGAAAATGAGAGCAGCGATGCCTCTGAACCCTGAAAAAGATCCCAAGTGCTGGATAAATTTGAGCCAGCATTGTATCTACAGGAGGTTAAGGAGTCTTCTCCAGTTTGCCCCCCATCCCAGCCTTTCTCCTGAAGAATGGCACAGAGAATTGCCCTCTCTCTGTGGAGCAAAGGCAGGGGTGTCCTGTTGCTGTTATTTACGCTGGGGCAGAGCAGGGGCAGCAGTGTGGGTGTGCAGTGTTCACCTGCTGTCCCACAGCCTCACCGGGTGCCTGCTGCAGCACAAGGTGGATTTTCTCAGCTGTGGAACAGAGCATGGCTGAAGGAGTTGGCTTTTTGTTAGAACTGGTCGCTGAGAGCACGTTTATTCTCTTGAGGGACAGGTTTGGATGTTGTTGAGTCATGGAGGAAAAGGGTTTGGTGTTGGGTCCTTGTGGGAGTGCTGCTCTGTGACAAACCATTGTGCCTTTGTGGAATGTGTCAAGATTCACAATCCCCTCCTGGAGAAATCCTGACTGTAGGCAGCAGCTGTGTGTGCTGTGGATCAGAGGAGGTGCATTGACAGAGCTGTCATGGAGACCCAAGTTAGCAGAACACTGTAGAATGTTCTCTCCTGTACGTGCTCCTCTCCTCACACCATCGGTGAGACTTCCACCATTAATCACGAGAGTGACAACGTCAGGACACAATTACTGACAAATTATTTGCCACAAACTTACTGTATTGACATTTTGTTTTGATGCTGATTTGGAATGAATTGTCAGACTGAAGCAGACCCCTGGGAGTCACCCTGGAGTCTCAGATCCAGCTCCCCAGTTGTGAGGCTCAGGCGTGGAGGAAGCTCTGCTCCCCTGGCTGTGAGCAGTGCTGCCTCCCAGGTACGCTGTGGAAAACCTGGCAGCCCCTTCAGCCTTCCCTCTATGAAAACCATTGTTAATTATTTCCAAATTGCCACACGGCAGCGCACAGGGCAGGAAAGGCCACTTGCTAAGCTGTCAGTTAAATAGCAGGCTTTCTTTTGCCTAATTTGGATTTTCGATGGGGGTGGGGAAGTGTTCGGTTTGAAATGTTCCTAAAGAGCTGCCTGAAATAGGTAGGGAGTGCCCAGATGTTCCAACCTACACATTTCCCAGACAAAAGGTCTGTGTTGCTGGCTGTCACTGCTTGGGGCAGCAGGGCTCAAAGGGCGTAATAGAAGACTGGATTAAGAAAAAGAGACAAACCCAAAACTTAAATCTGCTGCCTACAGAGAGTTCTAAGTAGCACCAGAGTTCTTTCATGGAGGAAAGGGGATCACAGAGGGAGCTGGAATGACATCTCAGGCTCTTTGCAGCCCTGTAAAACAGTGGGAAGGGGCAGGGGGCTTGGAGCATCCTGAAGGAAGATGAGCAAAAGGAAGCAGAGAGAGAGAAATCTAATCTGGGATCTTGACAGGACCTATTCGAGGGGCACAGTTGTGAGGTTGTGCTTTGTGCTTGAGTCACTTTTGGTGGGAAATGGTAAATATTGTAAATAATGAGGAAGGCATGGATGCTAGGGATTTGTTCTTCCTGAGAGGGAAGAGAGGAGTGCAGCCCTGGGAAAAAATGAGAAAAAATTCTTTCTTTCACTGATCAGAGCAGCATCCAGTACTGACAGCGTTCACCTGAGCCCAGGGCTGGTGCTGGGAGCTCCTGGGGGCTGTGCTGCCCCGTCCTGGGGCTGCCTCCACATGTGAGCGGCTGCTCGAGGTGCTGTGGAGCTCAGGGACCTGCCCGCTGCCAAAAGAGCTCTCTCTGTGCAAATTAGTTCATAACTTATGAGCTTTGACAAGTTTTTGTTGGCTGTGCCTTGGGAAACATTTTTGAGTGGCTGTTGCTGAGTTTGCTTTAATCTCTTCCCAGATTTCTTTGGCTGGCGTGGAAATAGCTGGATTATTTAATTGTGTTTTTGAGGAGTATATATAGTCACCTGAAACGTGGTGATGTAAAAAGAAGAGAAAAAAAGTGTATCAATAGCAAACACGTTTATTTTCACTCCGCTGTAAGAGTTTGGCTCCTTCTGCAGCAGAGCTGTGACCCCAGCCCAGCTGCCAGGACTTGCTGAGCCTGCTGTGCATTGTCCAGAGAGGATCCTGGCTGTGGTCAGTGTGTCAGGATCCCATGGTCAGTGTGTCAGGGATCCATGGTCAGTGTGTCAGGATCCCGTGGTCAGTGTGTCAGGGATCCATGGTCAGTGTGTCAGGGATCCCATGGTCAGTGTGTCAGGGATCCCATGGTCAGTGTGTCAGGATCCCATGGTCAGTGTGTCA
>JAWWMJ010000030.1:20040576-20051125 GCA_035047045.1 Vireo griseus
GAAAAGTTCTGCCTTCACTCCCTGGGACTTCAAAACCGCCTTCAAACACGGCACATTCTGGAAGAATAAGTCCCAGAGCTGCCTGGTCGCTTCTGTTAATGCTTGGCTACTTCAGCTGAAATACCTCGGGTGATGCTTTTCCATTACTGCAGCGTGTCAGGTTCCTGTTTGGATTTGAGCGTGGGGAATGTCCTGGAAAGCTTCTGGAGCATCTCTGCCCGGGGGCGCTTCTGCTGGGAAGGGACTTCTTACTGGAGTGGCTCTTGGGAGACTGTGGGAGTTTTGGTCCCATCTTGCTTTCTTCTTGTTTGTCCTACTCTTGAGTTCGCTGTTGAATTAAGTAAAAATCCTCCAGACTCCCAAATGTCCATTTTTTAAAGCTTTTCCATGAAAAGGGGGTTAATGATAACTGATTTCTTACTGAAAACGAAGCTGGGGAAAGCTGCCTGCAGAAGCTCTGACTCCTGAACACGAGCTTGTTCAGCCAAGAAACCAGAGCTTCGACATCCCCAGAGAGCTTTACTTTCACTAACAAGAAGCAGCAGTGATTGGGATTCACCCTGGGGTTTATCCTTCCCCTCTGCACCTCCTGCCCAACGCAGGAGTGGCAGGGCTGGGTTGAGCTCAGACTCCAGTGACGAGCAGGCAGAGATGATGCTCTGGGCACTGAGTGTGGCACAAGAGCAGTGAGGGAAACTCTTCTCCCTCTTCATTCATGCTCCCGGTGAACAGCAGTGCGGTTCCCTCTGCGAGGAGAGCAGCAATCCCTTCCAGCAGCAATCCCTTCCAGCCTGGTGAGATCACAAGTTTCCGGATTGAGAGGGTGTGAAAGGAAGATCTAATCCATGGGCTGGCACAGCCCAGTCAGGAGTTACTGGGCTTGGGTTTTGTTTCTTTTCTGGTTTTCATACAAGATTCAAATACTCTCACAAATTTCCATTTTCTCTTGCATTTTAAAGGGATTGTTTTTAAATTGTTATTTCCTTCCGTCCCCTCCCTTCTTCCTCCCGTAGTCTAAACTGTGACCGCAGGCAGCGAGGAGCTGCTGGCAGCTGCACAGCCCAGAGCTCTGGCTGGAGAGGTGTGAAAATGCTCGGGCTGGGGAAATACATTCCCCCTGCTCTTTGGGATGGGCGTGCACACGTGCTTCTGCCTGCTGCCTGCTCTCTGCAGAGCCTTCACCACCGTGACAAGAGATTCAACATCACCAAAAGATCCCCCAGCACAGAGCTGGGCTGGGTTTGGTCTCTGGTCACGGCTTGAACACGGAGAGCCAATTTCAGCTCTGGCTGGCACTGGGAAAGCAGGAGAGTCCTTGGTGGCAGCTCTGGGGGCTGATGGACTTGCTGTGTGCATGGGTGGAGAGTGCCAGCCCTGCACTGGCTTTCCCACAGCTTATTTCTTCGTGTGTCCCAAGCCTGGGTGTGGATCCAGGGGCTGTCCCCAGGGGCTCCCAGCAGGGTGTGTGCTGTCCCCGGCACAGGAGGGCTTGCACAGACCTCTGCCACCTCCTGCTCTCACATCAGGCTGGCCTCTGGCCCTGCTCGCTCTTCCAAAGCAGAAGACACAGATCAAACCAGCATTTCTGTTACTGCCATCCTTGAAAATGGCAATTTAGTGTGGACTGAGAGGTAGGACAGAGAAAAGAATTGTTCTATCTGAGCCTCTTCCCAGGGATCTGCAGCTGGTGAAATCACAGGTACATCTTCAAAGGTGGAAGTCAGTGGGTTCTCCTACAGTGCACTGGATTTATTCTCTTCGCTGCTCTTTGTTTATCAATGGCTGCCTTTTTTTGCTCAGTGAACATTTGACAGAAGGCTGTTGCTCCTGTGGTGTCTCTCCCACATGTGCACACCTCCTGCATGTCTCTGGGGCAACCCTCACACGGAGAGGTTGTGTTTGTGTGGAATCTTTGGAGGAGAGTGCCTCCTGTCACCTCTGCTTACCTAGAATAGGCTTCCTGCTTCAGCACTGAAATGAAACCATCTGGAAAAAGAATCTCCCAATAAAATGCTCGTCTTAATTTAAAGAAGTTGCACATTTAAAATGTCTAGATCTTCTGTGGGAACACACTGGTTTCATCAACATTTTCGGGTAATACGACTGAACAATTTTAATCAAGTCAACATTCTTCCTTTTGGTTTTATGTTATGGCTTTGATTGAAGTAAATCACTTGGAGTATATTGTTTTGCAAAAATGTCAGAATTTATAACTTTCTGGCCCCAAACTGAATTGAAATAACCATCTTGAAATCTTGTTTTATTCCCCTGCCAGGAGACAGGAATATGGTGGTTTTTAGCCAGGACTAGTTATCATTTTGATGGCTGCTGCTGTTAGCCTTGGACGTCCCATCACAGAGAGAGATACTGGGTCCATCTGCTTTCCTTTTCCATGGAAACGTGTGCCTGCAGTTCATGCTTATTTGGACTCTTTTTAAAGCTGGTTTTCCATAAGGTGTCTTTCCTGCCTTTCCTAGGAATACTTTTTGGAGAAGGAATCGAGGCATAAGGAACTACAGCAGTCTGACCTACTGCTGGTTTACCTCACATGTTTGCTCAGGTAGAGTTTGAGGGACTCAGCCTCAATCCAGAGCGTTGTCCCTCCCTTGTGTGGGCACTCCTGCTTGCTCAGGAGGTGTTTTGAGCACAGGAATAGCAACAACTCCTTAAATCAAGGCCCAGTAAAGCCAAGAGGGTTAGCCCTTGAACCGAAGGAGAGAGGGATGTACAGGTTAGAAATTCCACAATGGACATGAATGGAGAACTCCATGGGAGTGTTCTCCTGGGACATGAAGCAGTGCATGAGGGCTGGCACAGGTGGCACATGGTTCCCTTGCTGTCGAGCTCTGTAAAGCTTTCAACAGAGCCTTTGAAAGACTTTTATTTTAGGTGTGCAGGGCTTAATTTGTCACCCAGAGGAACAGCAAAAGTCAGTGACGTTGGTAAGAGTGGGTGAAGGGCATTGGTGAGAGTACAAAGAACCAATTCTCATTTCAGTGAGGCCCTTGTGTATTACCCCAGTTGTGTAAAAGGACATTGAGGGAAGCATTAAAACAGTTAATGGAAACAAATTATTGCAATAACATCTGCTGGTATTAAACTCCCCTGTTCTACAGAGACTGTATTTTTCTTCACCCTCTTGGTTCAGACACCTTTATTTACAGCTCCAGCTTTTGATGCCGTTCCCAAGTAATGAGCTGCTGTCTCCAGAGCATCGTTGCAGTGCTGGGGAAGGGCAGGGGGCCAGAGGTGGAGCACATCTGTGGGGGCTGGCAGGAGCACAGCTCTCAGCTTGCAGGGATGGGGGCTCAGTGGGGCTCAGCAGCCCTGTCTGTGCTTCACTCAGAGAGAGTTTTCTCTCTGCCTAAAGTAGAGGCTGTTTCTTTGATATGTGAGTTTATGGGTTTGGGGGGAGTGATGGGTGTGGGGAACAGATGGAGCAAGCACAGGGAAAGGCAGTGGTTTAAAGGAATAAAAAGGTGTTTTGTTGGAGTCGTTACACCAGAAAGGAGAAGCCTCTGATGAAGGAAAGTGAGCCTGGGGAAAAGGGAAGGTTGTGGTGTCATTCATGGAGGAAGGGTTTATAAGGATTTCAGCCTTACCATTTAGCTTGAAAACCCAAATACTGAGGGATGTGGAAGTGGTGGGAAGAGAAGGGCACAAGGGGACAGAACAGGGCACAGAGCAGAGAGTGTGAGAGGCAGGGAGCAGGGGCAGGGCTGGCCGAGAGCTCTCTGGGCTCTCCGTGGGCGAGAGGCGAGGGAGCAAGGATGGGAACAGAGGAAGCCCTGGTGGTGACCTGGACAAGCAAACAAACCCCTGGATGGAAAGGGGCGTGGGTGAGGGGGGCAGGAGGTGACAGCACAGGGGAGGGCCACCGAGCAGCTCCCTTCAGAGGGGCAGGACCGTCCTGTGATGAACCCTCAGCTGTCCCTCAACACCTCCGTGTGAGTCATCCCTGACTTTCTGCCCCTTGCTTCAGCACAGGGATCCCTGGGGTTTCTTGTTGGGAAGTCTGAGTTTGTGCCTGAGGAGTTTTGGGGGCCTGAAGGCGTGAGAAGGGCAGCCAGACACTGCTCCTGGGGTGGGCTGCTGCCCCGTTACCTGGAGCTGTGCCCAGGTAGCACCAGCCCATCCCTTACCTGTCCCACAGGTGATGCTGTGCCCAGCCTGGTGCACACCGAGGCTGCCAGACCTGTGCCCCTGGCACCCCAATGGCCTGTGCTGGCTGCTGGGGCTCTCTGGAAAAGGAGTAAGGGCCAGGGCAGAGCTGAGCTCAGCTGCCTCCTGTGGGCTTTGCCCAGGGGACACACGGGCACTGAAGCATCAAAGCCCAGAGGTACCACGGGAGGGGATGTGACAAAATCCTGCTGTGAGACCCTTACAGGAGTTATCTGTACTTGTCCTCCCATTCATTTTTTCCCAGCTAAAGCAGTGTAACAACTGCAAATTTGGATTACCTGGAAAAGCTGCTGAAAGCAGGATAAATTATTAATTCCCAGGCTGCGTTCTGAAGAATTAATTTCAGCACCACATATTGAAAATTTTCCTTCATATGAGAAATAGCCTGATTTTGAGAGCAGTTCTCAAAAAGTGAGATTCTTCCAAGCCATTATTGTATTTTCTGACAATTTCATTTTTCCTTCAGGCGCTCTGCTTTAGCACACTCAGCTAATATACTCAAATTAGTAGTAGGAAGCCTACATTTGTAAGAATTCTATCTCTGCACAACGTCCTGAAGTAATTGGGATTCCAGGGCAGAACTGTGGAAATTGTGAGCACAGTTTGTCCATATCTTATCGGAACAGGCACGCTTTTCCCACAGCCTGGCCGCCTGCCAGAGGGACCGAGCAGACTTGTTGGAAGCCCCCTGTGAATGAGAAGTAATCTTTCTGAATGGGTTTTTCTGGCACAATTCCTCTTGCGTGTGTGCTTTATTGTTCTGGGTGATGTGACTGTGTTTTACCCCCTCAGATAAATGTTTTAGGGTTGTTGTTTTTTTTGATGATGGGAGGGGTCCTGGGAAAATAATCAGGTTGCTGGTTCTATAAAAATTCCATAGGCAAATTGTTTTTCTGTTGTAAGTGGTTTTCCATGTTAATTGTGTAGCTTTTTGAGGGCAATTTTGATAGAAAGGACAACGGTTGATCAACCCTTGAACTTTTCGACGTTTGAAGGGCTTAGTAATTAAAAAGAAAACCGTTTTCTCTTCTTCAAGGCATTTTAACAAAGTTTTATTATGCCAATTCATGTATGTGTGTGTGTATATATATATATAGTGTGTTCATACTGTAGTAATTCACAAAAAAGTATTGCTGGCATTGTCAAAACTAAAAGAAGTGGTTGCCAGTGGTGGCACACCCTCAGTTGTTGTAAATGTCCTGCAGTGAAGTTGGAGTCGATCCTCTGTGCACCACAGTCCTGCTGTGGAGCTGTGCCAACCTCTGTGAGCAGAGGATCCGGCCCTTAATATGTATTACAGGATAGTTAATGCGATGTGTAACCACAAAGTAACCGCAATACACAAAGAAGTTCTATTTTAGCACTGCTGGAGCAAAGAAATAACTGTTAACGCTGAAGACTAAAGTGCAAAAGATTGCTCAGTGGGGAAGGAGGCAGAAAAAAAAATCCATGTTTTGAGTTAACATGTGTACAGACAAATTCTCACGTCCCAAGGCTAAGTTTTGTCTATAAAAATTCCTTAAGATTTGGGTCTTTGTAATTAAAACATAAAGAATAATTATCTTAAGCTCATATCTGCGGAGGAAGAACTGCGTATTTACTTATTCTCTGCCAAAAAATCTTTTTAGCAGGAAAGATTAACAAAAAGGCATTGAAGTATAAGGAAGGGCCCTCTTTTTATTGAAATATATATGTTTTGTCAACAGATTCAAAACAGAACAGGCACAACCATTTTTTTTCCCTTCCTTTCTTTTTCAAAATAGGGGTGGGAGAAGCATCCAACTCCAAACTTAGTGCCTACAATGCTTGGAAGACATTATGATTAATTTTTGTCCTTAGGTTTCCAGATGTTGGATTTTGTCCCAACTCTTAGAGACCTCTAACGTTTAACAGGATACGTGCCGAGTGTAGTCTTTAACAGAGTTTTCTTTCATAACTCCAGGATCTATGAGCAAAGGTAGCTCAGGAAAGCGCCGCGGACTGGGAGGCGAGCCCGCGGGCCTGCAGGGCAGCGGCCGAGGCTGAAGGAGCGAGCGGAGCCGCGTTCGCTGGGCAGGACGATGGCCAGGGCCCGGAGCTGGAGCCCCTGGAACGCCGTGCTGCTGGCGCTGCTGTGCTGGGGCGGCTGCGGGGCGCAGCGGGACTGCACGGGCGCTGAGTGCCAGCCCCTGGAGAACTGCATCGAGGACGTGCTGGAGGCCGGCGAGTGCTGCGCCACGTGCCTGCAGCACGGCTGCACCTGCGAGGGCTACCAGTACTACGACTGCGTCAACGTGGGCTTCGTCAACGGCAAGGTGCCCGAGGGCCAGTCCTACTTCGTGGACTTCGGCAGCACGGAGTGCTCGTGCCCCAAGGGAGGGGGCAAGATCAGCTGCCAGTTCATGCTGTGCCCGGAGCTGCCCCCGAACTGCATCGACGCGCTGGTGCCGGCCGACGGCTGTCCCCAGTGCGGCCGCATCGGCTGCCTGCACGAGGGCCACAAGTACGTGGCGGGGCACACCTTCCACATGCCGCCCTGCAAGGTGTGCCACTGCCCCAACGCCGGCGGCGAGCTCATGTGCTACCAGCTGCCCGACTGCGACGCCTTCCCCCTGAACACGGCCAGCCCGGGGGACGCCGAGGACGGCGAGCCCGAGAGGCACTACGACGATCCCTACAGCTACGACCAGGAGGCCTCCGAGGGCGACAACGCCCAGCTGGAGTCTCCGAAGAAGTACAGGAGCTACTCGTCCCTGGAGCACGAGAGCCTCAGCCAGGAGCAGGGCGAGGACTACGACTACCCGGCGTCCAGCGTGGCTCCCTCGGCGCTGGCCCCGGCCGAGCCCCAGGGCAGCACGGCGGCCCCCGGGGGCCCCTCGGAGGCTCGGGGTGCCACGGAGCGCGGCGAGCGCAGGAGGCTGCCCCGCACCACCGCGGCCTCCCTGCAGCTGCCCCCGCGCAGGGACACGCCGGCCACCACCGGGGCTCCCCCGCACCTCACCGCGGCCACCACGGCCCGCAGCCCCGAGGAGCCGCAGAGGAGGCCCAAAGGCAGCAAAGAGAGGCACGAGCAAGAAAGAGCCCCCCAGTCCAAAATGAAAAAGCACGCCAGGAAAGAAGAGCCGGAGAACAGCACGTATCAGGACTTGAAAGTGGTGAATTTTACGGAGCCGAGCTTGGCGAGATCATCCCACGAAACCCTCGAAGGGAATGATTTCCCCAGGGTGAAGTTCAGCGCAACAACCTCTCCGCCTGTGGCTCTCCGGGAGGACCGCAGCCAGTCCTCCCCCAGGCAGTCCCAGACGCTGTATCGCTACCATCCCGAGGAGGACGGGGACCCCAACTCCATCCACGCTAACCCCAGGCTGCCAGAAGGTAAGAACTGCTCCCCGTGTACGTGTCTGGAGAGCTCTTACTCACACTAACATTGGTGCACATCCTCTGGCCCGTTGTTGTTACTGCTGCACGTGGGATCGAGCAAACCACCACCAACCTCCTTCCATCCCTTGGGAGGTGGTTTGTGTTTCATTTCACACAACAGGTACCATTTCACTGTTGCCCGCCTTGCTTCGATTGCACAGGCAGTGGGTGGGGTTTTCTGGTGTTTTATTTCAGGTGATGATTCATTAAACTCTGGCGTTTTTCTTCAATTGCTTGCTTTTAACTTCTGTTGTGATGTTAAAGAAATATCTTCCTCTACGCAGAAGGATTTCATTGGTTATCTCCAGTTACCAACTCAGTGTAATCATGTTTGTGACTTTTGTCTTCTTCTGGGAAGGAAGTGAAACAGTTGTGCCTTCACTTTGTAAATAAAAATATTTAGAACACTTGTAATATTTATCCCATGGTTGAAAGGCTGTCTAAGCGCATTAGTTCAAGAACTTGAGAGATACACTCAAATACCCCTGAGGACTAATAGGGAGAAAAAGGACTCTCTCTTGCTTTGTGTTTTTTTGGGGCTGGAAGTTTATGATGTTTATGATCAGCGATGGCAAGTATACGTATTTCTTCCCTGCCTCTGGATTCCTCTCGACATCTGCAGGGGATGTTGATTATATGCTTTATGCAGTGCTCATTACGGTAATGAATGCAAACTTCATCGCTGTAAATTAGCACATACACAGCTCGTACTTCCAATTCATTTTTCATCAAATCAAGAGCAATGCCTCCTCTTCCAAGATGTGGCACAAAATGTTCTCACGAGACTCAGCTGGAGGATGCTTGCAGAGAATATTGATGAGTCCCTGGGCATTTCTCCTGTGCTCTGTAGGTAGCCCATAAACATCTGGAGCTGGCCAGTCCATGTCCTGGAGAAGGATAAGGCAGGTGGGAGGAGGAGAGCAGACTGAGAGCTGGGACTCCAAGTCCCAGCACAAGCAGCACCTCGTGGCTGCTCCAGCACAAGGTGTGCCAGGCCCATGGATGGAGGTGGCAGCTTTTTCCTTTTCCTTTGACTTCCCTTTGTTTGTTCCAGCCTACCTCAAAATCTGAGCTGAGCCGTGCACCAAGGCTGTGTATGATACACGGGCCTGAGTTAGGACTGACACACAATAACCTGTTTCCTGATCTAACTTTTTTTAAAAGGTATTTTTTAAAAATTAAATTGTCTTTTCTTTTTTTTTTTTTTCAAAAAGGAAAGATGGGTGGAGCAGCCTGAAATTTTCAGTGAGGGGACTTAAGTCTGTTGAGGTGCAGGTGTTCAGCAGCAGAGCTAGGTACTGCATCTTAGAGCCTGCTTGGGTGGTTTCCAGTCTGTGATTCCTGGGAACTGCTTGGCTGAGACTGTCTGGTTGGGGGCTGGATTAGGTTGAGGTGCCTGGAGCAAAATGTGATGGATGGCATGTCAGACATGAATTTTTCAGCTGACAGAGGCAGGCTTGGGGATCGCTGGGTGCCATTCTCCCCTTAGCTGAGATACCTACGATTTCCTTTAAATATTGCAGAAGTAGAAATGAAAAATAGATGTCCCTTGGGAGCACAGGACTCTCTGCCTGGGCGTAGGTGCTGCAGCTCTGAGGCTGCTGCTTCCCACGGAGTCGCTGTGTGTTTTGGGAGCCACACTGGTGCCACCACAGTCACTGACAGGTGGGACCTGGCCAGGCAGCCCCTGATCTGCCCCACCATTCCCACCAGGAATATTGGTGGAAGGTCTGTATGGAACTACAGAAGCCTCTCCAAAAACGAGGAGTCTCTCTTGCCTTGGCCAGCACCAGCGCTCGTGCCCAGGGTCAGCAGTGTTTGCACTCGTCCTGCTGGGTTAATTGACGTGGTTGTGATTCATGTGAGTGGCTCCATATGTTTCAAGTAATAAAACACATCCATCTTGTCTCTTCGGTGACTCCCGAGCCAGTGGTGGAGGGGGAGTGAGGATATTAGTCAGACTCGAAAGAAAAATGGATCTCGCCTACAGATACGGAACGAAAACATAAATTTTGTGCGTGTATTTCCAACTATAAAATGACAAAATCTAGCGGAATTGCCAAATAACTTCTTTTCTCCCTTCAAGAATCATCAGCATGATGTAAACTGCATCAATCCCCTGATTTTTCAGAGCCTGTGAAGCTGTGGTGCTGGTCCCTAATGAGGCTGCAGCCACTCTGGCAGTGTGCAGGGTTTGTTTGACCAGCTCTCAGCAGAGTGCTCTGGGCACATTTCTGGGGCATGTTCTGTGACTCTGGGGCCATTTTAGGTTTATTTTTATGTTTTGTTTAGTTCTTCTTTTTCCCTTTTAGAAAAGTTCAGAGAACCATGGGAGCTTCCACAGAGGCTTTCAGCCCCAGTTAAGTGGCTGTTACATTTGTTCCTCCTATTTAGCTATGTCCTGGCTCCAGAACTCTGCTGTGGTTGGATCCTGATGCCCTTGGCTTTATTACTTGTATTTTATATATCTCACTTTGGTTTCACATGTAACTGAGTTTTCATCTCCCAAATCTCTGCTGGTTCATCTGTGATCTAATGGTGGAAATGACATCAACACCTTGGTGCTCAGGAAAGGTTAACTTTGTGTTTTGGTTTTCTTTCTTCTTTTTTAGCACTGTTTTTCATCTGTAGTGTTGCCCTGTGCTCACACAAGGCAGCTGAGGTGACCCCTGTAGCATCTCCTCTCGTGGACTCTGGTAATTGCCATTTGTTTGGGGATTTTTTTCTTGTGAGCTTTGCTGGACCAGCCCTTCTGCAGATTTCCTGGTGCTGTGTGGGGCCAGGCTCTTGCTGGTGGTGCCCTGGGGCAGCAGCAGCACTTGCAGCCCCAGGGATGGTCCCTGTGGGAGCTGGTTTCTCTGGGTGCCAGTGATGCCTTAAATGGCTCTCTGGAAACGGAGACCAGACAGGAATAAAGGAATAAAGGAGGGATTGATTGGAAAGGCCTTCAGAGGTCACACTCTGGGCT
>JAWWMJ010000030.1:20053646-20065880 GCA_035047045.1 Vireo griseus
CTGTATATTGAACCAAGAGCTCGTGCTCTTTAGTTAGACAATATGGTTTAGATGATCCTTAAAGCTGCAGAGGTCTGGGCAGTGGTGCAGGCACAAGCCTGGTATGCAGAATGCCAAGATTGTGTGCCATGCTTTGCTAAAAATGGTTTAGACTGTCAGAGTCAGATGTCTGCAGACTTTTAAGAGTCAGGTCTTCTGTTCTTAAGTTCTCCTCTTTTCAAACCCCAGTACCTGCCAATCTAGTGAACAGAGACGTGCAAGAAAGTGACTCTCCACCTTCCTGTGTTACTCATAAAAGTAAGGCTCCTCACTGGGGCCCAGGGCAGGCAGGCACAGGCTGCAGGGTGGGACAAACGTGTGTCCCTGCAGCTCCTGCCAGCCGTGCCTTTGTGAAGCACCCCCTGAGGAGCACAGTTCTGTTCTCTGGTGTGAAGGTGAGGTGCAGTCAGACCCTCTGCTGACAGCACATCCTACCCCGAGCTGTTGGTGCTGCAGCACAAGGAGTTGCTCACACAGAGTGTTCTGGAGAAGGAAATCCATTGTGTTCAGTGCTGGCACCAAGGGAGGGTGCAGGGAATGGCTGAATGAGGCATTCACACCTGGCTGGGGCTGTCCCATCCTCCCTGGAGCACCGTGCTGCTGGCACACAGCAGTGCCTGCATGGGACAGGCTTCCCACAGTGACACTGGGCACAGAGGGTTTTCAGACAGCCTTGACTTCACGGGGTTTAGTTACTCAGAGAGTTTAAATCTCAAATTGATGCCGTAATACAGCTGGAGTTGGGCACCTAACCCAGGATGGCATCAAAATCCCTTTGAAAACCCATCTCCTGCACCTGTTCTGTAGAGGTGTAAAGATCATTATTTACTCTGAGTCAGTTCCATCCATGGTTTGCAACAAGAATGTTGAATCTCAATTCTGAAATTCAAACGTGCTGCAGACAAAGTATGAAAATAAGATGGGAGTTTTCTTGTACAAATTAATTACCCACTTGAACAGGCGAGGCTGTTGGGCTCACCCGGTTTCTCAAGGGGACTCCATTTGCTGGTTATTTATAGTAAGTATCTGAGTGTATATTTTTTTTTGTATGCATGATTGATACTCCTTCAGAAAACAGAATTTAAATGAGACTTCTTTGCAGTAATGTCTCTGTTCTAATCGATCACCAAGAATTAAAAGCGACTCTGAATATAACTCCTTGTTAGAGAAAGGGAAGTATAAGTAGTAATTCCTGATCCAAATTTTGTGAGACAATAACCTTTTGAACAGTTTCAAATATGTAGGCCAAATAAACGCAGCTTTCTAGTATATGCTTACTCATGAAGAGATTTGTAATTCCATTACCCCGGGCCTCACAGTGAGCAGTATCTCTTACCTCTCAGGGATTCTTAGGTAACAAGCCAGCAGTAATTGGAATTTTATAAAGATCCCCTTATGTGTGAGCAGGTTTTATGTTTTCTTGACAGTTCCCAGTCTGTCTGTGCTGTGCCTGAGATGACCAATTCCCTTCCAAAGCCACCAGGAAGCCCTAAATCACATCCCAAAGCACCGAGGGTGTTTATGCTAAGCCAAAGGCTGACAGAGGGGTAGCAGAAAGAAGTATTTGTCCTGTATTTAGGGCCAGCAAGCCTCCTCTGCACATATCCTGCCTTTCCCAGAGGCCAGGGAGCTGCAGAGCCCCCCTGGATCCACCTGCCTTGCTCCATCACTGCCTGGGGGTGTCTGAAGACCCTGCAGGTTTGCAGGCAGGTTTGCAGGCAGCAGCGTTCCAGAGTCACTGCCTGCAGCTGATCACTGCCTGCTGCGGTTGGTGATTTCCCTCCATCCTGAGATGCTCTGACAGTGGTGGCAGAGGCTGTGACAGTGGTGGCAGTGGCTGTGACAGTGGTGGCAGTGGCTGGGAGCTGTTGGCAGTGGCTGTGACAGTGGTGGCAGTGGCTGAGAGGTGGTGGCAGGGGCTGTGAGCTGGTGGCAGTGGCTCTGACAGTGGTGGCAGTGGCTGGGAGCTGGTGGCAGTGGTTCTGACGGTGGTGTCAGTGGCTGGGAGCTGGTGGCAGTGGCTGGGGGGGTGCAGGGGGTGAAAAGGGAAGTGGCTGCTCCCCCCTGGGCAGCCAGGGTGGGCTTGGGGCAGGTGCTGGTGCTGCCCTGCCTGCCCCTCTGCAGCCTGGCTGCAGCTTGTCCAGCCCTAAATGGGGCACAGCAGAAATGGGGTCGTTCAGAGAGCCCCCAGAGCAGGAACTCTTTCCTCCTTGTTGTCTTGCTGCTGGCTGCTTTCGTGGTGCTGCTGTGACCCACGGGGAGGCTGACTGCATTCACAAGGGCTCAGAGTTGCTTGACCGTAGTTTTGAATTACCAAGCACTAAAATAAATGTTTATGGCTTCAACAGCTCTGGGCTTAAAACCTTTTAACAGCATAAACAGTTGCCTGAAAGGGGAGGATTTGCATCACTAACTTTTAAAAGGTGTTGTAAAAGTTGATGCTCTTGTGAGCTGTTCCTGTGTGTAAACGATACATCTTAAAAATAATGAAAATCATCAAGTGAGATCTCGTAGCCTTACTGCTGCCATGCACAGGGCAAGTGACTGCTTGCAGCTGCAGTGACCTGTACTGCCCAAGGGATAGGTGTGGACACCCTTCCACCGAGGCTATTTGAATTTGGCACAAATTCAGGGGTAAGGAACATGAATTTAGGATGAGCTTTATTTTGTCTGAGGTCACTGTGCAGAAATGTTACTTCTAGAAGAAAAATGCACATCTTCTCTCCTGTGTTGCTATGTGTGCTGCACCTTTACCTTCCCTGCTTTGTTTTTTTGTCTGTTTGGCTGCCACTGGACCTCAGTGCAGATTTTCCCCTCTCCTCGTTTGCTGCACGTCCTCCTGCCCTTCCCATGGCCCTTGAGGAGCCAACTTGTGTGGCTTTGCACAGGAAATGTTCCCTTTCAGGTGGGTCAGGGCTTTGGGGGGCTGCTGACCAGCACAGGGACTTGGTGGCCCAGTGTGGGGACCCCACAGCCTGCTCTTGGCCACCAGACACTGGGGACCAGGTACAGGAATTCTCCTGGGAGAGCTGCAGGGAGACATGCCTCCAGTGGTGCAAGGGAAGTCCTCAGGTCGCCAAAATCCAAATCAACTGGAAAGGCAGGTGTGTGCTCAGTACAGGATCATCACTGAGTGCTGTTTGAGAGACAGAGTACCAGATGGGAAAAACTGAATTTCCCACAGATGCCTTCCTGGAGTCCAGGAAACTTTCAGCCAATTTTATGCAGTATATTCTGGTCTGGGAATGGCACTGAGATGCTTTTTGTGTGATAATCCCCACAGCACCGTGTGAGGGCTCCAGTCTGGCACTGATCTGTAAGAGCACTCACCTCCTCCTTAGGTTCTCTGTGAGCAGCAGCATCAGCTGTGCTTGGAGCAGGGAGCTGGAGTTTGACTGGAGCTGGCTCACAGGCAGGGAAAGAACTGAGAAGATGAATGAGCTCTTGCAACAAGAACATCTGGCTGTACCTCAGTTTCCTTCTCTTCTTACCTCTCACTATTTTAAGTTCATTTCAGTCTGAGTCTTCAAAGACATTGTGTGTGCTACTTACTGGAATCATTTTCTGAGCAGAGGTTAAATCGATTAATACTAGAGAGTTACACATCTTGTATGAAGTCAATCTTCTGAAGTGCTTCTTGTATTCGTGTTCTGATGGGAGACATCCTGCAGGGACTTCGGACCAATTATATTTTGTCAGTGGTTTGTAGCACAGAATTTGTAATGCTCAGTACCAAACCTCCTGCATGCCGATGACAGGTGGATAAGACGTTCCAGACTCTATTTGGTGGGGAGCAGAATTCCCTGGAAAGCAAACACCAAACAGCAAAGCACAGGAGAGCACAGGACTCGTGTTCAAACTTGTCCAGGCTGGCATTCCAGAAGTGAACTTCATGGCTGTGAAATGGAAATACATGAAAATGTATCTTTGTAATGATAATGGAGCTTATTTAATGGTCGTTCCTTCAGCTCTTTCCATCAGGTAAAAGGTTCTTTTGCATTGAACAAGCAGAATGAGAAGCTTTGAGCAAGTACAGTGGTGTTTAAGGAGTCTTTTTTTTTTTTCTTTCTTTTCTTTTTAATAATGGTTGTGAGAAATCACTAGGAGGAAGACTTTTGGATAAGAGTGTGAAGGCAGTGCTCTGTGTGCCTGGTGGCACAGCAAGCCATACACCCACCCCACAGCTCTGCCAAGTGCTCCCAAGGCTTGGCTATTGAGCTTCCAGTTGATGCCTTTAAAGCTCCACTACACCCGACTGTAACTCTGCAGCTATGTCTATAAAACATCTTGTTTATGGCCTATAAGCAGCTGAAGATTAATACAGTTCTCCCTCTTATCCAAGAATCCTTCCTCTGCAATGTTCATTAATTTTCCTGGTGTTGGAATTGCCTTGTGTGGAATTACTGGTAGTTTTCATTTCCAGATTCAAACCTACAGTGTTCTGGCCAAATGATTTTGTAAGAGCTTCAGTCTGAGGAGCTGTTTTCATTCATGATAACATACACTTAAGTAATGTCTCATGTAATAATGATAAAATTTGTACTTTTCCTGATTCTGGATCAAAGTTGATAAGTGTTGTCTGAACTAATGGCATTGAAATCAAAAGAAAAGCGTGGTGACCATTGGTGATGGCTGGCATTACATTAGGAGCTTCCATAAATGTTTCATTTCAGTCAGTTTGGATTGACTGTGGGGCTTTTGCTGGTGGAAGATAAATATGGAGACTTTCCAAAATCTTGTGCTGTGGTGTCAGAAGTTCTGGATGATGCTTTAAAGCAATGAATGTGCTTTGCATGTGTTCTTGAAGTACAGAAGTACAGTACTTCTTTTGCCTTGCTCAGCCTATGGCCCTGGGAATGTTTTCCTGGTAATGTCTGTGCTCCTTCTCCTTCGTCCTGGCCCCGAGGGACAAGAGGAGCAGGTTTGTGCTGTGGCATGGCCAAGAACCCATCGTGGGACAGGCAGGGACTCTCATTGCCTTTTGGCACCAGGTGAAGCTAACCAATTCAGAGGAGAAAAAGAATTATACTGCTGTTTTCTTGTTCTTGAGGAATGTAACCAGGCAGCTGAAATGAGCAGGAGCTTTTGGAGTCAGCCAGTTAGGTTTGCTTTCCAGTGTGAATAATTTGGTATGCGGAAAAATTGTGGCATGTGGCAGAGAGGCCAGTGCAGGCTGAGCAGTGGGACACTCCTGCAGGGAGGATGAACGAGTTGAGCACTCCAGGGCTGAGACTGAGCCTCCTTTAGCCTTCAGTCCCACGTCCCCATTCCCACTCTGGACCATGTGGGGAGCCAGCACATCATCAGCACTGCTGTTCGTCTGCACCCCTTAAAGCACGAGATCTGACCTTTATTAGGTAATACTGAAGTCTCCTCTTGGTATGGTGAACAGATTTACACAGCTTTGAAATCTGACCCTGCTATTTCAGAGAGAGTGCTTGCTGTTACTCAGCCTTTAAAAGGAGTCAATAATGTTCCCTGAAAAAAGACTTTGAAGGTCAGACCCTGTCTTGTCAATGCCATGTTAACCCCATTAGTTTCAGTAAGGTATACACTCATTTTAGCTGTATTGCTTCTCTGATATTGCTTTAAAATGGTGAAGGGCAGCTGTTAAGCATTAGAAATTCTAAAAATGAAATGCTGTCTTTAAGAAAGGACTCCTTACATCGCCCATGGACACACAGCAGTTGCTCTCTCTTCACAAGGCTTCCTCTGCAGTAACAAAGCACTTACTTGTTTGTTAAATTTTTTGGACAGACTCAAATTCTTCTCCCAGAACTTACAGTTAATCTATAGTAAACGAATACCTCATAAACCATATGATCATTATATAAATACATTATTAGAGCCATTTGTCTCTTTTGTTTGTAAATTCCCCAAACTGAATGTCTGGGTAATGGATGTTTATGGGCATGCAGCTGATAACACTGAGCCCCTGGCACGACACGGTGCTGAGGGTCACAAATGAGCTCCTCTTCCCATGACAGACTCGATGCTGCTCATCCAACATCACCAGACACATTCCTTTAGGAAAGAAGAGCTGGTGTTGATTGATGAAGATGCTTCCCCCACCCTTGCCAGTCTCAGAGCACTGACATTCTCACTGCTCTGTTTCACATGTGGCACAGGCAGCTTCAGACTCCCACAGGAAGTTAATCATGCACTCCAACATGAGTGTGTGGACTATGGTGAGTTTTGTACCATGTGGGCAGTTTTAAACCCAGAGTCACTGCACGTTTTTCTACGTAAGTAGCATTAGAATTGTCCTTGTGTGCTGCATTCACACCAGCTCAGAATGCTGCTTGTCTTGGGGCAAGCCTTGGCTTACTTTGGTGTAGTCCTGGCAGTAGTGAAGAAGTCTTCACAGCAGTTTCCTATTTTATATTTTTTAATGGCAAGAAACAGATATAGATAGATAGATAGAGAGATAGATAGATAGATAGATAGATATCTCATAGAATCAAAGAATTAATAGGGTTAGAAAAGACCTCAAAGATCATCAACTCCAAGCTTTCTCTCTCTCTCTGCCCTGCAGTGTTCAGGAAAGAGTCCATTTCCTGGAGGGCCAGGGGACCACGCTGCTGACGTGGTGATTGATTCTGCTCCCAAAGATGAACTAGGAAGGTTTTCTAACCCCCTCTCGTTTGTTTTGACTGGCTGTTTGCTGCCACCTTGCTGAGATTTTCCTTTTGCTGCTTGAATCTGCTCCAGATTCAGAACCTGAAAGCTGCCAAAGCTTGTGCCAAGTGAGAGGAGGGAACAAGTGCTGGTGCAGAGCAAGGAGAAGGCTGGTCAGCCATGGGTGCTGAGGAGTGATGTTTTTGGGGTAGTGCTGTGGCACTCTGGGTATGTGGGTACCTGTTCTCCCAAGGATGAAAAGCAAATTATCTGCTTTCATAACCTCCCTCTGCTGCTCCTTCAGTTCTAGTGCACAGTGCAGGTTTGTTTGGCCCTGCCTCTCATGGGGCTGGGAAGGTAAAGTTTAACCTTGATTCATTCAGTATCTTGGCGTAATTAAAGAGGAGGGCTCCAGGTGGGCTCTGCAGCCCAGCCCAGCCGTGCCTGCAGCTGGTGGAGGGTCAGGGGAGAGCTGCACCCTGGTGTGTGGATGTGCAGGCTGAGCTCTGGCACAGGGGTCACAGCTGGTGTTCAGTACAGACACCACCCACAGCACCAGGGTGAATGTGTGAATACAGCCAGCACCACTGGGCACAGGGGTGTGATGCTCTCGGGTATGCAGTGCCTTAAGAAAGGTGCAGAGGAACTTGCAGCTGGGTGCTGAGGCTGGAATTAAATCCCTTTATGTTGTTTGTCCTCTGTCATCATTCCCTGGTAGTAAGGCTTGGTTTTTAGCTTTCAAATAGCTGAGCAACTTTTAACTACTTGTGTAGACTGCAAAACCACCTTCGTCAGGTGCTAAAATAGCTCCTAAATTCCCTGAATTAGTCTGTCAAGCAGGGGAGAGTTCAGTTCTATGGCAGTAATGGCTGTTGCCACGATTTATGCAGTTGAAAATAAAATCTCTGTGAGCAGGAGTTGGGAAGTGGCTGCAGTGGTTGCAGGGTTGCTCCCAGGTGTGTGAGGTGCTGTGGGAGGGTGGCAGGCTCTGTGTGAACACCTGGCACACACACAGACAGACAGACATTTCTGTGTGTCCCTCCAGAGTGTGCTGCTGCAGAGCCCCAGGGCTTTGGGCACTGCAGGTCGAGCCCCCTGTGAGTGTCCCTGGTGGAACAGAGAGCTGCTGCTTGGGGAACTGAGCTGAGCCCCAGGGCTCAGAAAATCCTCAAAGTGATGCAAAGTAGGGCCTGGTTTGCAAAGCAAACACAGCGCAGCAAATGCATTTGTGGCTGTGGGTTGATAACAAGGATGTGTAAACACACTGCACCTGGCTTCCTGTTAGCTGCAGCACTCGCCTGCCTTCTCCTTCCATCACTGCCACTTCTGCACTTCGATTCATCTGACAAATTTCTGCCTTTTGTAGCAAGTCACGTTCGGAACAAGGAACAGCCTCAATCTAGCATGAGGTTAAAGTTGCTTGTCAAGTGTTGTGCTTGTAAAGAAGATGAGTACTTTTTCCAGCAGGGAAATGTATGCATTGGACATCACCTCCAAAATTAAGGGAGTGCCAAATCCTACAACATGTTTCAAATAATCTGATATTTGAGGTTATTTGTAAGGTTCTATTCCCTGGAGTCATGTGGCTGCCCAAAGCCATCACCTTTCATTTAAAAGTTGTTTTTTAGAAAAACAGGAGGCTCACAGTTTTCCTCGAAAACTAAATCTCAAGTGTTTAAAACCGAACAAAACCCACCCACCCTGTAAGGAGAGAGCAAACTAAAATCTGTGCTTCTCTGTCACACACCATGAGCTGTTAGAGGAGTGCGTGATGGGGTGGGCTGGGGTTTTTTTGTCTATTTAACTTTCAGCCTGGAGGTGGCTAAATAGGAACGGTTTAAAATAGCCCCAGAGTTGCCATAGATACTTGCCTAAGTTGCAAACAGAGGTCTGGCCCAAGCTGGGAGCGTGTCCACCCAAGGCAGCCCTGGAGTGGGCTGGAGGAGCTGCAGGGATCCAGCCCAGGGTGGGATGTGGGGATGTGTTGGACGTCACCAGGCTTTGCTTGGGCCTGGAGAACTGGAAGGGAAGAATCCTTCATGCTTCAAACGCTTTCCTCTTTTTTTTTTGCCCCAGGAGGTCTGTGGAGCTGGAAAAAAATGCCATGGAATGCTGCTTTCCTGGCACTGGGTCTGGTTTTTATTTGTGAAATGTTACTGTGCAACAAAACAGCAGCAAATTTAAAGTAGTTCAGCTGGATAAAAGCCCCCTATTAAGGTAAATTTGGTTTATTTGCCCCAGGAATGTGTAGCAAATATGTGTCTAATTACAGATAAGGCAACTAAGCCTTTCATCTTCTTTCAGTGAAAAAAAAACTCTGCAAACAGGGTGGAAAATGTTTTGGTGAAATGAATGAAGGTCTTTTGAAGGATATGGTTATCCCAGCCCAGAGGGAGTTGGGAATGCTCCTCCCTCCTGCTCTGTGGGTGGGTTGGATGTGTGGGACAGTCACAGAGCTGTGGAAGTGCCTCACTCCCAGATAACAATCTGTGCCCTGGCTTTGGAGATCTCAGTGCCATCTGTGGCTTTGGGGAGGACACATCTGCAGAGCCCTGGCCAGCATGGTGGAGGTGCAGGAGTCTCACTGAAAAGTCCACACTCAGCCATGTTTCCTCTCCAATTTCGTGCTCTGTAGATGGTAGAGAATTAGTGCTTAATTACTTTCAGGCTGTGGACAACAACCAGCCCCCTTAAACTGTTTGCATTTCTGGATGAGGCTGGAGCTGGGTATTCTTTGAGTTTCAGTCCTTCTCAAAATGTATGGAAGATTTTATAGTGCTTGTTTATCTGTTATACCATGTCCTGGGATAAATGTTTGTTCCCAAAAACCTTTTATCTACTAAAAAACCCCAAACACTGTTCATCCATGTCTACATCCCATTGTATATGATAAATCCCATCCCTGCCATTCAGCTTCCCAGCCTGTGAAAGGCCCAATCAAGAGGTTTGTGCAACTGGGGGAGTTCAGGACTGAGCAGAAAATCAGATCCAAGGTGGAGCTGGAGTTCTAGACTCGCTTGGATACAAGGAATTATATCTAGCAAACATCACTTGAATAAAACATTATTTTCCCATTATAAAACATAATGTTGCTCTGATAATGGTTCCTGTTTTGAGTAATCCTCATTTCCTGCGTCTCTCTGGTGACTCATCACAGCAGAGCCCTCATCCATTCTGCTTTGCAGATGCTCTCAAGCTGTGTATTCCCCATCTGACTCAGCTCCTGTATATCAGCATCTCCTCCCATCGCTGCTGAGCCGTGGGAATGTTTGCCTGCAGAGGACTTGAGCCTCCCTCCAGCCTGAAAGTGACTGGTGATCCTGGCTGTGCTTTTAAATTTAACTCGGATTTTTAAAAAGTTTTTGGTTAAAAATTCACATTTCGTATTTTTGGGTTGTCTCAAGTCTCGAATCTGGGACTGAGGAGCCTGGATTGCAGAAGTGTGTGTGTCTGTCCTTGTGTGTATGTGTGATAGGAACAAGTCTTTCTTCCTCTCAGGTTTTCAGTGAGTGGCTGCCTGTATAAAACATCCCCAATGTGCTGTGTGCCTCCTACAGCTTTAATTAAATTCCAAGGAGCTAAAAGTGATGGGGTGCAAGGGTCTAAATACTGTGCTCAGCTGTCACCTTTGTAACGAGGCCTGAGCTTCTGCTGCTGAGGTTTATAGGTGAATGTAAAGTTTTAAGAAGGCCAGTAGGTGCTGGTGAACCAAGCCACAAACACCAGAGGATTCAAAGCAATCCTTGGTGGAGATGGAGCTTGGAGGGCTGCAGTGCTCGGAGGTGCCATGAGATCTGTGCAGAATGTGCCAGAGCCCTCGGAGCTGGGGCAGAGCTGATGTTTCTGTTGCTGGGGGAGATGTTTGCCAGCTCTGGGGGTGCAGCAAAACCTTTCCTGCCTCTCTTTGCCATTTGGGCTCGAGGAGAGGAGGGTGCAGGTGTTCCCAGGGTGCAGCTCCCATTGGAATTACCTCGCCATGAATCACAGAACCACACAATGACCAGGCTGGAAGAGACCTATAAGATCATTGAGTCCAACCCATGCCCTAACACCTCAATGGCACCGAGTGCCATGTCCAGTCTTTTGTAAACACATCCAGGAATGGTGACTCCATCACCTCCCCTGGGCAGACCATTCCAGTACTTTATTATTCTTTCAGTGAAAAACTTTTTCCTGATACCAAACCTATCTCTCCCTTGGTGCAGCTTGAGACTGTGTCCTCTGTCCTCTTGTTCTGTCAGCTGCTGCCTGGTGGACTTTGAAGACTTCCCTCTACTTGTTGTTTAAGGCTGCAATAAATTGTTGATCCTTTTCTGCCAGGAGGCCGAGGAAGCAAAGACTCCTTGCACAGATGAGCCTTTCCTTTTCTCAGCATTCCCTCCGTGAGCTGCTCTAGGTCAGGTTTGGGCTGGAGGTTCATTCTCCAGCTCCTGGGTGATGCTGAGCCGTGCAGGGGAGCTTTCTCTGCCCTTTTTGCTGTCAGCCTCACCCTCCTGGGAGTAAAATGGAACCTGGTGTTTAACAAAGGGTGCAGTGCAGGGAATACAGAACTGCTGGTGCTTGTCTGGGGCTTTCACAGCTCAGGTTGTGCCCCTGGAATTGGCACTGCCCCTGTCCCTGCCCTGCCTGGAGCTGCCCTCCTGTCACCTGCACCCCCAGGTGCACCCAGGACTCACAGCACATCCTCCTTACATTTTTTGACTTCTCCACCACGGATTTCTGGCACTTATTTAAGCCTCTGATGTCATATTTGGGTAAAGTTTTCCTTTCTGCATTGAAGACAGTTTCCAGTATTAAAAGTTGCACATGGATGAGAGTTTTCACTGAATGAATGATGACAGAGAGAGGAGTTTTGGGACAGTGCCACGCTTCATATAGTTCTTTACATAGATTGTCATGAGGTGGTTACCTCAGCTGTCAGTCTGTTAGGATTACATAACATTTTTAAATTATCTCCTTTCCTATGGCCAAAAAATGATTCAGTCCTCTTGCATATTGTATTACCTCGAGCTCTTGGTATTTATTACATATGCAATCAAGAAAACAAGACTCTGAGGCTTGCAAAGATTTATTTAGCAGCATTTAATAGCTCTCTGTTTGCTAGTAATTTGGTTCATCAGAATGAGGAATTTATTTCTGAATTGTCTTTTAATGAGCAGATAAACAGGTTTCTCCATCACTCTAAAACTGTGGGTTGTCACTTCAGGGCTTTGTTTTTACAAATGCAAGTTGTTATCTCTTGGATAGGTATCAGCCTGCTGTGGTAGTTTCCACTGGTTTTAGTGGAGCTTGAGTTTAAATACCCCACCTAAAAGAAGGATAAGAACGTTTCTGTTTAGAGATATTTCTCTTACTGTGTATTTGGAATTTATGCAGCCAGAATGAACCCCTAAATGATTTTCAGTTCTATGAATAGTGACTTTCTGCTTGGGTAAACCATGATAGGACAAGGGGGAATGGTTTTAAACTAAAAACGAGCAGGTTTAGATTAAACAGTAGAAAGGAATTGTTCCCTGGGAGGGTGGGCAGGCCCTGGCACAGTGCCCAGAGCAGCTGTGGCTGCCCCTGGATCCCTGG
>JAWWMJ010000030.1:20072945-20090014 GCA_035047045.1 Vireo griseus
CAGAGTGTGACCTCTGAAGGCCTTTCCAATCAATCCCTCCTTTATTCCTTTATTCCTGCCTGGTCTCTGTTTCTAGGGAGCCATTTAAGGCATCAAGAAGGGTGTCAGGCTTTCACTTAGGTGTGCAGGCGCTGCAGAGGTGTGTGTTGATACACCATTATCATCCCATGCACCCCACCTTCCTCTGCCCCTCCTCATCCTCACTGCAGATTTACAGAGTGGCAGAGAAGTCAGGCTGTGACCCGAATTTGCAGCTCTGGAGCAGAGGGGAGCAGTCCCTCAGCCCTCCCTTTGTGTGGTCCCATGTGGAAGTGCTGTCTCGCCGTGCTTGGGAAGCAGCTGGTGGCTGCCCAAGAGTGTTTGTTGGCTGGGATTAAAACAGCAAGTCCGAAGCTGACCCACTCCCCTGGGTAGGGAAGATGCATTCCTTACAGAGGAGGGATCTGGTTTGCTGCTCAGCACTCCAAGGTGCTGTATCTCACCTTTAAAGATCCACTTCATATCCATTTGTGGCTGTAGACACAGCAGAGAAAGGTGTAACTGCTGAACCCAGATAAACACAGGATAGATCTGGGTAAAAAGTCAAAATTGGGAAATTGCTGGAGAGACTGAGTAGCATGTAGGGTCCTGCTTCTGTGGAGTAGTTTATAACACCTGTTTTGTGCTGATTTATCTTTGTGTACATAAATAACAAAATAAATTCTATTGAATCTATTTAATCAGAATTAAAACCCTGCATTTTTGCAGAAGGATGACAGTGTTTATAAGGTATTTCTCCTCTTGGCATGGATCTAAAGAGGGGGTAAGTTTATCTTTCATGCATCTTTTTAATGCTCTCAGACCTTATTGAAAGAATCTGTTTTTCATGGGGTGGCTGACACAGGAATTAAAAAGCACTGAAAAAGTAAAATCTGCTTAGTGATTTGGGTCTCTGTGCAGGATATATATATATAAAAACCCCATATATTCTCAGGAGGGGTGAAAGAAAAACCTAGTTTAAACACTTGTGAATATTAAAAAGCTTGACTCTGCATCACCATTTTGTAGCCCAAGACTGAACAAACCCTGTCCCAATCAAAGCTGTTGGCTAACTCGGCAGTGGAGTGCAGTTGTTAAGCTGACAACTGAAATGCTGAGAAAAGTGAGCAGGACTGTGCCTTCCTGAGTGCTGTGCTCGTGTATGTGGCTCTGCAGAGCTTGGTGCTGCTCCAAACCCTCTCAGCCACCCAGAGCCTGGTGTTCCAACCACCCAGAGCCCAGTGTTCAGCCACGTCTGTCCCTTCTCCTGGCTGGTTATTGTCTTCTTCCAGCAGTGCTTTAAGTGTCCAGACACTCAGTTCCTTCCTAATTCCTGTGTCACCACAAAGGGCCTCATATGAACCTGATTTTCTCTGGGCAGCACCAAGGCTGTGCTCTCATCATGAGCTGTTAGCACCCTGAACTGGAAACCTGGATAAAAGAGTTCAGAATTCAGCCCTCCTGATAATTCAGTTACAATTTGCACAGTGTGGGAGTGGATGTTGCTTTCTCGGTGTGTGGTTGAGTATTGAAAAACTGAGAGGTGCACTGTACTTATTTACACACAAGTAGTAAAGACTGGGGATTTTTTTTAAAAGTACTGATGAAGTGGTTTGTGAAGTTCTGCTTCTTTGAATGTTTTCCTTTACTCTTGTTTTAGGTGTCTCCAGCAGAAAGTAACTGTAATGAGTTTTTGTGGGAGAGATGAAGAGACTCCTCCACCCTTCATTAGAATTTGCTGCCTTTTCCCAAATGCTGCAAAACACATTAAAATCACATAGTTGGAGCTTCTCACAAGTCAGTCCCTTTTCTCTCTTTGTCTCTGATTCACAAAATAGCTGATGTGTGAAACCACAGTGACAGCATCAAACAAGGTGCTTCATTTAGAAGTTTAAAACTCCATTTTTCCCTAATTTCTACCCCAGATCATTCATTCATTAGGGAACTAAACCACCTTGTTTCCAAACATCTGTGGTTCTGTGCATGGCAAAGGAGAGATTTCCTGCTGTGCTTCCTGCTAGGGCTGCTAAATTCCCCTGGAACAATCTAAACATCATTATCAGCCCATTCAAATTAATATTTCCTCCTACTTTTGTGAGGGATTAAAGGAGGTTTGTTTTGTTGCTGTTGATTTAACTGTCCCACTGAAATTCCTTCACAATACCTGCTCTGGCCCTGGGTGCCTCCTGGAGAATTGAAACCTCCTTGGGGTTGCTGGATCAAGGCAGAACCAGGGGCCATCAGCTCCTCCAGCCTGTCATTAATGCAGGAAATGCCCTGGGCCACAATCAATGCTGCTGAAATTCTTGCCCAAACCCTGATTACAAAACTTCATAAAGAAAAGCCTGAGGAAATGAGAGATCTCTTCAGAACATCCTCGTAAAAGAAAGGAACAATGTCATTTGTGATTATAAACCTGACAAGGGATCCTGGAGGCTTCCCAGAGGAGGAGATGGAGCTCTACAACAAACTCCTCTGCTCGGTTTGGGCATCCCTACTCACTGGTTAGAAACTCAGCGACACTCTGAGGTTTCCTTCCTCTGCTATTCAGAATATTCACAGTCCTCAGCCCAGGCCAGGAGCACTCCTGGGGCAGCTCAGGCTGCTCTGGTGTCGTTTCCTCTCTGTTCTCTCCTCCTCAGGGTGTGCAGGGCTCGTGCCTCGTGCTCTGCCATTCCCCTGAAAGCTGTGCTGGGCCATGGAGCAGAGAAAACAACTGCTCTGGCAGCGTGTGTTCTGCCCCGTGTTTTCAGTGATATTCTGGTTTTCAGTGATACTCTGAACTGAGATGAACACTCAGTTCACTCCTCTGGTGGAATTTATGGTTTTTCTACTTTGGATGGATTGGTGATGAGAAAAACAAAAATCTTGGCCTTTTTTTTTTTTTTTTTTTTCCCTTCCTCAAATTGATTCATGACTTTTTCTATGAACAGTTTCTGGGTGGGTTCTCCTGAAGGGCAGCTAGGGCTGTGTATTTTTAGCCTGTGCTGCATGTGTTGAACTGGTGGGAGCAGACTGAGCACTGGGCAGGTGCTGGGGATTTTCTTTTCAGTTGCCAGAGTTACAAAACTCAAAGCCCTAAAGGCTCACAACAGCAACCTGAAAGATGTTTGGCCTTTGGGCTTCCTACGAGCAGCCATGAGCAGTTCCCCATCCCATGTGAGCTCTTCCAGGGTGTGCACAGTGCAATCTGTCCCCCAGCAAATCAGATACAGTTCAGATATAAATGTACAATCCTCCTTCAGGACCTTAAACAGAAATACACTTTCCATGTGATCGGTATGGGAATGAATAATGTATTTATATGGATTACATGATTAAAGTGTGTGCTTTTAGGCAGTGGAACTCTAAGATGGCACAGCAGCTTGGCTTGTCCTTGATCAATGCTCCCAGTCCAAAACAAAGACCTTCTTTACTGCTACACTCTTAAAATTTAAAGCAGCACCATGTCTTAATGGATGGCTGTCCCTAGCACTGCAGTGTGTGGGTCTGAATGGGTAATGGTGAAATTAATGCGTTTTTTTCTGTAGATAAACACTCAGAAGTCAGGGAGCATGTAAGCTGAATGAAGGCCTTGCATACACATCTGTTTGCTTCTTTATGTTTGTTTGCCTTTATATTTTTTAAGAAGGAATATTGTTTTTGTAATTGAGTTACTGTTACAACCTCAGCTCAATTTGTAATTGGTTAAGAACGTACTGGAAGTACTTGGCTTCCTCGGTGTTGGAGTTGCAGCACATTCAGTAATCCTCCCTAATTTTCCCAAGAGCTCTGACAGGCATTCCCTGACTCCATTCCCTGATAAACACTATTCCTCTGAATTTTAACTTTAAAATTAAACAGGGCTGGTGGAAGTGCTTTGAAGAAGGGAGCCTACCTAGCCACAAAACAGAGCTTGCAAAGTGTGCTCTCCCTCAAGATAAAATTCTTTAGACAGGAATTACAAGGATAATCGGAACCAGGCTTCCCAAAGCCTCAGCTCTTTTGAAAGTTAATAGCCAGCATAAATATACTCTGTGCAATATCTGGGGAAGGAAGGTTGAGGGGGAAAATACAGCCAAGACTACGCTGAAGGGCAAGAAACATCCAGCCAGCCCTGAGTTATTATCGTAGCTAATAGAAGGATGATTGTGTAGGAACTGTTCTGCCTCAAACTCAGTGGCAGAGGGATACAGCAAAATGAGAAGGATACATTTTGAAACGGCAGGAAGAGGAATTGCTTGGGTTTGTAGCTGGTGAAAAAAGGTTAAAGAATTTATTTAGTTCTTCCCAACCCCCCCTTCTTTCAGGCTGGACCTAATAAAGGATGCTGTCATGGAAATGTTAAAGACCAAACATCATCTAAATTATCTGGCCTCTGCCACAGGTAATACAAGTTTTGACTTACAAGGATTATCCAGAACTAAAGCCAGAGGGAATATAAGGTTGCTATTCATTCACACTTTGAACAAAATCTGCCAAACAAGCCTGGCTGAGGTTATGTTGATGTATGTCTCCATTGTATGGTGCACAGGAAAATGAATGTTCAGCTTGGGTTATCCAGTTTTTCATTGTGCCTTGGGGCAGACACAGCTCTCTGTGTTTTGCCAAGCAAGCCAGCATAAGGAATTTATGAAAAAAGAATAATGTAGGAAACAGAGTGTTTTCAGGTCGAAATAGAAAGCAGATGCTTCCCAAGGAGTGAAGGCAATAGAACAGGAACTTGTCCCGGATGAGTGGTGGTGGGATGGATTCCCAAAGAGACGTGTGTGCCTTCGGAGGGTGTTGGAGAGCACAGGAGAACACTTTGCTGCCGGAGGTTTAAAATGAAGTCAGGCTGCTCCGAGTGCCATGGAGCTCCCTGACACACGGTGCTGGTGGCACAGCAGGCGTCCAGCAGGAATGGGAGGAGGTGCTGGAAAAGAAGGGTTAGGCACAGGATTGGATCCATGAGATGTGTGCTGAGTGCTCAGCTCAGCCTGTGTTTCTCCTGTGAGCTCTTTTCCATCCTTTCCAAGGAGAGGAGCCCCACAGGCTGTGGGGTGTGCGTGGGTTAAAGCCTGTCCCGAGCAGCGAGCTCACCGCGCCTTTGGTCATGGAAACACTCGAGCACGGCCCTCATTTCGGGGAGATTTAGAGTCAGGCACGTCCTGAATGCTGAGGTGCTCAGAGGAGCCTGCAGGAACCTGCACAGAGTAAAAAACCCTCGCTCGTTTATCTGGGAACAGGTCCTGGGGAGAGCTTAACCAGCCCCGGTGACGTAAGTGATAGCTCAGTTTGGAGTGAAAGCAGCTGGCTCTGGGGCTGTGCTGTCATTCTCCCCTCCCCTGTCTCTGCCAAGATTAATGTCCTTCTCCTCTTTACCTCACTCATTAAAACGTCTTCCCAGCCATCCCAGATAAATCAAGTTGAGAACGTGTTACAGTGTACACCTAAGTGGTGAAATTCAATGAGGGAATTTAATAAAGCCTCTCAGGCTGTTGATAAGATAGAAAATGACAACCTATTAAGGGGTAAAGCTACAGTACTTTGTTATTTATTTATTAGAGCCTTAAATGATGAGGAGATTGGAGCAGAAAAAAGACCCACTGGAAACAGTTATTTTTCAGTATTTGAGGAACTCCACCAAGTTGTTCTGTGAGGTTTTTGTCATTATTTTTCATTATACGTGGTTTTATGTTCTCAGGCAGGTGTTTGATAAGGAAATATAACATATTTTTCTGCAGTGTGAGCAAACAGTTCTTGTTAAGTGTATGTGCTTGGTGAGTGTATGTGCAGGGTGCATTGCAGGTGTGGATACACCTTGCTTTAAAAGGCAACACAGACAAACGTAAATCTATAAACAACTTCCCAAGCTGCATTTGTTATTCGGGTTTTTTGCTAAGGGAGTGGGAACCAAGTCATGAGCACTGACTTAGACTCTGCTTTGATTCCTTCCCTGACTGTGTGTGCCCATGGGAAGTGATGGGAACTGCTCCCAACCTGCCCCATTTCTGTTCTTCCTCCACTCGTTCCTGGGGTGCCCCTGGGTGAAAGAAGAGCTTTCCTGCAAGCTGTGAGGAGATGCTGCTGGAGCCCAGGAGTCAGCTCGTGTGCTCTGCTCCCTGGAAAGGCACAACTCCCCTCCCCTGGGCTTAGGGAACCTTCCTCAGCCACAGTGGGCTGTGAGCCCCAGCTCCCCAGGGTGGGGGATTCATGCCAGCTCAGGGCTCAGGCAGTTTGTGCCGTGGCTTTTTTCAGAGTTATATCTCAGCTGGATAGCCGTGGCTGTCAGCTCCCAGTGTGGGTGAGCAATGAGATCCTCCAGAGAGAGATGGCTCCTAATGGAGTGTCTCATTTCTGAGATTCCACATCAAAATCAATCTCGGCACACAAACTCATTTCCTTGCGAGATCTTGTGCTGTTTGTTGGTGTTTAATCCCCTCTTTCCCCCCACCAAGTGTAAATATTACAGTTTTGGGGAAGATAAACTGTTTTTCTCGGGTGTAGGAATGGAATAGGGTGTTCCATCCTAACAGCAAGAACTCGGCTCAGATTTAGGGGTATGACCTTTGCCTCTGTCACATGTGAGTGCTGATCCAGCAATTAACAGCTGTAATTAAAGCCAGCAGTGAAGAGATGTGGGTGCCTGGGGCTGACAGTGCCCTGCCTCTGACACACTGATCCTCCTGGTGATTCATGCAGTGCTCTGGCTTTCCCTGGCTTATGGATAATTGTATTTGGGGTTAATACCAGTTCTGAACTTCACCTCCAGCTGGAGCCAAGTGATTGTCTCCAGACCCCTGCACTGTGTCTGCCTTACTTGGGTCTCTCTGCAGTTAAAGTTACTGTCTAAGACTCTAACTATCCTTAACGTCATGGCTCCTGGAGTAATTTTAGTAGAAAGGAAACTAATTTTCGGCTGGTGGGTGGAAGGCTTGGGTGGGTCAGTCAATGTGATGGATTAGTCCTCACTGCTCCCATCATGTGAGGAACCATGGACTCACAGAACAGTTTGTGTGGAAAGGAATTTAAAGCCCATCCAGTGCCACCCCTGCCATGGCAGGAACACCTTTCACTGTCCCAGGTGGCTCTGAGTCCCATCCAGCCTGGCCTTGGGCACTGCCAGGGATCCAGGGGCAGCCACAGCTGCTCTGGGAATTCCACCCTGTGCCAGGGTTTTACCAGGCTCAGCGAGGAAGTGCTGATGTCTTAAGGTTTTCTGCCTTTCCACTTAGACAAAAGAAGCACTTGGAAGAGAATGATGGATGAAGCTGCTGAGAGCTCAGTCAGGAGCGCTGGCTCCAGGAGTGGCTGTTGGCTAACAGGGGTTATTCGATCAGAGCAAATGCTCTGCAGTGCTGCAAACCCCAAGTGAGAATGGGAGGAAGCACCGAAATTGGAGGTGTTAAATGGTCTGAGTGGAAATTCAGGTGAAGCTGAAATCAGGGAATCTTCAGTGTCAAAAAAGTTCTGGCAAGAAACTGAGATGCTCTGTCCCTTCTTGACCTTCTAGAGCTGGCTGACGATTTATCTCTCTTGAAACATAATTTGTGAACGCTGGGAGGGCAAAAGGAGAGGAAAGTTTATGAAAATCCTCTTTGTCTCCTTTGCTGCTCTAACAAACTTATGGTTCACTGTGTCGGTGGGAGGAAATAATTCAGTAGCCTTTAACTGTGTGCTTTCCTCAGTTTGAGCTTCAACTAAACTTCTTAAAATACTCGTACACACCTATAGCAGCTTTTTGTAGCTGAAATTCTGAGCATGTAAAAGCTGTGTGGATATCATGTGGCAGTGGAAAACCTGGATGGGGCAGTCTGAGGCCATCCCACTGCTGCTCAAGGTGGGATCAGGCTCTTCAAAGACACCTTTAAAGCACAGGCAGGGAGGAGTTAAAATTCTCAGAGGAAAAATGGTTTTCAGAATATTTAAATTAACTTCTAAATGTCTTTAGAAGACAATACACAAATTTTTGAGATTAGGCCAAAGTGTTCTTTAGTTCATATCTTCAGACTGATGCAGAGTGAAAATTGCAGGAGGTGAGTTACTGACTTGCAAACAAGTGAGGAAACTGCTGCTGTTTCGTAGTGCAGACTGACATAAATTACCTTTTTTTTTCCCCTTGGTGAAGAAATCTCTAAATAGCAAATTATCTATTAGCAGGTGGGTTGTGAAATGACTTTATGAAGTATCAAAGATTCACACAGTATATAAAAAACCCCCAGGATTACAGAGTTCTCAAACAAAATGACAGTTTTCCTTGAGCAGATGCAAATCTGCTTCTAAATCTGCTAATAGCATGGAAGCCCCAAATAAACAAAGCTCTGTTTGAATGTTTTAGTATTTCAAAGTCTGTTACACACAGAGCTGAAAATCTCTCTCCAGCATAGGAGCTCTGTGATCCTCAGTCCTGTGCATGTATTTAGTTGTGTATATTTGTCCTTGATAATGGAGAATTAAAATATCATAAATCCCTGCTAATGTCTGTGAGTCCTATTATGAGTTATTCTGGGTTTTTTAAAATTCCTGATGAAGATAAAATGCAGTAGTTTGTTTATTTTATGATAACTTCATTCTGGGTTTAATTATTCATAAGATCACAACAAAAAGCAATATATTTTGCAAATATGACTGTTTAATAGTATGGCACTTCAGTAGAGCAATCTGATATTGACTCTTTAGTGAGGAATGAATAACTCACTTTTATTTGAATTATAAATCATGTAGATTACTGCAATATAGATAGTTAAATTCTGTTCTATTCTCGTGTTCCAGCAAGAGCAACGAATGTATTTCAGCACTTGGTAAAATGAATGGAGTTTCCACCGAGGGAGTGAATTAAAACTATGTTAAAATTTAACTGTTTTATAGCAATGTGTTGTAATTATCTGGTACTGGATGTATTTCCTGCCAGTTTAACTGCACGGATCAACCCTGCAATGTCACAGAGCAGCCCTTACACCTCCCAGGACTCGAGGATATTTTAATGTGCTGTATAAAATGAAAGCATTTCAGGCCATTGGGGGCCACGTGCAGGCTGTTGTGGTGCCAGGTGTGTGAGCAGGACCTGGCCAGGGTGGGGGGCACACGAATGGTCATGAACCCCCTGCCCCTGCTCAGGGTGGGGGCACTGTGGCTGCAGGTCTGCTTTGGGTCATTTCTCCCCAAAGGCTCAAAGGGAACAAAGTGCCCTGAGCCTGCAGTAATTCTGTAGGATACAGCAAAATCCTGTTTCACTGCAGCCTGCAAATTTACATCTTCCCTGGAAATCTGCAAAGAAAAATGTGGGAACCAGAGCAGTTCTGTCCATCTCTCTTACTGCATCTCAGTGCCAGTGTTACAGAGTGCCAGAGTTACATCTCCCAAACCCTTTTCCTTGTGTTTTTAAGCCAGCTGTACCCTCCAGGGCTGGGGCACTCTGTGCTAACCCAGGCTGAGTGGTGAGGGCACTGTTATAATGACTTACTGAATGAAGTTGCATCAAGTGGCCAAGCATGATTTTTCAGGGTTTCTTTGTTCAGATTTGTCAAATATGGAGTTTTCTGCAAGCCAGTTATGTCATTTATAGCATTTAAAACTCCTAATTTCCTTCTGCTGTTCCCCCTGAGAGACATCACCAGGTGATCGATTGTGTCAAGATGTTCCAGGTGTCAGTTGTCTCTCCCTTTTTCTTTTCCTTATAACCAAACAAAATGTGGAAAGAAAGGGAAAAAACCTCACCCTGAACTATCATTATTTTAAAGATCTTCTGAGTTAAGAAACAGAGTTACACCAAATCCATTCCATACAAAATGAGCTGAAGAAATCTGTGTGTGTGTTTCATGCAGGTTCCACGAAGGAGTTGATCGAGAGCTGCTGTGGAGCTGGACAGCAGTGGGCTATAGACAATGGGGAGTGCACAGAAATCCCTGTAAGTGGCATGGATGGTGATATTTGCAGGTACGTAAGGTAAAGCTGAACATTCGTGGTCAACACAAAGAGTAGCCCTTGAGAAGAAATCCAATGTGCTTTGTGGGATATGACTGGGAACTCTCACTCCTTGTCTAAATTATTGGTAGACTGGCTAATGAGAAGCCAGGATTTCCCTCTCTGTTTGCCCGAAATCTAATCTAAACAAAAGCTTTTTAAGGTTTCTTTTTGTCTCCCACATGAGCAAAGTGCAGATTTTTTTGTTTCCCATTTTCTGCACGCCTGTGGAGTTGCAGTGGAACAGGAGGGCAGAGCTTGGCTTCCCCTTGGCAGGGGCTCGAGGCAGTGATTGTCCCTGTCATTTAGGGAGGTGTTTATTGCCCTCTGTGAGCAGCCCTGGTTCTGCTGGTGCCAGGGTGTGAGAGGTGCCAGGCTCACTCTGCTCAGCAGGAGAGCCAGGATGGTGCAGGGTGACACAGACCCAGTGCTGCTCCCTCCACCCCATTCCCTCCCAGCACTCTGGAGCAGGCCTTGGGGAGGGCTGAAAAACTTCAGACTCACTGGAAGAGTGATCGAGTCATTTAGAGCATTAAAAAACTTGGGCACAATCCCTTTTGTCAAATTCAGTATGGTTGCACCTTTCTGGAGTTGGTGGGAGATGAAAATCCTCCCCACTGGGATTTGGTGTGGCAGAACTGACATGTACCAACTGCCTGTGAAGTAAAGGCAGATTAAAACTTTCCAGCCTTGGCCTAAGGAGGTGCAAATCCAGGACATTAATGAGTTGCACCTGCACATCTGAGGCCAGTTTTAGATGAAAAAGCCAGGTCCTGAATGTTTCAGTCCCTGGGAATCTATTGGGATTTAAAGGAATAAGAGATCAAGGGTTCAATTGTCTTACTTCTAAAATTTCAACCATGTCCCTGTTTTAGAGATTCGAGCCCACCTATAAATATTATGTCCAAAGAAAATAATTAATGTAAAAAATGTTTAAGTATGTGGCCTCAGAGCCTGGAAAGCAAGGACGAAAACTTGGTGCTGCCACTGGGGGATGTGGCAGTGAGCAGAGCTGGCAACCCTGCCCCTCTCCAGCCCTGGGGCACTCTCTGTGCTGGAGCCCTGCGAGTCCTGCAGCTCCCCAGAGTCTGCTCCAGCTCACATCACTGCCTCAGGACTGTAAGAAACAGGAGCACAAAATCCCAGAATGGTTTGGGTTGGAAGGACCAAGTGTCTGTCACTGCCTGGTTTCTGCTGGGATAAGAGGCATCCCTTTCCATGTTTATTCTGAATTTCCCATTCTGCAGTGCCCCCTGAGCCCCCCCAGCTCCCTCAGCTGTTCCTGGTGCTCCAGCCCTACTGGAGGCCAGGAAAGCTGGAAAACTTTTCCTGCTCCTGTGAGAGGTCACCTTTCCCCCAGAGTCACCCCAAGGTAACTTAGCCTTTGACCTAAGTCCCCGGAAAAAGCTCCCTTCACTTCTGAACAAGCTGAAAACATCAAAAGTGTGGAAAGAATTTTGATTTAGTTTACCACAGAGTGAGTATTTGTAGTTTTAAATTTTGCTATATACAAGTTAATGGAGACAACATGGAGAATCTAGGGCGTTAGCTCTGGCTTCTCCTTCCTTCTCCTTCTTCTTCCTTCTTCTTCATCTTAATTTCCTGTAATCTAGTGATTGGTAGAGGGAACTCAATGTAGAAGAGACGTGTTAATAAAATTAGTAATTATTGGTACTAAAGATGAAACAAAATACGTCGTAATCAATAATTAAGTAAAAAAGCTTTAAAAACTGCCTGCTCCTTGAAGCTGCAACCATTGCACTTTTGGAAGCAGCAACAAAAGGCTTCTAAAATTTAAATAAGAAATTTATAAACAATCCTTGAAACTGCAACAAAAAGTTTGGTCTCCTGTTTTGCTGATACAGAACACTGATCAGAAATAAAACCCTGAACCAAGAGCTCGGAGCCCAGGCTCCATCCCAGCCCCTTCCCTGGACAGGCTCCAGCCCCTCAGTGTCCTCCTTGTCCCGAGGGGCCCAGAGCTGACCCCAGAGCTGACCCCAGCTGGAGGTCCCTGAGCGGTGCCAGCGCAGGGGACAGGCACTGCCCAGCTCCAGGGCACTGCCCAGGTGGCACAGGGACATTTGCAGAGCGTGTCAGAGAGCCCAGCCTGTGTGTGACGTGTGCTGCCCTTGCAGGATTGCCCAGAAGCAGTGCTGTGTGTCCACGGTGAGGGAGAACAGCTGCCTGGCCGGGATGGTCGCTGCCAAGGAGGGGGACACGTGTGGCCCCGAGGAGAGCGATCCCTGCGCCGGCTCCTCCTACAAGGTGAGCTCCTCTGGTGCCTCTGCAGCTCTGCCAGGTGTCCTCTCTGCCTGCCTTCAGCTGTGCTCTGTGCCTGCCTTGCTGTGGAGCACAGGGAAGGTGAAGTTGCAGGGATGTGGCAGGGCAATGGTGCTTCCTGCATTTAAGTTTGAGGCCCCTTTTAAAACTCCTCCGTGATGCTGTTTTGAAGTATTTCCATCTCCATTTTGTAGACCTAACTGGCTGTATTGCTTTTGCTTCCTCGTTTTGGAAGGAGCTGAAAAGTCCATTTTAGTTTTTATATCTATAGTGTAGAAGAATTTAGGAAATGATGGGGCAAAACTTAATTGAAGATACAATGTGAAACCCATTACTGGACAGTTTGCTTGGCTCCAGTGTTGAATTGTGGCCCCCTTTCCGAGTTCCACACAATGCTGGACTAGAGGAACAAGCATTTAGATGATGATGGAAGCCTTTTGTTCATAAATAAAGGCAAACCATTAACGGACAGCACAAATCACAAATCCTGAACCACAGCCTCCGCTTAGATAAATGAGATTTGCTTTATGAGAATCAGTGGAGCCAAACCAATTTAAACCAGTTTGAAGATTCAGCAGCTCGCTTGTCTTGTTTTCACCAGAACACTGCCTTTCAGAATTCATTTCCCTCTGATCATAATTTACATAGCTATAGCTCAGCCTAAGTGCAGCTTCCGTCGGCTCAGCAGCAACCTGATTAGTTCTCTCTGTTCCTGTACATCAGAGATTCTCCCAGATAATTGTTCACTGGAAAAGCAGAGAACGTGGACATCCACTGCAGAGTGCAAGGTTTAATTAGCTGTGCTGATTTGTCATCTTCAGAACTGTTATTAATTTGGGTGTGAAGTCTATCATTAGAGTAAAAAAGAGAACTCGTGCATTTGGGAGAAGACATTAATATGTCTGAAATGTGACAGAATTGTTATTCTTAGGTTTTCAGCAGGGGTCGTTTGCATGCCAGGCAGAGCCAGGCTGTGGAGTCAGTCTGATTACACATGCCATTGCTCAGGCAGAGGTGGGGAGGGAGAACTCCATCATTCCTGTCTGAGCTGAAAGCAGTGACAAAATACTCCAGTGGAATGGTTCCTCATGCCAGTTCCAATGGGATTTTTCCTTTAAGATAAACCATCTGAGACTGAAATTACTAAACAGCTTTGCTCACCTATTTAGCTCGTTTAGCTCTTGAGTCATTGCAGCTTCTGCTTGAAAAAAAATCAATAAATATTGAGACTGTTGAGACTTTGTATTACTTTAGCATTACAGTATGTACCACTGTAATACAGAATAATCCAACTTTGCAATGCTTTGTATTACAAGAAAGGTTTTCTAATTTTATTATGGTTAAACATTGTTTCAGATCTGGCAGAAGATGCTGACAGTCCTTAGTGATGTTTCCCCTGATCTGTTTCCCCTGATCTGTCTACCCTTAGTAACTTCTGTGGCATAAATGAAAAAGGTTTGTTTGGAACATGGAAAGATTCATTAACTGCCCCCAAAACCAGCAAGATATTTACACTGTGCTGCCAAAAGCCAAGGTCTTACCTCCAGGTTACAAACATTTGTTGGTCTTCAGGCATTTTAGATGTTGGGTCCTTCCTTTTGCTTCCAGGTGAAGATTTTCAGATCCAGGAGTTCAGCCTGTGTTCAACCAACCTAAACTTAGGGTGCTTTGATTGTTATTTACTTATTTAATTGTTATGAATACAAAAAAAGCACATGCTTGGGGATTTTTCCTAATGGATGGAGACACCACCATGGTAAATCCAATTATGCAGGATTCCAGGAAAGATGGTTTTGAGGGGAATGCAGAAAGCTGTGAACCAAAGAATGGTTCTCAAGGTGTTTCTAAATTGCAAGGTAAAAATCTTTGCTATTGAATCAGTTGTAGAATTCCTGGGAAGTTCAAAAGGCACCTGACAGAAGGTCGAGGCACTCCAATTTTTTTGCATTTTAGAAGGAACTTTTCAACAAACAAGTTTTTCCACTGGAAAATGAGACAGTTTTGTTCACCTGGAAAATATGTGAGCCCAAAGATGTATGACTGATTTAATACTCTCTGTCATGCCTGCACATGGGATAAATTGTGAATCAAACCATGACTGAAGGAGCCAGGGTCTTCAAGGCTAATGCTGCATATTTTACAGTACTTCAGTAAAAGCATGTGTTATCTTGAACTTCTTCTGTTTTTCATATTGAAGGTGACAGAACTGAGCTAAAACTAAAAAACATGCAGAAAATAGAAATTTTTTTTTTTCATAAAATTTTGAATTTGAGGGTCTGGATTTGGGGAGGATGGAGAAAGGAATTTTCCCTTTTCTAGCATAACCACTATTCATTATTGCTAGATTTTCTTTTTTTTTTTTTTTTAATACTTCTTTTGAAAAGATGATTTAGCCTATTTAGAGAGCAAAGTAATTGATCCTCTTCAAGGCCTGTACTGCAAATTTTACACGAACATATTTGGGCACGTGAAGGCAGCTCCCCATGGCTGTGCATATTTGCACATGTGAGTAACGTCTGCTGTTCATGATGTTTGGGGATGTTTCAGATTAGGAGGCAGAGCCATAGAGAGCGAGCTGCAGCCATGAGAACTGGCTGAACATGCAAGGCTGTGCACCAAGAGTGGGATGCTCACAAAACCCCAATGCTGCCCCCAAAAAAGGGGCTTGGCAGGAGAGTTTCTGAGCATTGAGCTGGTGGTGGATGGATTTCCCTGGCTCTGGTTTAGTGGCAGTGCCCACCTTGGATTTCTAATGATGGAAAGAGATCCCTCCCCATTTCCAGCCCTGACAACGCTGCCCCTCTTACCTGCCCTGCCCAGGTCAGGGGTCCCCTCCTGGGGTTTGCTGCTGCTCTGTCCTTGGGCTTTCTGTTGGCAGAGCTCCTGCTGCCAGCTCAACTCCTGCCCCTCATTTCCCGTGTCTGACCCCTTTTCAGAGGGTGGGTGTTTGCACAGACCCTGGGTTCAGGGAGTATAACTGCAAACTCCTGGTGAGGGGATGGCAGTCAGAGGAGCTGCAGAGTGAAAGAGACTCTGGGCTTTTCTGTCAGTGAAGCAGACGTTATTTACAGCTAAAATACATAAACAAACAAATTAGGGGTGAGAGGACACTTAAATTCGAATCTACAAAGGCATCTCCAGCTCAGGTGTGACCCCTGTTGTCTCTGCAGCAGGGACTCACAGCTCCTCAGCCTCCCTGCTTGCTTTGGTATCCCCTGTGCATCCACAGTGGGGACTTTCTGTATTTGCTGTCATTTATCTGATGCACTTTTGTGGCCTGACTGTGCAGCAGATTTGTCTGTGACTGAGCAAAGCACCACACAGGTTTTGTCTGCCACCTGCAGCACAGCAAACTGCAAGAGGTGGGAGATCAGCATATCAGCAAAGCTGCTGTTTGGATGCTCTCAGGAAGGAAAAAGGAGGCAAATAACTCATAAAATACACCCTGGCCTCCTTGCAGGCACTGTCTCAGCAGGATGCTGTCCAGCACAGCCAGGTGATTAAAGGTCAGAGCAGGTTTGCAGGGCAGTAGTGCAGAAAGGAGAGTCTTTACTGACACCTGACAGGCTCAGGTGCTGCTGGCCCTCGTGTCTGTGCAGGGTATTTCCAGTTCCTCCTGCATTGCTGCAAACTGACCATGTTTTGAGCTGTAGTGCAGAGGTACAGATCTGTATTACTTTGTTTATCATTTTTGTTCATACTACACACAAACAAGGCCTGTGAGCAAGAGCTGGGAGGAGCTGATGTGCAGCACCCCTCCTTCCTGACGTGTGGAGCTGCTGGGATCGCTGGCACAGCCAGGCTGAGTGTTTGTTGTGGCTGCAGTTGACCCGTTGATGCAGAATGGCAAAAACAAGCACAGGGAAAGCTTTGATATTTGCAACTGTCCAAACTCCAAATGTTTTTCCAGATGCTCCCCTGCTTAGGAAAGTGCAGATCAGTTCCAGGTGTGTGTGGGCTCATCTCTGACGCTGTGTTAAATCAACAGAATTGTTAAGGTGGGAAAAGACCCCTGAGATCATCAACTGCGACTGTAAACCCAGCACCACCACCCTGTTCACCACCACACCATGTCCTCAAGTGTCACATCCACACGTTTTTTGAACACTTCCAGGGATGGGGACTCCACCCCTGCCCTGGCAGCTTGTTGAGTGCTTGCAGATGCTCGTTGCTGATGCTCCCCTTGTTCTGCAGCAATGCTGTGACTGCTGCAGCCTGGGCCTGAGGCTGCGGAGCGAGGGCAAAACCTGCGAGTCCAACATCAACCTGGGCTACCCCTGCAGCCACGTGATGCTGTCCTGCTGTGAAGGGGGGGATCACTTCATCCACCCAGAGATCAGGCGGCACCCCGAGCCTCTGCCAACAGTGACCCCCGAGAAGGGTGAGTGTCCATCTGTACCTGGGAGATGTGACAGGGTGAGTGTCCATCTGTGCCTGGGACACTGCAGGGTGAGTGTCCATCTGTGCCTGGGACACTGCAGGGTGAGTGTCCATCTGTACCTGGGAGATGTGGCAGGGTGAGTGTCCATTTGTACCTGGGACACTGCAGGGTGAGTGTCCATCTGTGCCTGGGAGATGTGGCAGGGTGAGTGTCCATCTGTGCTTGGGAGATGTGACAGGGTGAATGTCCATCTGTACCTGGGACACTGCAGGGTGAGTGTCCATCTCTACCTGGGAGATGTGACAGGGTGAGTGTCCATCTGTACCTGGGAGGTGTGACAGGGTGAATGTCCATTTGTACCTGGGAGATGTGACAGGGTGAGTGTCCATCTGTACCTGGGACACTGCAGGGTGAGTGTCCATCTGTACCTGGGACACTGCAGGGTGAGTGTCCATCTGTGCCT
>JAWWMJ010000030.1:20108983-20122417 GCA_035047045.1 Vireo griseus
TCCTTTATTCCTTTATTCCTGTCTGCTCTCTGTTTCCAGGGAGCCATTTAAGACATCAGGGACTGCCAGGGTTATATCCTTGATACCCTTGGAATGAGCTCAGCCATGGCTGTTGCTCAGTGAAGTCTCCATGTTCTGTATTAGTCACTGTTCAAAAGTCAGTCTTTGACAGAATTGCCAAATATTGGTATCTGCAAAGTCGGATTTTTCCCATGCTAGAAGAAGGTGCTGTCGCAACTCAGCCGTCAGCGTGAGCTAATTGCTTAAATGAATTCCCAGGGAGCCTGCTTCAAGCAGAGGCACTTGATTACTCACAGGAGCTGCCTGTGCACCTTGGCACTAAATGCTGGGGGTTTTAGAGGTGCCAGATGTAACAGTCTGTGGCTGCTTTATGAGTTACAGTTTTCTGCCCCAGAAAAGTGGGAGATGAAGTGTTGGGGCTGTGATTGGAACTGGGCCCTCCAGCAGAGTCACCTAAGCTTAATCCTGCTGCCATTAATAAATGTTAGTGGAATGACAAGTACCCTCCCCTCACACACCCCTTCTCTTCAGAATCATGGAGATGTCTTCTGGGAGTCTGCTGCTTTTCATCTGGTGTGCAGCTGTGTGGGTCAGAGCTGAATCCCCCATTTCCAAAGGATGCACTGCCTGTGTAACCATGGAGCATCTGATTACCTTTAGTGCTCTGCACATTCCTGCAGTCCTTACACCAACTGCCAGGCATTTCCTGCCCCCTTGCTCTTTCAGGAACCTTCGTGTAACTTTTGGTTACGTATCTCCTGTGCTTGAATTCTGAGTGGTAATGGCAGTGAATTTGCACTGTGTAAATCATGAGCAGCATGAACATACTTAATCCTGACTGTGGAGCAGTGAAGCAGATTAAATGACAATTAAAATCCTTTTAAAACATTTAAAAATATTTTTAAATATGTTTTTAAGTACAACTGCAGTAATACCCACACGCACTTAAATTCTTAGGTAAAATTCACCTTTAGAAAACTGCAGCTGTAACTCTTCTCTGGCTTTGTTTGGTATTTTCCTGTTAACTTTGAGCTCTGGCATGTTAGTTGCCACCTCTGCCAGCAGTGAGGTTTGGGCTGAGGATGTGTTCAGGGTTAAGAGAGTGAGTCTCGGTGTCAGTGAGCCAGCACAGCTCTCGCAGGACAAGGACACCCAGCCAGAGCAGTGAGCTCTGTGGTGTTTGTGTGGTGTGGAGCCCCTCTGCATGACCCCCCCATGCGTGCAGGGGGTTCCCAGTACACAGGGTAGTAACAGTAATGCTTGGAAAGGCTCCTGAAGTGCCTCAGGTACCTGGCAGGAGCACACGGAGGGTGCAGAACTCAGCTCGTGTGCGGCAGCTCCTGAGCTGGATTTTAGTCAGGCACTGGAGCCCCCTGGGCACGTCCCCTTGTTTGGAGCTCTGCAGGTCTGTAGTCAGGAGTTTGGGCAGACACTGAGGTGTGTCTGAAAATGTGGTCATAGGAAGGCTGGGTTGGTTTGGGCTCTGTTGAGCGCAGGAAGATGATCTTGGTTTCCCCCAGCTAAAGATCTGGCTCCAGTTGCTCATCGTCCGACCAGTTCTGAAGAGTCACTGGTGGAATGTTCCTTGTACCCTTTTTCCACAAGATGGGCTGTATCTCATGGAGCAGTGTCTCAACATATGGATCTTCTTTGCAGAAGCTGCCTGTGGTGTTTGGCAGCGCAGCCGAAGTGGGGCAGGGAGTGCTTTCATGACAATGATTGCAATATGGAAGAAATTTTCTTTTCACCTACGGGCACTGCTGAGAACCAGCAAGGGATTTACTTGACTTTGATTCTCTCCTACTTCCTATTGTATACTTCTCTTTGCAAGACTTTTAAAGCAGCCAGTTCAGTGTATGAGATCAGTTCTCATCCCAGGGGAAGGGAGGGAGTGGAAGGTTATAGTTTCCCTCTAAGAGTCTCTCTGCTCTGTGACAATTGGCAGAGCTGCAGGGCCCTACACAGCCCACATGCCTTGTCTGTTAGAATTTATTTCATTTTAAAGCCTCCATGCATTGTCTAACATTTGGGAGTGCACAGTGTGACTGCGAGGGCTCTGCCAGCGCTTTCTGCTCGGGCTGGAGCCTCGTCACTGCCTCTGGTTTTCAGCATTGTGGGGCCCAGGGTTTGGGCTTGTGATATGTGTTATTTAAGTAACAAAGTGTCTTTGAGCTTTAAATGCTCTTTATTATGTCTTATGTAGTTACATCTCATTATGGGGAGCTATTTGTATGTATGTTTTCAAAACTGTGTGCCTTGTTCTGAAGTGCTGAGTTGCTGTGTTTCATATTTCCTCTATCCTGCAGGACAGCAGTGGCCACTTTGCTTTGTATCTGCTTGCTTTAAACCCAGATTTGATTGGGTTGCTTTGCTTTAATCCAGAGCTACCTTCATGCTCAGATGCATTCTTCTGGCACAGCCCAGCTTTCTCCAGTCTCAAAAACGTCAGTGAGAACGTTCTGTTGGCTTTTAGCCTGGGTTAATTATATCTTGGTGGGGTTTGTTTATTCCTGAAAACTATTAGGAATTAATTGTTACTTTTGAACTTAGAACATCTTTTTTCTTGTGTTTCTTCTTAGATATTGATGAGTGTGCAATAGGAACCCACAACTGTTCAGCTGCAGAGACTTGCTACAACATCCAGGGCAGCTTCCGCTGCCTGTCCTTCGAGTGCCCTTCCAACTACAGGAAGGTGTCTGACATGTGAGTATGGCCTTGGAGCAGCACCAGAGCCAGGCCAGTGGCCATGGTGTCATGTCATGCTGAGTTTGTGGGTGGATGTGGGTGCTCAGAGCTCCAAGAAGCTGCTTTGGCACCTGGAGCTCCTAGACCTTCCCCATGTAGAGCTTGTGTCTGGTTATCCTTCCTTCTTCCAAGCCCTGGAACCCCTCTTTGCCCTCTAGCTGCTGCTGGAACAGCAGAGATCAGTGCCTGCAGCTCTCCTTGCAGCTCTAAAATGGCTCTGTTTATAATTAAGTTTTAAAGTAAGATCCTCTATGCTGTTTGTGTCAAAGCAGGAGCAGCCAGGCTGCTCATTGCTCCACTTTTACAGTGGGTTTGGGGCTCCCTGTTTAATATTCAGATTGCAGTTCCTCAGGGAGTGTTGAAGGGAAGCAGAATACTGATCTTGCCAGGCCACAGGGTTCTGGGAATGGCACATCCCCAGCTCCTCAGCAGCTGGGGCTCGGGAGCCCCAAAATCTCCCATTTCCTGCCTCGGTGGCTGCCAGTGCTTTGGGAGCCCATATTTAGTTGCTTATGGCTTAAAGTTTTCCTGCTATAGTTTTCCTGCCTTGCAGACCTGAGCAGCTTTGCCAGCTGAGGAGTTTGTTTCCCATTCCCGTGTTTCAGCTACCTTTTCAAGGGGTCTCATTCTTACTTTCTTGGAGCACTGCCCCAGCCCTGTCAGTGATGAACTCCTGGCTCCCCTTGCCGGCTCTGTGCCCTTTGCAGCCTCACTCTGCCTCGCTGGCCCTTGTGGAGCTTCCCCACCCAGCTCCCCACGCCCCTGATCTCTGCCTTACTCTGCAGCACTCTTAATTCCACACTCACAAGCGTTCCTGGGCCCTGGGAGAGCAGAGCTGGCAGCTGCTGGTCACACTCGGAGGTTTGGGGCTGCAGTTTGCCCGATCCTTTGCGCTGCTCCCAGGTTTTTCCACTTTTCCCTGCTGTTCCCTGCCCGCTGAAGGTGCCTCCCTTCTCCTTCCCCAGGAGGTGCGAACGCATCAACTGCTTCAACTACCTGGAGTGCCAGAACACCCCTGTGCGCATCACCTACTACCAGCTCAACTTCCAGACCAACATCGTGGTCCCAGCGCACATCTTCCGCATCGGGCCCTCCCCTGCCTACGCCGGGGACAGCATCGTGCTCACCATCACCCAGGGCAACGAGGAGGGCTACTTCAGCACCCGCAGGCTCAACGCCTACACCGGCATCGTCTACCTGCAGCGGCAGGTCAAGGAGCCCAAAGACTTCCTGTTGGACGTGGAGATGAAACTCTGGCGGCAGGGAACCTACACTACTTTTCTCGCCAAAATTTACATTTTCATCACGGCTCACGCCTACTGAAGCCTGTGCTGACGTTGGATTTTATTGGTGCTATGCTCTTTTAACTGTTCTACCAAAGCTTAATACTGTCGAACTGGCATTTCACGTATCTAGCCTTTATATTATTTTTCTATCATTGCTTTAAACTTTTTTTATTGGTTGTGTAAATTAAGTTAATTTTTATCTTTTTACGTTTTGTTTCCTTACGCAATTCTGTGCATCATCGCCTGCCGACAAACGAAGGAAGGGTCAGAAAGGCAGTACCTTGTGATAAATGCTGGAACCTTTTCTTAGCCATTGTTTTTAGGTGTAGTCACTTCTGCAGGGCATTGCACTAGAGAGGGAAGGTGTTCCCGTGGGAGCACTGGGATAAAGCCTTGGGTGGTTTCTGTTTGTGACACAAAGTTTGGCTTTGGCTGGGCCCGTGGCCTCCCGAGGGTGTCTCTGCTGAGGTGCTGAGTCCAAGGCCGTCCATGGACACTGATGATGAGCCCCCTCCTGCTCCTGGGTTCTTCTCCTCCTTCCAACTTTCATAATATGTTGCCTTAAAATATATATAAATAAAAGGAAACTCCACCAGTGAACCAGCCTATGGGTGAGTCTTGCTTTAGTAGGATTGCTCACGGGCTAAATATTTGCAAGACCAAGGCCTTACCAGAATGTTACACTTCAGGGTGAAAGCTCACATTGCCATTTTCAGTAGTTGCCTTCAAAGGTGTTGGTGTTCCTCTGTTCCTCACTCTGTTGTAAGTGCAGATTTGGTGCTTTGTAATTCTTAAGGGAATGTCCAAATGGAAATAATGAAAGAATCATTACTGCTCCTTATTTTAAAGCTTGGGCATGTCACTGAGAAATCATTTGCAATTTTAAATAGACAAAAAGGGGAGTTGCTTCTGTTCTTCAGGAAAATGCCTCCAGTTGTGTTGCCAAATGATGCAGAGAAGAATGCCAGTGAAATTGGTGGGATGCCTTTTGCCATTTAGAAAAGAGCACAGCCAAAGTTTTGAGCTCAGTTTCCTTTGGTTCTTCAGGGAACTCCAGAGTTGGAGGCCAGATCTGGCAAAGCATAATTTGATCAAAGTATTTATTAGAATATAGAAATTAATATCAGAACTTCTTTGAGGCTATTTTCTTCTTTTTTTCCTTCCCCAAAAAGCTCCAGTGTTGCAATTTCCTGAGCTTCCTTTCTTCCAGCTGTAATTATTCTGCAAAATGTTTTATTGGAAAAACATAGCTGCAAGATTTAATAATCTGAACATTTAATAATCCCAGAATCCCACCTTGGTTGGGACCTCAAGGATCATCTCTTGGGAAAACAATAACCTGTTCTCTTTTACAGTCGATCTTATTTTGATCCATGTGTACACAAAAAGAAATGAAGAAGTTAAATCTTATGGGGTTTTATGCCATATTCAGCAATTTTATTGTACTGTAAAAGATTGCATCTAAAAATCTTGTAAACATCACCTACAGGGTGAGAGTTAATGTTCTGTATTCACTGTTTTCCCAGGCCAGTCTCTACGACTTCAAGTCACTCCTTTAATTTGGACGTTCTTAAAACAAAGGACAAATCTTCTTGTGTCTGAGATCATAAAATACCATTAGCAGGGAAAAATTATTTCTGTTCCCCAGCTGTAAAACAAGGACTATCTGCAAGCTTGCATACATCAAACTTCTCTTTGTTTTTTTCTATAAAAATCATTTAGTAAAAGATCTTCTTCCATCCATCTTTTGTTTTCCACAGTTAACAGTTTTATAAGCATGTAGCAGGGAAGTGCCAACTGAGAAGCACATGTTTGTGCAATTTGTCATTCCAGTTAATTCCTATCTTACAGCTCCAGGCCTTCCAGATCCATCCTGCACACGTTCAGTGGTGACACATCTCTCCAAGCCCCACTGGGGCACGTCAGGAGCCGCCAAAACCCAGAGTTCTCCATCAGCATTGGGATTTGATTGAGCGTAAACGATGGCCAGGCCTCGACAGTGCTTGTCAGAGAACAAATGGACAAGGCATTTGTCACTGGGAGACCTTTTGCTGACTAAAACCAGCCACAGTCAATCATATTAAGGACCTGGCAGTTTTTAGCACCAACTCTTCATTTTCTAGACAGGTAATTGATGAAGAAAGTTTTAGGAAAGGCTTTGCATACTATTATAGGGAAAATGCTCTGTTGGGAGCAAAGGTGTCTTTGTCAGTGTGCTGGGGTTGGGAAAGGTTGGAAAGGATTGCTGGGTGCGACTGGTCAAAGCAAGGGGAAGGTTACAGGAGGTGATGTCACATTCTTCTGCTTCCAGATTAACCAGAGGAGGAGGGATTTGCCTTTTTCCAGCCCAGAGAGTTGTCCCTGTCAGCTCAAGGGGGGCAGGAGCAGCCAGCACTGCAGCCTTTGCTCTGTCTTGGGGCAGTGCCCGTGGCTGAGCTTGAGCAGCCCCACCCGCAGGGGGGACAGGCTTTCATGTGCTGTCAGGGGCACTGAACTGCAATTTTGGTCTCCTCCAGCTGGTCCAGCTCCCAAAGGCCCAGTCCTCATCTCCAGGAATGCTCCTTCCCTTGATTTGGCTGGCCAGAGAACAGGAGTGTGTGTCCACGTGCACAGGAGTGCAGAGTTCAGGCCTGGGCTGTACCTTCCTGGCCCCTGACACTTCCTTAAACCAGTAATAGCTTTTCTGAATTCCCTCTTGAGCAACCATACTCTTCTTTCTTTTTTTTTTTTTTTCCTTTCTTTTTTTTTTTGTTCTAATTTCTTTATTTCTCCTTTTCCATTTCTAACAAGTGAGTTGAGTAGGTTTCATTTATTCCCTTTGCTCCTTCCTGGCCACCCCACCCCTTGCCTGGTTGAGGTGAATTAAGAACAGCTACACAAGAGCTGTGCAAGCTGATAAACTCATGAGGAAGACAACAGCTGCAAACCTAATAAAGAATTATAGCTGTCTGGGGGCATCTGTTCTATATGTGTAAAAATTCAGATTATTGGTGTGTTCCCCAGGTTGGAAATGGCCTTGCTCTGACCTGCCTGCGCAAAGCCTGCTCTGCTCAGCTTTGCAGGTTCCTTGCTCCTGCCTTGATAAAATCTGACCTCTCTGCACTCTGCTGTTGTATTCCTTGGGAGATCAGTGATCCCAGAGCAAGGTGAAATGAGCCCTTGGAAAGGAGAAGAAATGCTACTCTGTGTGTTTGCTGGAAATCTGAATGGGTCTGTTCCAGAAGGAAACATCAGGTTTTCTTTTGACTGGAATGTGCATAGAGTTGAAAGAGCAGCAGCCCGTGGGTGAGAGTGATGTTTTAACCTCATATTTTAAATGGTTCCCTTTCTGGGCCAGGGAGGAAGCAGTTTGCAGTCCCTTTGTGTGTAAATAAATCCGTGTCTGTGGGTCCCTGCTGGCCTTCTGTGTGAGCCTGGTGCAGGGAAAGGCATTGGATTGCTCAGCTTGGGCCTCGCTCCCCCTCCTCACGCTGGGGCACCAGGGCAGGGGAGGGGGCTCTTAATGGGCCCAAATCCTTGCATTTCCTCCAAGGTGCCCCAGACAGACTTCATTCACTGTTTTTTCTGTCAGTTATTCAGTCCGTCATATCAATTATATCAGATTCAGGACAGAAGTAAATTTCAGACAGATTTTATGGTTAAAAGCTGGAATAAGGATCGTTCTGCAATAACTCTTCAGCTTCAGAGCCTTAGAGTCTCCTGTGCAAAGGTCCCTGTTCCCTTGGGCAGCTCCTGGCACACAGGGGCACACTCACATTGTCCTTCTGTGTCCCTCTGTGTCCTCCTGCAGACCTGCCTCACACCTAGGGAGATGTTTTTCCCATTCATTTGCCTTTTTTTTGCTCTTTGTCTTGCCATTGGTCCCACCCATGCCAGGAGGAAGAGAAAGTTCCAGCCGTAGAGAATTAGGATTCTGGAGTAAAAATAGATTTTGAGGTCAAATAAAAAGTGTCTTCACACTTTCTGTGTGCTCTGCATCACAGAGACACTCATTTTGAAGTGGCTACTGAAAAGCAGGATTTAATTAAATCTGGTTTCAGTGATGTGAAGCTGAAGTCACAAACTGGAGCCTTTTGTCTTCTAACGTGCAGTTCTTTCTCCTGCACGTCCTCTTCCCACGAGCTGAGGCTCCCGTTGTGGTGGGGTTAAAAATGACAACATCTGCAGTGAATGTTCCCTTTTTAGCTGGGGCTGGGGAGGAAGAGGATGCTGCTGGGGTGCCCTAGACGCTGTGATGGGAGGGGTGGGACGAGAGCCTTCGTACATCAGGGAGCTCCTGTGTGGCAGCCAAGAGCTGTGCTCGCTGCAGGAATGCACAGCAGGATCTTTGAACTGCTTGGAACGTGGGATGGAGGGGCTGTGATCTCACAGACCAGGGCCAGCCCCGTGGCACACAAACCCCCAGCTCTCTCCGGGTGAAGAACTGGTCTCAGGTGAGATCCTTGTGCTTCCAGGTGACCCAGGGGCAGGTGAGTGAACCCAGAGCGTGTGAGAAGGGAAATGAAATTAGCTGTGTGCAGGGTTGATGGGATCTGGTTCATTGCTGATAGTCTGTAACTCGAGCATTCAGTGTCCTGAGGAAATAACAGAGTTTCTGGAGAAAAACACTGATTATGGAAAGGGCTGTCTGAAGGAGTTCTTCCCAACAGAACAAGTGTGGAATGCTGTCCTTTCTGGGGAAGGGTTGAGGGAGAAACTGTAAAATCTAATTTTATTTAGGAATAATAGTCCAGTGTGCAGAGTACTAAACTCTCCTCTGTGCCACCATTACTAGAAAGGAGTTGTGAAACATATTAGCAACACCAGTTGATCCAGTGTGAGGGAAATACATCCAAAAAGGAGACATAAATGCCTTGAGGGACTGGGAGGGAGGAGATGCCTTTGTCAATGAGGGCTCCTTACGGCAGCACAGACTCCACTGGGCTCCACTCCAGAAGGGGATTTTGGCTCACTGTGATTGCAGAATTACTGATTGCAGCCAGATGCACCATAGAAGAGGATAGATGCTCCCCAGGACTGATAGCCAGGAGGAAAATGTATGTGGAATACTTTCAGCATGGGAAAAAAACCTGCTAAGTGTCGATGAAGGACACTGGAGGTGAGCACTGCCATTCCTGGAGTCTGAGTAAACCATGGAACGTGCAGGCTGAATAAACCCCAGTGACTCTGGTTCCCTTCACCCCAGGATTCTCCACAGCACACACCAGAGATGGTGCTGGTGGCTGGAGAGCTGAGGCTGACTTTGTTCTTGGGTGCCACAAACCTGCAGCATCTCCTGTAGCAGGGAGCACTAAAAACAAACAGCATAAACCCCAACCTCAATGACTTTGAAAATAATTATTTCCTGAGGAAAAGACTTTCTATTCTTGAGAAGGAACAATCCACAGGTTCCCAACAGCTGTTGATGCAGAGCTTCATTGACGTGGATGGGCTTGGTGAAGGCACAACTTTAATAATAACTTAATTTTCCTCTGGGGAGAGGAACAAAGACATGAATGACATCGTTGCCTGAATCACATCTGGAAGATGCTGACATAAATAATGATGAAGGCCATTTAAAAACGTGATTACTCCATGTAGGTGCCTGTATTTTCTGTCAGGAACATATGTTTGCACTCGTAAATGAAGTGATCAGAGCAGGGTGAATGCCAGAACTCCGCTCTGGGAGGACACTCAAAGCCACCAGGCAGAGTTAGAGCTGCCAGAAGGCAATGAGGGCTCCCCAGCCCTCAGCCAGCCTTGCACCCTGTGTGGAGGGGAGGTAGGAGCGGTTTGGGTGTTGGTGGTTGGACTTCAGGAGGTTTCCTGGGTGTGTTTGGTGGTTTGGAGTTGTGCAGAGAGGGAGGCAGTGGCTGTGGACATCTCTGCCATGGGCGTGTTGAGCCAATAATTGGCACCTCACTTGGGTACCAGTCCAGGTTCCTTGGCAGGGGTGCAGGGTTGGTTTGTACATGCAGTGATGACCTTCTCAGGACTCTGAAAGCCCTCACCAGCCTCACTTCCCATCCTTGAAAATCCCTGGAGCTCAGCCTGTTTGGTAACTTTGGTACCTTTAACCCCCCACAATCTCCATCTCTTTTCTCTTAAGAATTCCACTTGTGGCCTCTCCTTTCTGCAGCTGCCTCCCCTGGGTTCTCCTGCTTTTACCTCACTGCCAGGAGGTTTTTGTTTCACCACTTCTCTGCCTTTTAAAAGGCCACAGGTCAGAAAGAGAAACATCCACCCTTTCTCCTCGATGCCTGGGAGCCTGCACCCCTCTGGCAGTGCCTCTGAGCTGCCAGGCCAGATCCTGAGGAATAATATTATTCTAAACTACACCATGGCTTTAAACTGCAGCGTTGCAGGTTTGGAAGGCAGCTGCTCTGTACCTTTGGGACTTCAGAGTGTGCTGTTGAATGAGTGCCCTGGGAAATCACTGATAAAGGATGATTTATATTTCCCCCAATTCCACTCTTTGTTTTTATTTTTTTTTTTTTTTGAAGGCATTATGTTTTGTTCTTTCTTGGAGTGTTTTTGTAGAAATGTAGAGTTTAACGTTAAATATTTGCTCCCATGAGTTCGTTTTTGAGAGGGTATTGGAATTTTCAGTTTATGTCCTTAAGCACCATCCCCACCCTGGGGAACAGTGTGGGGCAGGGTGGGGACAGTGCTGGGTGGTGTCTGCCCAACCCACAGCTGGTGTAGAAGTGATCCTGTCAGTTCTGGGCCCATGGTTACTGCAGAGCTGCTTGGGGTTATTCTGGCAGGTTTGGTGGTGCTGGAGCTGAGTGGGGATGTTTGTGGAAATACACAAAAACCAGAGAAATGGCAGAGGGATTTATTCTTCTCTCTCACGTGCTGGCACTGGAAGTTGAAGAACAGAGCACAAGACCAGTTGTTGCCTGCACACACCATTTTCCCAAAGCTGTCAGTGATTTATTTATCCCCCTCCCCTGACAATAACTCGATTATTTTGTCAGTTGTTATACCCCCCTGTCCAGGCAGGACAAGCCATTTCCATCATCTCTGTTGTATACTGCAGCCTTCTCTTCACAATCAATAATGCAGAGATTTGCAGGCTCATTTTCTTTCAACACTGATCTAATTAGTTAATAAAATAATAGGTCTCTCCCCTTCCTCCTCCTACTTGTTTCCCCCTCATTTCTCATTTTAGCCACTGAAGAAATATTTCCTCTGTTCTCACGAAAGGAATGCATTTACACTTGCCACAGCAGTTCAAAGATACCAAGAATATATTTTCCTTATGCTGGTAATTGCTTTTCTTGGTCATTAGTTGATCAAAGTGGAGGAAATAGAGCGGGGGCAGTCAGACTAAATAATAGATGTTTGGAGTAGAACTGGGACTGGAGCTTTCTTGAGGGTTTTCTTTTGTTTTCAAAGTCTCTGGTAGGTGTGGAGTAACTGTGAAGGTTCTGGGGTAGTTCCTCCATGGTGGAAATCAGGCACCAGCTGCTCCATGTAGTTTCTGCAGGCTCTGGAGGACCTCATAGCTCCAACACAGGTTTGTCTCACAAGCAAACTGAGGAAAGCCTTTTTTTTTAACCTGTCCTGCAAAATATGCAGGTGGTGAGAAAAAAAATGGAAACCTGGGGGCTTTGGCTTTTTGCTTGATATTTTGTTTGGGGTTTTTTTAGAGAGGTAAAAGTTAAGATCATTCTTCCATGCTTTCTGGCACTGTTCTTGTTTGGAAAGCTTGCATGGAACGTGAAACTGAAGTTTTGGATTAGCATAAACATTTTAAGGTCTTTCATCAAGTCTGTTGCACTTACTGTCAGTGTATTTCATCATCGAGGCTCTTTAATGAGATTTGGCTGGTGCTGGCCAGACAGACAGTCAGAAGTTCACTCTTGCTTCATTTGGGTTTTTTGTGGGTGTTTTCCCCCTGCCTGTGTCCGGCCCCGTGAGCTTTGGCGGATTTGCTTGGCTCCACCAGAGCCGAGACAAAGCAGTTTCTAGATTTCTCCTTATTTGGAACCAGTGCCCTTCTCACTGCTGCCAAGAATATCCCAGGCTGGGTGGCAAAGGGCCAGGAGCTCGCTGCAGTCGCTGGGAGGGCTGCAATTCCCAGGGAAAACTGGGGCTGGGAGAGCAGTGCCACAGGAGGAAGGTGTTGGATAGCCTGTGTGCTGCATGGACTCCTCATCATCTCATGAACACCATCTTCACACAAACACTGGTGACTTTGGTAATCCTATAGTTGGATGCTGAGGTGAAAGATCTTATTTTAAACAAAGCTTGGGGGTTTCTTTGGTAAATCTCCTTGCGTACTCAGTGGCATTTAATTATCACAAGATCCATAATACATGTAAGTACTCCCAGAAATATGGGAGGTGGGTGCTCTAATTTACTTTTTATTTCTTGGAATAGTGTCCTGGAATATACTGAAAAAGGTTTTTTATGAGCTTACCAGGAAAATTACTACTGTCCTGTGTTCTTGTACTGAAGGATGATCTTGGAAATAACAAACAATTCCTTGACTTGGAACAGAAGAGGGAAAGAATCTGAAATTGTTAGCATGTATTTATTGGAAGAGAAGGTAGCATTAAATGGTCTTAATGATTCAAGGTAGCTCAGTGTTTTACATTGAGTATGGATGAGGTTTGTTTTGAAGACCTGGCTCAATTTCAGTTGAGTTTTGTATGTCTGTGACCTGCTTTTGCATGTATGAACAACAACATTCCCTGTGGATATCCTGGGAAAGCACAGGGCAAAATCACATCTGATGTTACTTCTGATATCAACAAACCCATAACATAGATGAAAGTAATGCAGGATTTCTGCTTCAAAAAAGGGAAAGCAGAAACACCTGGGAACAGGTTGGATGTCCAAGCACTCTTGATCTTGGCTTTCCTTGGTGTGTGGAAGGATGGCAGGGGAAGAAAAATTACTCCTGGAATTGTTCACCTGATCATTATCAGTTTGCCAGAGAGGACCATAAATGTAGGAACCACATAAAAAGGGGAACAAAGAGGGAGAAAGGGGAAATGGAGAGGATGATCACGTATGGAAAAATCAAGGCTTTCTTTTAAATGCAGTTGGTAAAAGCAACAACGGAACAAGTTGCAGTGATCCCAACCGTGCTGGCAGCTCATGCTGGCAGGCATAATAAATGTTTAAAACTGGCCTTAACAGGGCAAAAATGTAAGAACTCTACACCAATAAACGGAATGGTTCATAATGTACTTTTAATTAGTACCCATCAGGGAAGTAGCACACCTCCAGGCACTTCCACTCCTTGTGCTGTGCCCATGTGTTCCAGCAGAGCGAGAAGTGCCCATCCCTCAGCAGGGGTGAGCCATTGCCCACCCGTGCATGGAGGCCAGCGCAGGGCACGGGGACAGACAGGACTCTGGAGGCCTCTGGGAAGGGTTGGAAAGCACCA
>JAWWMJ010000030.1:20187206-20197789 GCA_035047045.1 Vireo griseus
CCTCTCCTCTCCTCTCCTCTCCTCTGTGTCTGCCACAGCCTGGCTGTGCTGGGAGAAGGCCTCGTGCCAGCTCCTTTGTTCCAAACGAAGGATTTCAGTCTTTTCACCTTTCAAAAACATGCCCAGGAGTCAACAGAGGGGATTAGGAAATCGAATCCATTCAAGTTCAGAGCCGAGTCTTAAGGGTTGAAAAAGGTGTCAGAGTATTCTCAGAGCCAAAGCTGGGGATGAAGGCTCAGAACAAACCTTGGTTAAAGCACAGAGTACGAGCTGGAGCCTGGACTGGGCTGGACCTGTTCTGTTCTGAGGCAGCTGAAGAATGCAGAGCAACACCACCTAAACCTGAGCTGAGAGGTTTGTCCTTCCAACCTGAGAGCCACCATCCATTTGGCAAGTTATGAATCCCAGCTTGCACCCCCATGTGGGAAATGAACCCAAAAACCTCTCTCTAGAACATCTCAGTGTCAGGCAGCCCTAGGTTTGGACTTTCTCTACTCTCTGCCTCTTCTCCTACACAAACTGCTGGTCCCAGAAGAGGGATGGAAGTGAGGAATGCAGAAAGCAATCTCTCCAAGCAGAAATGAGGACACCCTCCTGAAGAGAAGGGGGACTCACAAATGAGCCCATTAATTTCCAGAACAGCTCCATGAAGAACAAGCCTGCCCTGTAAACAGAGACCACTGCAAAGGGAATGCATGGGTCTGCAAACCTCTGAGCAGGGATGGAGCTGGACAAGGGATGAGCTTCTCTTAACAGCTTGGAACAAGATACATCCTTGTAGGAATCAGCATCCTTGTAGGAAAAGTCAAACTTGGTTTCCAAATCTGAGCTCAGGTTTCTAAAATTGAACTGGAGAGGTGGGAACTGGAAGAGGAGAGCTGGGGAGGTTTTATTTACTTGTACAATCTCTCAACTTGGATATGAGTCGATAAAAACCTGGATTAGTTATATTGCAATGGAATTTCAAGGCCAGGCTGGACAGGGCTCTGAGTAACCTGGGCTAGGGGAAGGTTCCCTGCCCATGGCAGGGGCAGGAATGAGATGAGCTTGCAGGCCCCTTCCAACCCAAACCATTCTGTGGTTCTAAAACCCAACAAAAATACTTTCTTTTTTTTTTCTATCCCCTACAAACCACTCCAAACAGGAGGTGGAAACAACCTGCAGGTTTAAAATGAAGAAAGATGGGTGCTCAGTTGGGACTCATTTGGAAAAGCTTTCAGTAGCAGCTCTGCAGAACTTTTCCACTCTTCGAGTTGGAACCTTTGTCTGCCCTGTTCAGCAGAAGGTGTCCTTGGAGATGGGGACAGGACACAGGGATGGCCTTGGAGAGGAAAGGATTCTGCTCAGGAGCCCTCTGGGTTTTGGGAGTTAGAAAAGTGGTGGTGGAGGTGTGCTGGTCCCTCCCTGCTGTGTCCTAGGTGCACTTCCAGAAGACTATTTCTATTTCAGATCAAAGGAAAATGCAAAAGCACTCCAGAAATCCTTTCTCAGGCTTTTTCTGTGGTTTGATGCGTTTTTCTTTCTTCCTCCCCTTCAGTTACTGTGTGGTCAACCTTGACGTGCTTTTAATGCTCTGCCAAGTTCTCTGGGAGCTGCAGGGACCTTCCCTCTAATGGATATATGATGTAATTATATTTCAGCATCCTCTAAATGGGTCTCTTCTGCCACCAGGGTGCTTACATGCACATACAGCTGGAAGTTTTGTTCTGTGCATCTGTTTTTAGTGAGGATGTGGCCCCAAACTATCAGAGGGGGCCAGGAGAGCTGAGTTCTCCTTCTGCTACCCAGAGCTGACTGTGATGGCTACAAATGTTTTTAATGCATCTGATTAAATAACTCCTCCGACACAGAAGTAATAAAAACTGCTTGTTTTCACTATTCAGCTACCGTACTGAGTGACCAGAAATGGGAAGAAAAATCAGGGTGTTAAAAAAAAAAACCCTTCAGGACTTTAAAAGTTCACCTTTTAACCCAGATTTTCTAAAGCTGCCTTGAGCAGGGCTTTGGTGCAACAAAGGCTGTGGAGTGATGGCCATGCTGTGGAACGTCCAACCTGTGCCAGGGCCTGCCCACCCTCCCAGGGAACAATTCCTTCCCAATATCCCATCCATCCCTGCCCCCTGGCACTGGGATCCATTCCCTGTGTCCTGTCCCTCCATCCCTTGTCCCCAGTCCCTCTCCAGCTCTCCTGGAGCCCCTTCAGGCCCTGCAAGAGGCTCTGAGGTGTCCGTGGATCCTTCTCTCCTCCAGGTGAGCCCCCCCAGCTCTCCCAGGCTGTCAGTGTGTTATTATCAGTGAGCCAGATGTACTTTGGGATGTGTTGTGTTCACTCAGATGTAACATTACTGTAGGAGAGAAGGAACAGCTGGATTGGAGCTCGCTAAGGAGCCCCTCTGGCTGTCACTGACTGGACCTGCTCACCTGTAGCAGCCTTGGTTCTGTGTTACAAAATCCCCTGAGCAGTCACTGCTGTGTGTGAGTGCCTAAAGAAATCTCATTACGGTCACTGGTGAGTTTTCTTGGACAAAGATCACAGAAAACTCACGTCTTAAATGGTAGCTTTGGAAATCATTTAAATGGTAGATAATGATGCTCTCTTTTTTTTACTCTATTGCTTCATCCTGCAGCAGTGTGCTCAGAATAGCTTGGATTGGTTTTGGCCAGTTTGGATTTTTTACAGTCAATATTTCAGGAGAGAACTTGAAAAGCAAAATAGGTGTGGGATTAAAGAGAGAGAGAGGAGTTGTTTGGGTTAGAGGAAGAACAGATGTCTGACAGCTTTACAAATAAAAACAATCAATTTCCAGCAGCAGTGATGGTGAAACAGAGCCCTGGATCATGACTCAGGGGGAGACACAGTGGACAAAGGGACCCAGCTTGCAGCTCACCCAGTCCCTGAGCAGGTGCTGAGAGGCTTCTGAGAGCACCAAGCAGGGCTCAGGGGGGCTGGGGCTCCTTTGTCCCCTGGCTTTGAATTAGGAATCAGGTTGCAAAGGGCACGTGTTAAACTCAGAGCAGCACTGTCACCTGCAAAGGACTGAGGTGCTCCTGCCCTGGGCAAGCCCCGGGGGCAGCTGAGCACCCACAGCCACTCGCTCACGCTGCTGCTGCAGGGTTTGGCTTTCTCTTCAAAGCAGTTTCCTGTATTTTGGTCACACAGAATTACAATTTAAAGCCCTGCCTGAGCTGTTTGGGTATGCCTCAGTTCAAAGAAATGCAGACTTTGGAGAGCTAACCAAACCTGTATCACTTCTAGATGCTGTTTCTACGTCACCTGTCAAATTTTGAGACGACTTCCTAGAAAGACTCTCAATGATGCGAATTTGCAGTGATTTTAAAAAAAATTCCTGAGAATTGTCCCTTGTGATTAAAGAGGTTGTAAATCAAGTGTGGAGGTAACTTTCTAAGCCTTGCTTTGCTTGCTAAGCTCTTTGATCTCTAGGTGCAGATGTTGAGCGTGGTGCCACGGCAGAGTCACACACCCGAGGCTCCTGTGTCACACTGTGCCATCCCTTCAATGTCCTGTGTCACCTCCTGCCATCCCTTCAGTGCCTGTGTCACACTGTGCTATCCCTTCAGTGCCTGTGTCACCTCCTGCCATCCCTTCAGTGCCTGTGTCACCTTGTGCCATCCCATCAATGTCCTGTGTCACCCTGTGCCATCCCTTCAGTGCCCTGTGTCACCTCCTGCCATCCCTTCCTTCAGTGCCCTGTGCCACCTCCTGCCATCCTTTCAGTGCCTGTGTCACACTGTGCCATCCCTTCAGTGCCCTGTGTCACCTCCTGCCATCCCTTCAGTGCCTGTGTCACACTGTGCCATCCCTTCAGTGCCTGTGTCACCTCCTGCCATCCCTCCAGTGCCCTGTGTCACCTCCTGCCATCCCTTCAGTGCCCTGTGTCACACTGTGCCATCCCTTCAGTGCCTGTGTCACCTCCTGCCATCCCTTCAGTGCCTGTGTCACCTTGTGCCATCCCATCAATGTCCTGTGTCACACTGTGCCATCTCTTCAGTGCCCTGTGTCACCTCCTGCCATCCTTCCAGTGCCCGTGTCACCTCCTGCCATCCCTTCAGTGCCCTGTGCCTGTGCCCTGTGCCCTGGGGCTGCTCCAGCTCCCTTCACACAGAGCTCTGTGGGCTCAGGCTCCATGGGACTGCTCTGGCTGCTCTCCCTGAGCTGGATTTTTCTCCTGAGGTGTGTGTGACACTCCCTCTGCCCTCAGCACAGCTGTAGGACCAGCAGCTGTCACATCTCAGTGCCCCCATAGCTGGAAAATGACCGAGGTTTTTTAATCAAATGAATCCAAGTGACCCCAGTGCCTCTGTGCTGGTAGCAGGAGGAGTGCTGAACACACACGTGGTGTTCTGGGCTGCCCCAGAGTGACACAAATGGCACGTTCTGTGTCAGCAGGCAGTGACATCTCCCAGCGAGCACAGTTCCTGTGTTAATCACATTTCACTTCTCTCCCTGCCTCGCTTCCTCCTCCCAACCAACCCAGCAGGCTGCTGAAATGGTGACAAATGCTCCCACACTTTATGGAATAAAAACCATGTTCAGTCTTCTCCCCCCAGTGCCCAGAGCACACCCAGTGAGTTGTGTGGCTGTGTTTGCAGGCGTCCTCTGTCCAAGCTTTTTAATGGAATTCCTTCTGGAGCCATCTCTCACACGTGTCTCGCAAAGGGCTTTCCTTTGCACTGTATAATGGATTCTTTAAGCTTTGAAAGTGAGTTGTTGTGGCCTAAAGTAACAAATCAGTTTTGGAATGCATGCTGTCTGTTGTAAATGATTTGGGGGTAATAAATTTTCTGGTACAAAGCAATAGGCAGAGTTTTCATAATGTTGAACAGTTTGGACTTGTCTTGGAGGGAACAATGTCGCGAAAGCAATGTGCTGGTTCCAACTATTTGTTATTATAAAAGACAATTTTTTTTTCTTCCTTAAGGTAGAACCCTCATCAGATTTCATGCTTTGCTGTAACTTGTTTTATTCCTTACGTTGGACAAATAAAAATATTTGAGCATAGTTGTGTATCTGTTACATCGTTGAATGTAAACTCTTTTTTTTGGGAAGCTTATACATGTCACCCTTTATACTAAAGGCCCATTAAAGTGAATTTCATTGCTCCTAGAGCTTTTGATACACTGCATTTGAACCCAGCTAATTGAAAACTAAGGCCCCAGTGCAGAAGCTGGATGTGTTACCTTAAATTTAGCATGAAGGTTTTTCAGCACTCATTTGTTCACTCCTGGAAGCATTCACAGGTGGCAATTTCTAGAGCTCTCCCACAGACAAATGTGATGAAATGACTGCTCCAGACAGGCCTGGAGTTAGAACTGGGTTTTGGTGAGACTTGGTGTGCAGTAACTACAGGAGACAAGACTCTTCCACTTCTCCATGCCAGCATCTGTCCCGTGGGCTCTCAGTGCTGTGCAAACCACGTGAAGCCTTTGCCCAGGTACTCAGCTTTAGGGGCTGCAGTGCAGGAAAAATGAACCTTCTTCATTTCCAGCAGCCACGAGATTGAGTAACTTCACTTTTCCAACGCTTCCCCCTCCCCAGAGCTCCTTTCTTGCTGCAGTGCCCAGGGTGCCACTCTGGGGGGACTGGTATTGCATCTAGCAGGCAACATCAGTTTGGTCTGGGCTGGGTGTCCCTGGGCTAAATTGGACCAGTGGGAGAAATTTGTGCATTCAAAATGGGTTAAGATATGCTCAAATTTGAGCTTTGAATATGAACTGGGGAGTAATCATGGAGTGGATGAGTTTCCACAGCAATCTGAGCTGTGCTGCTTTGGGGTTTGTCCTTAATCCAGCTCCAGTTTGTCATCTAAGGGTTGCATGGGCAGGCTCTGGGCTGGGGAGGGAATAGAGGAGCTGGTTTTGCAGGGATGGGAAAGCTCAGGGTTCTCCTCATCAAAAGGATTTAACAATCCTTCCCTTCCCCATCCCTGTGTGCACCTGTTTGGGTCTGGAATGAGGACAGTGCAGTGACTGCTCCAAGGGGATTTTCCCCTCTCTGTGATCAGCTTTGTTTGCAGGGCTGTGGCTGCTGAGTGGGCAGGGGAGGCTCTGCTGCTCCTGTGCCAAAGGCAGCTGGGAGGCAAAGCCCTCCCTGACACCCTCTCCTGGCTCCCTGCCCTTCTCCCTTTTCCTTCCCTCCCTTCCCTTTTCCCTATTTCCTTTTTCCTTTTCCCTTTTCCTTTTTCCCTTCCCTTTTCCCTTATTCCCTTCCCTTCTCCCTTTTCCTTCCCTCCCTTCACTTCTCCCTTTTCCCTCCCTCCCTTCCCTTTTCCCTTCCCTTCTCCCTTTTCCTTCCCTCCCTTTCCATTTTCCTTCCTTCCCTTCTCCCTTTTCCCTTCCCTGCCGTGGGTCCCCATGGATGCTGCCCCGGGAATGGGACCCTTGCTCCTTATTTCTGAGAGCTGTGGGTGTGCCTTGGTGTGAAGGGAGAAGGGAGCAGAGCAGGAGCATGGCAGGTGTCTCTGGGCACCCCACAGGTGTCTCTGGGCACCCCACAGGTGTCTCTGGGCACCTTGCAGGTGTCTCTGGGCACCTCACTGGTGTCTCTGGGCACCTCTCAGGTATCTCTGGGCACCCCACAGGTGTCTCTGGGCACCTCGCAGGTATCTCTGGGCACCTCTCAGGTGTCTCTGGGCACCTCTCAGGTATCTCTGGGCACCCTGCAGGTGTCTCTGGGCACCTCTCAGGTGTCTCTGGGCACCTCTCAGGTATCTCTGGGCACCCTGCAGGTGTCTCTGGGCACCTCTCAGGTGTCTCTGGGCACCCCACAGGTATCTCTGGGCACCTTGCAGTGCTGCTGCAGCTCTCTCTGGGCTCTTCTTTCTGTGTCCTTTGCTCCTTTTTCCGCTCTTACAAAGCAGGAGCTCCATGGCCACTCAGGAAATTAACTTACTTATTGATCTTCCTGAGGGCCCAGGGATGTAATTCTGTCTTTATTACATCAGATTTTAGAAGATATTTTTGAACAGTGGCAACGGCATAAAAGTCACAGGAGAAAAAAGCTCGCAGAGAAAAAAAATAAGAGAAGTAGCAGTGATCTTGTGTCTCAGGCAGGTTTGTGGGGCTGATGAAGTCAGTATTTGTGTGTGAGGAAGAGAGGGAGGATTTCAGCAACTTGCATACTTTAGGGAATTTATATCCAAAAGCCTAATATCAGATTCATTTATAAGCTTCAATTTTTCCTTATTTTAGCTCAAAGAGAGAAGTTCAGGGTTTATTGTGCAGCTTTTTATTTCAACCACATATTTTCAGAGCTACTTATCTTTATCATTCCCATTTTGTAGCCTAAAGCTTGGCTTGGCAGCTCCTGAGGTTTTCCATGAAATTGCTTAAGGTGTTCCCATAACAGCCTGCACTCATTTCCACACAGCAAATGCTATCCTCTTTCCCAAAGAACATCCTGGAATGTGTGACTTCCACCAACAGCCTCAGCAGAAATGTGCCCTGAATCCACAGTGATCAGATCTAAAACAGTTCAGACAGATCAATTCTGTTCTGTCACGAGAGCAGGACTAATGCTGATTTGTTCATTCCAATTTATGCTTTGGACTTTCCCCTCAGCTTTCCAGGATCTTCCAGTGAGAAGTTCTAATACATGAGACAAATGTGTTCATCTGTACACAGGCACGTGGTTTTTCTGGGAGAGCTTTGCTGATGATGCCCTTAGAAGTAATTATTGATCATTTAAACTCGGTTTGATGAGTTAGAAGTGAGAGAAGCAGTTCATAAAAATATTATTTCTTCGTGACTTCTATGAAAACGCAGGCAATGGTTTAATCACATAAGAAAATCAGGACAGTTAAAGAGAAATTTTCTCGAGGATTTTGCTTTCAGGATTTATTCCAGGTTTCTTACAGAACATTCTTCTATGTGCAGGAACTGAAGTTAAACCTGGCTCCAAAAAAAAAAGGTGGCACAGAAAAAAAAAAAAAAAAAAACGTGTCATCCTGCAGCAATTAAAATTCACTTTGACAAGAGAGAAAACGTTGATGAGGCTCACAAGAATTGAGAGAACAAGACACAGTGCTGGTGATGAGTTGGGATTTTATATTTTCCTTATTAAAGCAGCAGCAAACACGAGTCCCACATTCCCAACAGGTAAAGGATTCCAGCGCTGTTAGAATGTGGCTTGGCTGTGAAGCTGTCAGGAGTGCAGAGTGAGAAAAAGCAGAAGACAATCTGTCACCCTGGCATTTCTGCTTCCACGTTTTCCTTATCGCCAAGCAAAGAATGCATTCTTTCCTTTACACCTACCTGTACCTTTATGCAGCACAAGCAGCCTTTCATGCATTTCAGAGGAGTGGAGATGTCATGCTAATGATATGTTCATTTTTCTGCCTCTTGAAGGGCAATTTAAATTGTCTCGCTGACGCTGGCTTTGCATTAGTGATGCTGAAACGTGTGCCTGTCAGTCCTGTAAATGGAAACAGTGGAGGAGTGGAGGTATTTCTTTCCTTAGACCGAGCAGTGATTTTTTTTTTCCCTTATTGAAATACAAATTGCCGTGTCTGTTTGAAGCTGAAGTGTGGGGTGCTCTTATTAGCACCTCCAGCCTGAAGCCTTTTCAAATTCAAATGAATGTTAAGTGTTACTAGGATTACACATTAGGCACTTAGGAAGAATGGGCTGAGGAGCTTGTTTCAGCTGTTTATTGTTCATTCCAGGGTGTATTAACTACGCTCGTTTTAAAATCATATTTCATCATCTTCTGATATTTTGGAAGAGAAATAAGGAAAGGCAGATAAAATTTAGGCCTTGTGTTAGCTTACATCGATTATCCTGCATTTTGATCTTGTCTTTCTCCTAAATTGGCTAAATATTTAAAGAATGATGGAGCAGGAATGACTACTGCATTGAAGGGTTTCTTTTTCATTTTTTTTTCTTTTTATTGATACCATCCCCTTGGCTGTAGAAAAGAGACTGTCTGCAAAGAGACATTTGATGCTTGACTGGCAGCTTTATAGATCTTTCTAAGCTTTTGTTCAAGTACTAAAAAGTTTTTTCTCTTCTCAGAATACACCGGATGTAGCTTTAGAAGAGAATATTCTGGAGCTGCATCCAGCACCTGATTTTGGTGGCCACCAGCAGCGCCTGCACCAACTACTTGATGAAATGTTTCCAGAAAAGCTCTCAAATGTGCAAGAGCTCCTTGCATTATGTGGCTTTGTCCTCTCCATCCAGGTCAGAGAACCTCGTGGCTGCAGATGCCCCTAAAAATGTCAGCCTAATTCAGATTTTTGGATGAAGGGTGTCATCGTGACCCCATGATTTAAAGGACCTTTGAACACCAGCGTTCCTTCAGAGGTTTTCAGAGCCCTGGGAGTGCTGCAGAGCAGCCCAGGAGGTGCTGCCCAGGCTGCAGGGAGGGCAGTGGGAGGGGGTGACATGGGGACAGGCTCCACGCTCCCCTGACTGCCCAAATCTGGGCCCTGCAGAGGAGCCACAGGGTTTACAGGAGTGCCAAAGAGAAGGAAAAGGTTCTCTGGCGTGTGAGATCCTAAAACATCTGATTTCACCCAGAATGGAAAAGGTTTTGGGCAAGGAGAAGCAAGGAAAAAAGGAAAGGGGGGGAAATGCCTCCTAATAACTGATTTTAAGAGCAAGACTTGGGTTCAAACCTTGGGCAGAGGTTCAAGTCAGTTCTTTATCTAGACCAGTTCACCTAATCCTGGTTATCAGCTTGCTCCTCTCTTGTAGGCAAGAGTTGCTGTATAGCCAAAGGGAAGAAACTTCCCAGGTAAGAAATACCAAGGAACTTGCCTCAGCTAGCTGCAGGAGTTGAAAGAATTCTTCCCTCTATTTCAGATTTCAGACACTTTTCACTGAAGCTTCTTTTTTCTTCTTTTCTCCTTTTTTTTTTTTTTTTTTTTTTTTTTAAAATGGCTATCCCAGCTTTTATGGGACTCTTTATTCTTTCAGTTTTGGACCCTCCAGGCTTTCAGCTTTCCCAGTTGCTTCTCTGCAGGCAGGGCTCCCCCAGCCTGTGCTCAGCACTCCGAATTCTGTGCAAAGACAAGTGCCTTCAAGGTTTTCGTGACCCTGCAATTTATTCATGGATGGTGGTAAACCCTGATTTGTGTCATTCATGGAAACCATTAAATGAAAAGGGTGCTATAGAATATTTTTTCCAGTACAGCACCCTGTCCTGAGTAAAACAATGGCAGTAAAATGAAGCACTTTTAGAAGAGCTGACCATCTGTCCAAACACTGCTCAGCTACTTGTCCAAAGGCTATTTTATGGAATTTGGTGGTGAAGTGTTTGTCTGTGCACCTGTGGTTGCACACAAGGACACTTTTTCTTCCTTAGATAAATATTTATACAGGAGATACTTGCACTTAACACTGCTTATTTTCCTTTTGCTTTAGTGAAAATATTACCATTAAAATGGAGCAGGACAGAGAGGCAATGCAGCTCCTCTGCACGGAGCAGGTCCTTCTGCCTCTCGAGGCCCAACATTCACTCATTATTCACTCTGGAGCTCCTGGTGGTGCCTTAGGTTTGAACTTTTCTGTGTTCCCAGCCCTGCAGTGCCCAGTGTAACTCTGCAGGTCCCTGGAGCTCGTTC
>JAWWMJ010000030.1:20239704-20265461 GCA_035047045.1 Vireo griseus
TCACCTGTCCAGGATGCTCACCTCCCCAGGGATGCTCACCTCTCCAGGGATGCTCACCTGTCCAGGGATGCTCACCTTGCCCAGGATGCTCACCTGTCCAGGATGCTCACCTGTCCAGGATGCTCACCTGTCCAGGGATGCTCACCTTGCCCAGGATGCTCACCTCCCCAGGGATGCTCACCTGTCCAGGATGCTCACCTGGCCTGGGATGCTCACCTGGCCAGGGATGCTCACCTGTCCAGGGATGCTCACCTGCTCCCAGCGTGGCTCCTGCCCCCAGCACGGCCCTCGAGCATGGTTCTGCCTGGTCTGGCTGCAGGACCAACCATTCCTGCTGCAAATGCTTCCCTGGAGCTGCCTTGCTGAGGAACAGTTCGGAGGGTGAGGTTCTCTCACCTTACGCTGAGGTGGGCGCAGGGGCTCTGCTGGCAGCCAGCTCAGTGTCCTGGCACCGTTTGCCAGCACCCAGTGTCTCCTCCAGGTGTTAAGTGGGAAGAAAAGAAATAAATAAAAATAAATAAACCCCTATTAGTGAAGGTTTACTGTGTAAAAATCTGAGACAATGAAGAGGAAAGAGTGCAGGCAATGGATGTGTTAAAATGCTGCAGACAACAACCTGCACGGAGGGAAGTGCATTTATTTGTTCTTTCTTTTTAAAACTCATTATTTATTTTCTCTATTCTTCGGACCTAATGTCTCACTGATGAATTCCAGGGGGAATTTTGAATCATGGTGATATCATGGGTTAAACTCCTTCTCTACTTTTTGAATGTAAATTCTTTTTGACGTCCTTAGTTATTGCCGAGCATTGACTTCTTTCCTACAACAAAACCAAACGCTCTTTGGTTTTGCATAGTTAACATTTTGCTAATGGGTAGCCAAGATTCTCTCAGCAGCTCAACAACATTTTCTAAAGCACACTGCCGTTGTTGTAGCAACTGGTGGCTGATCTGTGAATAAAGCAGATGTCATTGTGGCAGGATAAAGGGAGAATAATCTATCACCCGGCCACTGCCACTCCTGCCCAAACAAGTCATCAAAATGACAACTTTGGTGTGTAGCCATTAATTCAGGTCTATGTATCCCCTTATCTCATCTCGTTATTATATCAACAAAGGGTATGTTAGGAGCACCAGGAGTTTCCCAGCCCCTCTCCGTTGTCTCTCTGAGGAAGTGCAGCCTGGATGTGCCGAGGCACTGAGGGTTTGCCAGCTTCCTTTTGGGCTCTGACTGATCTCACACTGCCATCCAAGCTGCTCTGGCCTAAATAAACACAATATATATTCTGGGATGCTTTTTTTCTTTACTGTTTAATCCGAATTCAGCTCATGTGGCTCACAACTGAAGATGGGCAAGCGTCAAACTATTCTGACAGGTGCCCGAGCTGAGCACAAAAGGAGAGACAGGAGCAGATAAATTGCCTTTCTAACTTCTCAGAAAGGCTTTAATCCATTTATTCTTTTTTTAGCTTCTGTTCTAATTCTCACAATTTGTACTTAGTTGGTGCAACTCACTGACCCCAGTGAATCACCTCACATCCCCCTCTTTTGGTGGCAGCAAATGCCATGTGCTTTAACACTGTCCTAGAAAACACTTCCCATTAGAATATTCCCTAACTTTTCCCTATGCTTCCAGTGCTGAGGCATCACAGCAATGTGCCCCTGCTTTGTGGAGACTTGGAGCTGAGTTTCAGCTTGCAGGGGCTGTTTGTTGCCCCTGTGGGACTGCTGTCCCCATCTCCTCACTCAGCCAGCCTGCTCTGCTATCTCCTTTGCCTCCCAGCTTTGCTAAGCACTTTGACTTCAGGGGACACAACACGAGCCCAGGTTTCTTCCATTTCCCTGGTGCATGACTCATACTCAATGTGGAGGTTATATTAATTACTGTGTGCTCAGCATTTAATGAGCCTGGGAAGGAGTCTCCTCTCCTCAGGCACACAGAGCAGGCAGGGAAATCACTGCATGCAGTGAGTGCATTTCCCAAACTCCCAGATCTGGATATGTATTCTGTACAAGGAGGCAAATCGGTCACTGCTTGAGTTCCTTAAAGAAAGGGTGGCAAAAGCTGAGAAATCTGGGCCATAGTCCTGACTGTCTCACAGGCTGCCTTTGTGCCCACTGGCCAGCCCTCTGGGGCTCTGTCTCCTGATTTCCTGTCTCTTTGCAGGATAATAGAGGCTGCCTGAGACCAGGCTCAGCACAGAGCATTTGTACAACCTGACACCACAGCGTTAGGGAAGAGGCCAAGAGGAATAATCCTGAGTTTTTTTAATCTATAGAAAATACATTTTTGTTAAATAAATGACATGTATTCCAGTCCTGTGTGGTGGCATTATGATCTAACACTACTGCCTGTACTGGATCCTCTCTGTCTTTCTCCACTGACTTCTTCCTCAAGGTGATGAGTATTTAACATCCTCTGTAGCATTTAAACAGTTTCAAAAATGCACTGTATGTGATGTCCACAGTGCATGTTCCCATGGGCCCACGTGCAAAAGAAAAGTTGCTGGGTAAAAAAAATTTAGTGTGAGAAACAACTCACAGAACAGGTTTTTTGCTGAGCAAGGAAACAGATACTTGGATTTGGCTCGATCCAAATGAAATTGGCCTGTGGGCTGTGTGGCCATGGGGCAGGCTGAGCTTTGGCTACAATCTGTCCCTTCTGCCAAGCCCTTTCTGCTCCTGGTGGACTCAGCAGTGTGCCCTTGTGCAGTGGTTCGTTCAGGGGTTTTCCTTCTCATGCTTTTTCCTCTGTATTCCAAAGCATTTCTGGGTTCCACCTTGTCTGCCACAGGCCTTTAGTTTCTTTATCCCTCAAATGTCTTTTTCTGTCTCCTAGTTAGAATCGTGGAACATCTTGAATTGGAAGGGACCCTCAGGGATCATAATAAGAAGTACTTATGCAGCATCTGAATTTGAATTTGTGCACCCTGACTGCAGTCTTTGACGTTCCTCTGTTTAACAGATCGATTTTAAAGTGTGGTCAGTTAAAAACAGTTTTGTAATCCACAGGAGAGTTCATTAAGAGCCTTCAGCAATAAGGTATGTAGCCATAATTTGCCTTTTCTAAGTTACTATGTCCCCTTACAATAACTTCACCAAATGAGCACTTAAGAGTACATTTTAAGGATGTTTTCAGTTTAATTATCACTGTTGAAAGACACATCTCCATTAGCTTTGTGCATACATGGCAAAGAAAACTTAATCACTGGCCCATCCATGTTTTATATAAGTGCTTCTGTTCCAAGCTGAGCGAATTCAGGTGAGTTGTCCTTTTAGAAAGGCCGAGAGGTAAAGTCCTTCAAACTCATTTAGGAATCCTGTGGCAGAACAGAGCAGCTCCATTTCCACAGACTGGGATGGGGCAGGGAGATTCCATAATGAACATTTCCCAAGGAGCAGCCAGGCTTTTCCCCCTCTGCTCCCCACTGCTGTCCCTGCCCTGCTCCCAGGCTGTGTTTCCCCTCCAGGTTCTCCCCAGCCCAGCTCCCCTGGCAGCACACACGAAAGGTTGTATTTTCTTTGGAGGGCTGCATTGTCCTGCACTTGTGTGCATTTCAGTGCCTTTGTGTGGCTCTTCCCCACGTCAGAGCTGAGCTCTTCTGTCCCCGAGCACAAAGCCCAGAGTGCTGGCGGGGGGAGGAACAACTGCAAACCCCTAAATCTTCTCCCTCCTCCTGTTTATTCTTGTGCCATTGGAGCCCACTTAGCGAGTGGCCAATTAACTCCAGGCCCATGGCACATTGTGATGGGCCAGACTTCTCCTGCCTAAGATGACACAGCCAAATTTCCAAATACTTTCTGGTTGAACGCAGCGTTTGGTTTTCCTTGCTCTTTAATTCACAGTTCCCAAATTGTTATTCCAGTTATTAAACAAACAATATTTTTTTTTCCTCCTTTTTTCGCTCTCCGCTTTCTCATCAGCAATATTGTAAAATATAGGGAAAATGTTTACCAAATTGAATTCCTTGTGCATCCAGTTTTTTATTATTGTGAGTAATGCTGCTTAAAGATATTTGTCCTTCAATAATTATTCTGCTAGCTGTACATGGCACATCACTGCATATGGAAATTTACAGGAAGCAGGAGTTTTACACATTGTTTTTCTATGGTAAAAACATGCTGCAAAAGTAATAATTTGTAAAGTAACTCTAATCAGTGAGGAAAACACAGTTTTAAATATGATATGGTATTCACTGAATCCAAACCCAATACAAACTGGTGGGGAGATTCCAATATTCAACTTTAGATCTGAATTATTTAACCATAATACAGAGCTGTAATGAACATCCCTACTGCATGTGATTGCATTTTATATCTTGTGGTGTGGAATTTAGAAGGACTAAGAGCAGTGACTCAATGACCAATAAAAATTTGCTTTTATATTGACAAGTCATAAGCCTGAAAGTAAATGACGTTAATAACTTTATTTTGATGCTCCTTTCTGGTGTCTGAATTGAACAAAAATTCTATTTTGTGTTCAGTGGCAGGTCTGCAAACAAACTGCATTAACCCTGACTATACATTCCTAGGATTAGGTACTGCATGGGCTTGTGTTCTTAAATAATATATATACAAGGAGTGAGTTAAAACCCGAGTCCTAAAAGGTGAGTTGTCAACCTTGGCAGCAACTTTTGTGATGTTTCTGCTCCCCTTCTCTGTTGTGGCAGTGTCAGGGGGAGTTCTGCCCGAGGAGGAGCAGTGCACACAGGGCAGAGCTGTCCCACCTGGCAGCACTGGCTGCTGGGACTGGAGCCCCTTAATGCAGCCTCACTAACTGGGGACATCCTGCAGCCTGCAGTGAGGAGGAGAGACTGATCTGCCCCCAGACACACTGCAATGCCAGCTGTAACCCTGGGCTGTGCTTGTCACCCAGGGAAAAACAGCAGCAAAATGAGATCTGTTTTCTTATCAGTCACAAATCAGGAACAGAATGATTGCAAATGCAGAGAAATGCTTCCCACTCGAATGTCCGAAGAGATCAGCAGTGATGAAAAGGACATACCACAAAGAGAATGCAAAACAACTTTGCATTTAAACATTCGGACAAGTTTAAAGAGGCAAATTTAAAGACTACTCATTTTTTGTGAGTAGTCTTTAAATTTGCCTCTTTAAACGTTTTTCTGGACTTTTGGGCTCTGGCCTTTTGAGGGGGGAAAGAATATTGTAAAGGGAGCTGGACAAAAAGTGAGCTTTGTGTCCTATCTATGAGAATCAGACGATGTGTGTCATGCTAGTTATTACAGTCACAGTCTACAGTCGTGCCCTGATGGAGATGGGGTCTGACAGCAGCACAATGCAGAGGTTTAACTGACAGCACACACAGCACATTTGCCACTCATAACGCCACAGTTTAATGACTGACGCATGTGGGAAGCTAATTCGGATTTTTTTTTTTTTTTTTCTTGAATGGGATAAATGAGCATCCAGTTAATACCAATCATGAATTCAAGCCATGTGACAAAATTGATGCTACATACCCTGTTCTTGTTTTGCATATTCTGCAAAGTGAGCTGCAGGAAAAGAGCCACTTTGTACACACATCCGGAGAGAAAGTTCATTCTGCTTTCTGACACATCCACCAATTGCAGCTGAATGCATCCAGCTTGCTGCTGTTGTGTTCACAAACTAATTACCCTTCCTCTGTTAAATAGCCTAAGAATTACAAATTGTATGCCTGTTTTGAGAAAAAGTACAGGTTGAACAAGCAGACGTAGTATAAATAAAATATTTATATAAAAATAGTCTCTTACAAAATATACTCTCTTATCCTATGGTTGATTTTTCCAAAAGATGGATTTTTGTCTGGATTTTCTTATTTTTAGACATATTCCAAACAGGATTTTATTAATGCTTCTTTCTTTAATTGAAGAAAAAAAAAATAATAACCACAAAAACTGGTAAAGATTTGTAACCCCTACCACTCCACTTTTGTTCCAGACAACTAGCAGCAAACAGGAGGAAACAAACAAACAAAAACCCCAAAATACAGTGTGTTTGTGTATGTACATATATATAAAGACGCCAGCTTTTGTCCTTAAACATCCAGTATTGTAGAACATATCCTGCAAGTCCAACTAATAGAAATATCCTAGTCAAGAATAATATATACAGCTCCAGTTTCTCCTTGCTGATCCTACAAAATTATTCCACAAAGAAAGCCAGCTATCTACTTTAATTGCAGAATAGTTCCAAAAATGTTGGTAAAGTTCCTTTTTTTTTCTTTTAATTAAATAAATTAATATTAGTTTTATCTGAATAAATTGTTAAATATTGCTATTATTATGCCCAAGTGTCCCAAATCCCTGTGCTAAACTCTGCAGCTCACACACACACACACGAGAAAGGCAGATAAAGCAGTGTCTACAGAACCCTCCCGCAGTTCTTCTCGCCGCAGCAAGCGCTGCGAAGGGGAAGGGTGGGCAGGACCCGTGGAAGCTTTTCACGAGTGTGGGAGCCCAAATCTGTGTCACCCACACCTCCCACGGGCAATTCCTGGGGGGGCTCCGTCCATCCCACCCTGTGCAAAGCCCTCCCGCAGGGATCCCCCCCGACCCCTCCCTGCTCCTGGCACATCCTTTGACCATCTCTGTCCCGAACCAAGAGTCAGCTGCCATGCCCAGAATCCCTGGCTGGATTCTCCTGTTCTCTCTCCTCTCTCCACGAGGCAGTCAAGGCTTTCTCCTCCCGAGGTGCAGGCTCCCTGCGATGGTCCTGTTCTCTCTCTTTCGTGTGTCCGGCGGCCCGGGGCGGGGTTGGTTTCATTTTTTTGTTTCTTGGCTGACTTTGTAAGAGTCTGAAAGCGCATCCACGCAAGCAGCGAAAGGTGAGGAGGGAAGAGAGGGCTCCGTCGATGGACATTTCCTCGGGGAGAGCATCTCCTCCCCGCAGCTGGGCTGGGCTGCGCGGAGCGCGTGTGCAAATGTGCGCCGGGGGCTCACTTACAGGTGTACACCTCTGTCCTCTCGCTGCACGTGTTGCATTTCACGTAGCAGCACCAGTGGAACTTGCAGTTGCACTGCCACACGCGCGAGTACTGGTGCGTGTTGTAGCCGCGGCCGCAGCACATGAGGTCGCAGCCATTGGACTGCTGAGCGGTCTTGTTGCACATCCTGCCCTGTGTCCCCACGCTCCCTGTCACCGGGTCCTCCTCGCAGTAGTTGGGCGATTTCTCTATGTACACCAGGTCCGTGTCCATGGGTTTGCGGTACGAGAGAGGCTTCTTGATTTTGAGGAAGGTGGGGCGCTTGTTGCGGCTGGCCCTGACGGGCTCCACCTGCACCGCCTCGTTGTACTTGTCCTTGAGGATGTAGCCCAGCTCCCGGAACTTGGGCAGCGTTGTCCAGCAGGTTTTAGTGGTGCAGGAGCCCGAGACCCCGTGGCACTTGCACTCTAACTTCATGTTTTCCTCCAGGATCTGCGGTGAGAGGGGCAAAGAAGGATGTGTTAGTACCAGAGAGGCTCTCCCGGAGCACCGGGGCTGCCTGAGGGACACGGGGTAGCACTGAGGGATGGCTTTGTCCTGCCACCACACACAGGTCACGCTGCTGTCCCAGGCAGCAAATGCCCACTGGTGTGATGCAGTTCTGCCTGTGAAGCTCATTCCCCCTCTGCCCTGCGAGTTCAGCAGGGAGGATAACTCTGCCTAACTTCACAGCCGAGGGACCAAAGCCACAACAGGACCCTCCTCAGGCACAGCTTTCCCTCAACAGCATTGCCCAGTGCCCTGTGGTTGTCTGGCCTTGCAGTGCTGGGCACAGGGCAGTGACATTCGGCAGAAAATCACACCTTGGCACGATGTGCCCCACGCAGAATGACTGCAGAGCTCAGCAACAGGGACCACAACTTCACTTTGCAAACAGAGCTTCAAAACCAAACTGTGCCTCTGTCCTTGCACATGGAAATGACATAAGGTGGAGCAAGAGAGGAGCAAGCAGATAAACTCTACCAACACTGGAGGTTTCACAATAATTAGCAGTACAGAACAGGTGATTATATAGTCACATTTAGTCATTTAGGCGTCATCAGTTCCAAATGTTACAACTTAACGCTCCAGTTTGGAAATCTAAGCATTATTTTTGATATACCACAGTCAAGCACACTTCTGGAAGGTTTGAAGCCATTTGCCTCCTGTCACATGGAGCACACAACCACCACAGCCACTTTGCAAGAAAACCTGGTCTGTCTTAGGGCACAAAGGGTCAAGGTGAAGATGAGGAATTGGTTTCATATTTTGTCATCAATTCTTGTTAAAAATTTTCTACCTCTTCAATACTATAAAGGATCTCAAACACCTCAATGTCATGGCTTGGTCCAACCTGTCTTGTGTCCTCCTCCTTGTAGAGGTCTCTCATGCCTGAGCTGTCACTGCTTTCCTTCTGAAGATAACAAGCTTCATCTTCCCTTCCGCCTTCACATCCCTTGGAACTCTGTCCCTGTACCTTCTCCTGCTGTTCACCAGCCCAGTCTTTGCCAAATAAAACTGGAGAGCAGCTTAGTCCCTGCTCTGTGCCCTGAGCCCCACAGCTGACCCCGAGCAGCAGCGACATTGGGATAACGCAAGCAAACACACCTAATTCCAGCTATTAATTTCCCACTGGCCTTTACTTGAAAGAGGCCATAATAATTTTGATGATGAAATTCTGCCTAACCTGGCAGAGAACAGCACTGGGAAGCCCAGCCAGAGGGATTATCAGGGTTCAGGGAGTGGCCACATAATTTTTCCCCTGAGAAAACCCAGCTGATCCATGCAGCTCCAAACCTGAGCAGCCAGGAAGGCTGGAGTGAGGTCAGTGATACAGAAATTGCCATTAACCCTTTGTTACAGCCTCTCCCTTCAGTTCTGGGTGTTTGGAAACAGCAGGCACTGTCCCTGGCCGTTTTCAGCAGAAAACAGCAGCCTGCACTGAAGGAGCCAAGTCCAGCTCTGAGGCTGGACCTGTGTGGGGACCTCGAGCCTAAAACCTCCGTGGGAGCTGGGGGTGGCAGGGAGAGAGCAGGGACCTGCAGGAAGGTGTCCTGCCCTCAGAACAAGGGCTGGAACTAGATGAACTTTAAGATCTCCTCCTGTGAGAATCATTCTGTGGTTCTGTGATTGTTCAATTCTGTGAAATAGCTTTATTTTTACTTTAGCCTGTGAGCAGATTGTCATCACGCGTGGTCTGAAGACAGGTCCAAGAATCACAGCCCTAGAAAGCACAGGCCCAAGCCTTGGACAGAGGTGAGCCCAGCACATGCTAGGTCACGTTTTGTGCTACTGGTTTTAAATCAGTTCCTCATGCAAATTATCTAATGACTGCCCTAAAACTCAGATGGGAGAAACTTCCACGTTCAGATCTACATCTTAACTTCTGCTCAAGCTTTGGCTTTATCTTGTTATCTTGAGTTTCTCTCTCAGCCACTGCATACTTCTTTTATTGCTCACTCATTCATAAGGCAGGACACTTCGAAGATAGATGAGGAGATGGAGAAGGAGTTATAGCACAGAAACCGGAAAAATAACATAAATTCCTTTAGCCTCATTTGTACCTTTTTAAAAGCTCTCTTTTTAAAAATTGAAACTAGCCAGGGATTCAGTTCTCAGCCCTAACCCAACCACTGCTCTTGCAGAAGGGGCTGGCCTTACATCCTGGTACCGTGTTCAAACTTGCAACAAAATATTTCCAACTCGCCTGCCATGGGGATCAGCCAAATTGGCTGAAACCTGAACACAAAACACACCGTGTGTCATCTATCCAGGCAGGGCTTTTTTCCTCAAGTGTAGTTAAGTAGCCTAAATTGCCTTTTGGTTCATTTCATTGCCATTTACAGCCAGCAGCCTCCGAGGGATGGGAGATCCTGGGGCAGGAGCGGAGCTGGGGCAGCCTCGTGTGCTGGGCTGGGCTCCTGCCCTGCTCCCACCACACTGAACACAGCCAGCCCCTGCTCCCCAGCTCTCAGCTGAGCCTGGCACTCGCCATGAAAAGGTCTGGTTCTGCCTGAGCAGGAGAAGTCTGAGCAATACCAGCTGAGCCCCAGGGCCAGGGGTCCTCCCCACAGGTCCCAGAACACTTGGAGGGGGACGGGGAGGAGCAGAGAGGAATGGGAAAGTGCTGCTTTGATGTTCTCTTTTCCATTTATTGTTTCTGTATTTTCCTAAGGTTTGCTGGCTACATCTACCTCTCTCTTTCATCAGAGGTGCCAGGGGCTCCAACCCTCCGTGCTGGAATCTCTCTGCACATCTGCCTCATTTAGGTCCCTGCTTTCCCCCCAGAGCTGCCTCCTCTAACCCAGCCTCTCCACCTGTGCCTCACAACCCCTTTTGTTGCTTCTGTCCTTGCACACAAATCCATGCTCCTCCCTGGGCCCTCAGGGCCCTGCTCTGCAAATTCAGCAAGCGATGAATGGACTGCACAGCCTGCAGAAAATGGCCTAGAGGAACCTGCACTGTGTGTCCTCAGCAAGAGCAAACCCTCCAAGGGTGACCTGATAGTTTTGCTGCACTCTGATAGCAGGTGCTTGAACTATTTTTCTTAAATTCAAATATGTGCCTGGTGGTATCTGAATACTACTGCATTGTTCTGGCACCCACTGATGGATCAGTGCCTGTAATTTTGGGATTCTTTGGGTAGGGACAGCAGGCCACAGTCTTTTCCCTGGTTTCTGTGAGCCAAAAGCAATGCCCTCCCCTTAAAACTTAGTCTGTGTTAAAACCAGAAAATCTTCTTCACCTTCTATCTCAGGATTTGTTTCTTTGAAGGAATTATCCAGCAGCTCATATTTTTACATTGGATCAAAACTTTAAGTATGTTACAGACTGGCTTTTCCTAAAACACAAGAGCCTGGAGGGCACAAAATCTAAATCCCAGATCCCCTGTTTCTTACCAAATGACCATGTCCAGCTCCATGGCCATGGGAAGTAAATCTGTATGCACCAGTGAATGCTCTGAACTGGATTAAACGCAGACAAAGAGCTGGAGCTCTTTTAGCTTTGTCCACTTTTCCTTTGAGCTCCTACAGCAAACTGTCAGTACTTGTTTCTCCCTCCCTCTCCCGCTGCCATTTGCCTCTGGGAAATAGTTTGTGTGGGGAGAGCAGGCTCTGGCTCTCCCTGCTGATGTTATCTGCAGAGGCAGCACCTCTGGGCACTGCCCAGGGAGCAGAACTCGTTTTCTCTGCCCCTGCAGCTCTGCAGGGAACGAGGAGGGTTGGCCATGGGAGGGTGGCAGCGCAGCCCAGGAGCTGCAGGGGCTGGCTCCAGCCCCCTGGTCCTTCTGTGCTGCTGGAGCCCAGCCCAGCCAGGGGTGCTGGGGTGTCCCACCCTGCTGTGGGGGCACGGGGAGAGCTGGTTCTGAGCTCAGAACTCTGCTCACACCCACACAGCCTTCCTCAGCTCCGAGGCTGTCCCCTGTGCTCTGTCCTGTGCTCCCACCACCCAGCCTGGCTGAGCTCCCAAAGGACCCCAAATTCCATACCCATGGGGTCAGGGACTGCCCAGCCTGGCTGAGCTCCCAAAGGACCCCAAATTCCGTGCCCATGGGGTCAGGGACTGCCCAGCCTGGCTGACCTTTCAAAGGACCCCAAATTCTGTGCCCATGGGGTCAGGGACTGCCCAACCCAGCTGAGCTCCCAAAGGACCCCAAATTCTGTGCCCATGGGGTCAGGGACTGCCCAACCCAGCTGAGCTCCCAAAGGACCCCAAATTCTGTACCCATGGGGTCAGGGACTGCCCAGCCTGGCTGAGATCCCAAAGGATCCCACATTTCCATGCCCATGGGGTCAGGGACTGCCCAGCCCTGGCTCAGCCACCAGAACTCTGCAGCCCTCGATGCCAAAGCTGTGCTGAAGGAGTTACCCTGCAATCTGGAAACCATCACACCTCTGATCATCCCTCCTCCAGCAGAATTCCCCTGGAAATGGGATCAGTGCACGGGCAGCACCACAGGGCCCGAGGCCAGGGACCCTCCAGTGCTGCAGCCAAAATTAGCCCAGCCCCAGCCTGCATGTGCAGCCCAGGTAATTAGTGAGACAACACACTCTGACTCCTGTCCCACCAAGGCCATGATCTTGCCTAATTTTGTCTGACACGGGATCACTCAGGTCAGGAAATCCCTGTCTGCTGCAAATCTCTGCACACTCCTTCACCAAAGGTCAGGGAAAGCACAGCTCCTGGCAAAAGGAGCGAGATTTTCACTCCACAGAAGAAGATGGCAGGGCTTGGAGAGAGGCCAGCACATTTCCCTGGGCTGGGGAGGGCCATGGACAGGTGCCCCTTTCAGCCAGTGGAAGGTGAGGATTTGTGATTTTTATTACTACAGAGGAAATTGTAGCTCCTTAAACAAGACAAAGCTCCTCAAACTTTGGGAATGATGCTGAGATACATTTGTTTTTCTATTGAAAAGGATTCACTGAATAAAAATAATGTTTTAAGCTAATAGAATAAAGCCATGTCTTGTTTAGTCTTTCAACAAAATAACTTGAGAAGCAAATCACGTGTAGAGCAACTGGCAGTGAGGTGTAGAGACCAGGCATGGAAAAGGGCATTGGATGAATGTGTAGCACTGGAGAGACAGAAAAAGGAATATGTCTCTTAAAGTTACTGGGAAATGTCTCTGCCACTTGTTTTATCCAAGTGTGAGAATAATCTCAAAAGGATACTGCTGTTTAGGTAACTTTTAGGACTGTTCTAGCACCAAAGCTCTGAAATTTGAGCAATACTTGGTGCTTTATGATTGGAAAAAAAAAAGAACATGAGAGAGTACAAAAAAAGAAACATTCTGTCAGGGACAAATCCTACAGAATCTACAAGAAATGTGAGAAACTGCATAAAAAACACTCAAATGCAAGTTTAAAATTAGCAAAGGCGTACTTTAACAGAAAAGATGGGAAATATTCCCATCAGTGGATGGCCACTAATTATATTCACAGAGCTGCTGTCAAATTGCTCTGCAGAGCACATCCTGCTCTGATATCCTCTGGCAAACTGACTGGGATGAGCTTGGAACCCTTCGTGTCCCACACTGGGTGACTCATTCCAGACAGCCTTTGATACCTCACTTGAACATCTTAGGAGGATCTTATTAAGCACAGCCAAAAGATTTTCTTTCTCATGTTTTTGATAAGTAAATCCGTGCAAAAGAACATCTGAAGTCAGTATCAAACAACTTTGCTCCTGAGTACCACGAGCTGTGACTGCCCCAGAAATCCCTCTACCCCAGGCAGGCTCAGCCACTTTTCTCATTACAAGAAATTTTTGTGTTTTGAATAAAAAATGAGCGAGGAACCACCACAGCACGTGAGCTACATCAATCAAAGCACCTTTGCACTTTCCCTGGAATAGGTGTGTGATCCTGAAGAGAGCCAGGAGCATTCTGACAGGTGACACCCTGCTGCAAACACCTCAGCTGGGTGGGCTTTCCCAGCACCACCACCTACCTCCACTGAGGGATATCCCATTTTAAAGAGCAGAAAAACATCTCCCAGGTTTGAAGTCATGATACCCTCAGAAATGAAGGCTTCAGGAATTTTGTACTCCCATCAGTTCAACCTTTTATGTCCTATTTCTGACCTTTCTCCATGCCACCAAAAGCAGGAGGTTCCTTTCATTTCCTACACGCCCTTTATAGAGTTTTATATTTATTTTTGTACCTTCTGCCTGGAATATTAGTTGCCTTTTACTTCATCATTATAAAAAATTGATGATATGAAGCAATTATTTTTGAAAGGCAGCTTCTGTTTCCACAGTGTATCAAACAAGTCAGGAATGGGTATCAGTTGGGCTTTCTGCATGCTCACCATGCTCACACCCTGCTGCCAGCACATGCAAGCAGAGTGGGATGTTCTCCTCTTTCCCTGGGCAAGCTGTGATGTTTAAATCAGAGCTGGTGCCCTCCAGTCACTAACTCTGAGCAGGATAGCAAACGAGGGAGAGCAAGGCTGGTAAAGCTGAGAGGAATGCAGCAAAAAATATTTTCTCCTGCATATTTTTCTTATACTTCTGATAACCTCCGTGACTTGCTGTATACTAAATCAATTCATCACCACTGCTGGGTCCAGAAAATAAATTTCCCAGAATGTTTTTATAGTGGCTATTTTTGAAGAATAGCTGAACTTTGGGACACAAAGGACATAACTGGTTTCAGAAGGTGAGATTTAATGGGATGGATTCTCACATGACCTAATTACTGCTCTTCTCAAACCACAACACCTGGCCCTTGCCTTTTTTTCAAGCTGTAGGAACTGCTCTGTGAAGTGAAACAAGGTCTCATAATGCCTCAGGGCCACAGGAACATTTTGGGGCAAAAATCCCTCCCAGACCATCAAATCCAAGCTGTGCCCAATCCCCACCTTGTCACCAGCCCTGAGTGCCACATCCAGAGTGTCCTTGGACAGCTCCAGGGCTGGTGACCCCAAACCTCCCTGGGCAGGACCCCAAACCTCCCTTGCCTTTTGGTTCTCTGGGGTTTTCTACCTAAAACCAAGGCAAATATTTTAACAGAAAAAAAAAAATGGAAATAATTTGAAAACATAACTGTCAATGGGTTTGATAAACTACTTGTTTTTGAAAAATAACTCTTGTGAGACACATTATCACCTAGATTAGACCAGATCAATGCAGTGCCAAGTAAGTGTCATCATGTAGGAAGTTAAAAGATCTGTCATAAAAAGGAACTTGGAAAAAATAGTTCTGAAAAAAAAGTGGTTTCTTTTAATGTGCTTTCACTTATTATTAGGATATAGCTGAATTGTCTTAAAGACATTCAACATGTGATTTTGTACTCTATATTTAAATGAAAATGTGATTTCCTAGCCCCTTACTGAAATGGGATTGTGAGATTACGGAAAATTTATCTAGGATCGTTCCTTGCTGCTGTCCAAGCAAAACTGACACCCTGGACATGATGGATTTTAGCTTGTGAAATACTGAACAGCCTTGTCTGGCCTACCTGGGCACTTTGTAGGATGAAGCTGAAATGGGCTGGGAATGGGGGTGGTGGTACAGAATTACAGATAGAGTTGTTGGTTGTATTATCTACCTCACCTTCCTATCACTACATAAGTTTTCCACAGTTCATATCTTCCTTTCCAAAAAGATACTGGATAGAAGGTCCATGCCAGCAGTGAATAAAAGATGATGATTGAGGAGTTTTGGAAATGAAGGAACAGCCTGGTGTTCACTGACACTAAGACAGTTCAGAAAGAAAATGAGGCAGCAATTTCTCTGCCTTTTGACACACTACCCACAGGACATTTCTTCTTAGATCATTGCTACTTGCCTTGCATTCTGCTCACCAATTAAAAATCACTCCACAGTACTGATAACTTCCATTCAGGACTCTCTAAAATAGTGATCTGTGTGGTATTTTGCCACCTATTAAAAATGATGATCCCTTGTTAAAAACACCATTTTCCTTAATCCCTGCTCCACCCTGTGAGCTCAGCCCTGCATGGATCAGAGCAGGGAAGTCAATGGAATCTAAACTGAGCAATGTCTGCTGACCTTGACCTCTTCAAAGCCAATACAATCCTTCCAGCATCCTCTGCCCAGCGTGCCTGGTTTAAGTTCTGATCTCAGGAGAGAGATCTTCATCCCTTCCCTGGGCTCCTGAATGGAGATGTCTTTAGGGAGGTAACTGTGCTTACAATTTATATTTTAATGACATTGCTGAAGAACCAGGAAACACTTCCAGGTAAGAGGAACTGAACTCAGTGCTGCTCCTCAGTTTGGGAACTCAATGAGTTAAAGTCTTGGTGTTATTCAGACAGGGATGTCACTGCTGCCCCTCACTTTGGAATTTGTCACAGAGCCTGAGTCATTCTCCACACAAAAAAGATGCAGGGAAAACAAGAAATGACACAGCTGGAATTTGTCCTGGTCACAGGGGATGCCCACAGAGAGCAAGGACCCAGGCCTGACTCACTCCCCCTGAGCTCCACCTTCCCTGGGACTCTCCCCACAGCAGGGGAAGCTCTGCAGGGAGGAATTGTGGACAAAGAACTGGGAGCCACCAGGCAGAGCATTCTGACACATCCTTCAGCTGTCCAGGGAAAAGTTTCCAAAGAGTGATGGAAACCCCGAGAGCAGCCTGGCTGGTTCCAGACAACTAATCAGGAAACACCTCTCGTGCTGCACTAATAAAGCCAGGTACTGGCAGGAGCATGAGCTGCAGAATATTATCACTGCATATTGCTTCCAAACATCTCCAACCAATAGCCACACACAGTTAATTACAGGTTCATTGAGCTGCATACCAAACTGTGAGAGTTAACCCCTGGGTACCCAGCAGATAATACCACACAGAACATTGTTCACCACGCTGAAAAATGTCTACATTTTAGCTCTCCAAGTCATTCTTCCAAGACACTCCAATGTCTACATTTTAGCTCTCTCTCTTACTTTTAGTTGCAAAGGGATGTTTTTCCTTTCTATTGACCTTTTTAGGTAATGTAAAAGTAACTCTATGTCAATTTTCCAGTCCTGCCTTCATAAAAACACCATGTTTCTTAGCTCACCTTCTTCATTAACTCATTCAGTCTAGACAGAAGCAGGGGGTGGTTCATGTTTGATACAGAGAGACATTTAAACTTCAGTCCTAGCACTGGTCACAGCTCAGTAAAGGATGCTGGAGATGCACCCATGGCCTGCTTTGCCTGCCTGCCATTTACTGAGCTGCCTCAGCCCCACTCCCATTCCCTTCCCACTCCCAGCCCCTCTGTTTTCCAGGGATAACAGGACCTGGCTGTGGCAGAGGCTCCAAGCCCTTGGCCAGGGGTGGTTGTGCCCTGGGTGGGATCTCACCAGGAGGGCACATCAAGCAGCAGCTCCTCAGGGAGGTGGGAGCCATTCTCGCCAGCCTAAGAGAAATTTCTCATTACTCCTCCAGTTAATCACCATGCAATTATGTTGGTTCTTGTAAGAAGCTGGATCACAATGACAGAGAGTGTATTGTGAACAGACTTCCACACAGTTCGTGTTTGCAATTCAAAATACTCACCTTATCATAAAGTAACGTGATTTTGGTGTTAATTGCAATATTCCTGCGAGAATAATTATTCCACAAAGATGACTTTCCAAGTAAGTTTAATACCTAAGTGTTTTCCCCCTCCAGTCGCAGTGGGACAATAGGTCCATGCTTCCATGTTTTCAAATAGCTCCCACTTATCAGAGATAAGATCCTACCAGCAGAGCCTCTCTCTGCAGCCCTGCAGCTGCCAAGAGCAGCAAGCCCGGACCCAGGCCAGGAATTTTAACAAGGATCTCCTGGCCTGTTCTCAATGAAAATTTGCTCCTATGCAGAAGAAAGTGGAATTTCCAAAATTTCTGTGTAATGCCCAGTGCAGTCTAAGCACAGGGTGCCCAGGCTGCCCCTGGAGCCCTGGCAGTGTCCAAGGCCAGGCTGGACATTGGGGCTGGGAGCAGCCTGGGATAGCAGAACGTGTCCCTGCCTTTAATTTAACGTATTCATCTGATATCAATTTTATAAACCCCTCATTAAGGGGTACCTTTATATAAAGCACAAGTCTGCTAGGTCAAATTAAACAAATGCTGAAGTGTTCCTTAGCATAGTTATTTAAATCTACAATTTTCTAGAAAGTATTTTAGACTTTGACTACACCTTTCAGTGTAAATTTGCCCTAATTGTAGCAAGGCAGACTTCTCAGGCTGATTGCCCAGGAAAGCAAAGCCTAAGCACTCACTCTGTGTCTGGCTCCCTCCTGCCTTCTCATTTCCCACCAGAAATTTCAAAGAAATTTCAACTAAATATGACAAAGTGTAGACATTTTGAAGAAACTTCAAAGAAGATTTTTTTGGGCACATTCTCTTGAGTGCTTATTGAACTTCTTTATTTACAGGCTATTGTAAGTTAGTAGTTAATTGTAGTTAGTAGTTAATTGTCCTGGGCCTGCAGGGTCTGTACACCCAAAGGTAACAGTGCTGTGTCTCAGTGACCATCTCCTGTGGCAGCAGCTCTGTCAGAGGGTGTGTGGCTGTCTCATATTCATGGCTGGTCTGATATTTGGTGCAAGATCTGGAAGGCTTTGGGCAGGGCTGGTTCCTCAGTGCTTCCCAGGGGAGCCTGGATGGAGCTCAGGGTGGATGCTGGCTCAGATCCAGGCTGGAATCCAGGCCATGACATTCCTGCTGCTTGGCCCAGGGACACCCTTTGGGTGCAGCTCACAGTCAGCACCAGAGGGTCAGGCTGGTTTCAATAACCAGCACTAATTCAGGTTAATCCCAGTGCCCTCTGGCACTGACTGGGCATGAGAGCCAAGCATGGTTCCTGCAGTTCCTGAAGCCTTTCTATCCTTTCATGGCTCAGTTCTGCATCCTTCCAGTACCAAGAGGCCTTGTCTGCCTCCTTGGACTAAAAGGTTGTTCTTCATTCATTGATTTTTTTAATTGTTTACTTCAAAATACCTGGAAACTCTTTCCATTAAAGCAAAAGTCTGTTCCATTGTACAGCACATGCCAGCAGTTATTGCTCTTGGTGAGCATTCAGGGCTTCATGATTTCAGAGTTCTCTGCCACCACGTGTTAATGACGAGGTTTGAACCCAACCTTGGTTCAACTTTCAGTTTTACCAAAACCTGTGTGGAGTTCTGGGCTCAGCTCAGGTAACTGAGTTCATGTTCCTGGCTCCTGGGGACGCTCCTGGAGCTGCTCTGGGGCTCAGGAGGTCTGGGCTGTAACTGCAGAGGATTCCAGTTTCTGGCAGAGCATGGGGCAGAGATCCTGCCCTGCACCGAGATGGGGCTCAGCTTGCCAGAGGTCTAAGGAAGGAGGCTGCACACTGTGAGATCTCCACCAGAATTTGGTGCACACTTTATGTACAAACACGGCCCCTTTCTGCATTAAAGTGCTCTCAGTGAACTGGCCTAACCAGCAGTTTCCTGCTGACCTGCCCAACACCAGTGTTCTTTGAGTTTTGCTGAAGTGTGGGTATGGAGGATCCCAGTGCTGGGCAAGGAAATCAGTCTTGGGTTTGGAAAGCTAAATTTGTAGTGTGACAGATGTCATCTGGAAGAAGCAGAACAGTTCTCAACAGCTATTTCTGAAAATTTTTCAACAGCTTAGGCCAAAATTTAGGTATGAAGCTCAAAAGTCTTGGATTCTGGTTAAATTTCTCAACAAAACATCAAAGAGCACAGGTTAATAAAAACAACACAAAGCAGGAGAGCCAAGCCCATAGGTCACAGTAAAGGTTAACAGGTGCTGTTCCCTTTCTTGCAACTTCTCACAAAGTCACAGAACAGCTGAAGGAGACCTCAAAGCTCACCTTGTTCCAACCCCTCAGTTCTTTTGTTCCATGACCAGGATAAGTTTTACAGCACCCAAACAGAGCAGGAATCTGCTGGGGGGTGATTGTGCTCTGTGAAAGCTGCATTTGCTTCAAATCAGTAATGTTTCTTTTGTTCTGTGACAGGAGAGACACCAAAGGCTCCACCAGGGTTCCAAAGGTGCTGAAACCCCTGGGAGAAGTGAACAATCTCCACAGCACCTACTCCTGCCCAGCTGATGCTCCCTCTGAGCACTGAATGACAAGTGTGTGCTCACTTGTCTAACTGTCCCAAGAGAAAGGCCAAATTAATCCAGAAATTGTCCACAAACTTGTGACCCTGCCAGTGGCTCTGCTGAGCAAATCAATCTTCAGAGCAAGCATCTGATGATTGGAGTTGTAAGAGGTGCACGATATTAAATTTGGAATTTGAGATGTTTGTTATTTATGGAGAGAGCCTGGCCCTCAGTCCCAGCTCTCCCTGTCAGCAGCATGACAGACTGTCAGCTCCAGTAATCACAGACATGAAATGCATGTTTTGCTCAGAATGCCAGGATCCTCTAAAACTGAGACTGCAGGTAAGTGATGGCATTTATCATCCCCTAATCTCCAGCGTAAATCAGGAATTCAGTTTTCAACCACATGAGATATAGGAGGGAGTTGAAAGCCAAAATACAAGTAGGACCATGTATCACCATTTCTGATTAGCTGAAAGTGGAGGACAAGTGGAATGAAAATTCATTCTTGTGGATTACAGTTCTTGTGCAGTCCAATTCCCTCTCATAATTTAGACCAACAGTAATGCTCCCTTTATCTTTACTCTTGGCTGGTGAGGAGATGCAGAGCTTGTCTGTCAAGCTTGGACTTGCTTTAAGACTATTACCTAAAAAAGTAGGAAAGCCATAAATAGTGCTTTGATCCTTTCAAACACAAACAAAATGCTCTAAGGGTGCAAGGGGTGTGTGTTTCTTTTCACACCTGGGAAACTGCCCAGCAGGGCCTCGGGACGGAGCTGGATGGGATTTTTGGAAGCTTTCAGCCGTGCCCTGTGGTCCCACCAGCCTCAGAGGGAGCTTTCCCATTCAGTGAGCTGGACTGACTCCAAACTCAGTGCTTGGCCTTTCTGGGAATCCTGCTGCCCCCAGCCAGCACGTGGGGATGAAGTTGCCAGGAAAGACTTTGTGGCATTTTGGGCTCCTTTTCTGATGGCACCGAGGCACAGCTGGGGTGCCAGGCTTGGGGCTGGCAGAGAAGGCAGGGACTCAGCACTGGCTTTACCTTGGGTTAGCTTAACTGGACCCGCAGTGGTGGGTGTACACTGCGAGGGAGGAGGAGGAGGAAGAGGAGGAGGATGTTCAGGGAAGTCTCAGGGCACCAATGTCCCCCTGAGGTCAGAGAGGCAGCAAGTAAAGAGTGCCATGAGGGCTTTCCAGGAGAGCCTGGGAGAGCCCCTGAGCTCTGTGCTCTCCCAGTGCCACTGTGTCACTTCAGCACTGCTGCAGTTTCTTACAGGACAAGACATTAAACACCTCAGTCTGTTTTTATCCCTGCACCATCCATTTCAGGAGCACCTCCTGGGTGCTCACAGCTCTGCTTGCTGTCTGCAGCAGCTCTGCCAGGCACGCCCTGCTCATCCCCTGGGAGCCTCAGAGCTGAAGGGGAAATCTGAAATGCTCCTGATTCACAGGATGGAGAGACATTGCAAAGTTAGTGCACCTACGTGTGCCTCCAAAGAGAAATGCTGAATAAAAAGCCACCTTGATGTGCTCTTGAATTGCAAAAGCTTTCTAATGCAGCCTGTGCCCATGATTTATAACAATGACTCATAATATTGCATTATACTTAATATGATGTAACGCTGATGCAAGATGCCATTCGTGGAATTTCAATGTCACAGGGAAAAAGAGAGGAGAGAGCAGTCTGGTCATGTACCTTGCCATGCTGTCAGAATGAAATGTTTACAGCCAAAATCTGCACAGCCTTTCAGTATCTACTTCGCTATTTTTTAGCAGGATAACCTGGAGAATAACATTTTTATTTCCTGGAGCATAAATATCTCTCAGACGTGCGTTATTGTGTTACTGACAGTAATTTAATCAACTTTATATTTGAGAAGACAAATTTGCTAACAGACAATTCAGCCTCGCAATTATACCCCCTCACATGGAAGTTTGCAGGGCAAATAAGGATTATGCCTTTAAATTAATTGAAGCTTTATCTCCCTTTTCTGACCCAGCTGTTATGAATTCTCCTCCTGTTCTCACTGTACTGCTTGCTCCTTCCTGCGGTGAATCAGCACTTCAGGAAACACTAATTCAAAGAGGAAAGACACCCTAAACTCTGCTTCTGAAGGTCAGAAATCGCTGCTCTCTGGTGGGTTTGACAGAGGAGGTGAGGCTCTTGGGCTGCCTGGGGCCACTTTGGAGGTGGGGGTGACCCCTGCTCGGAGCTCTGCCCCTGCCCTTCCCTGCAGCCCAGCCCTGCCCCAGCAGTGAGTCCTGCTGGTTTGCCACCCAGAGGGAGAAACAGAGGCAGAGCCCTGGCCCTCAGTAGCGAGGGAGCTGCCCCTGGCTGCAGGGCCACAGGCACCCCTGGCTGTGCTCGTGGGAGCAGCTGGGGTGGGCTGTGTCCCCCACACTGCTGGGTTGTGTCCCCCACACTGCTGGGTTGTGTCCCCTCCACACTGCTGGGTTGTGTCCCCCACACTGCTGGGACAGGTTGTGTCCCCTATGATACTGGGACAGGCTGTGTCCCCTCCATGATGCTGGGGTGGGTCGTGTCCCCTCCATGATGCTGGGACAGGTTGTGTCCCCCCCACACTGCTGGGACAGGTTGTGTCCCCTCCATGATGCTGGGATAAGTTGTGTCCCCTCCATGAGGCTGGGATGAGTTGTGTCCCCCCCACACTGCTGGGATCTCGTTTCCAGCAAGAGCTGACATTATGGAATGATTATGGAATTATAGAATCACAGAATGTCCTGAGCTGGACGAGACCCTCAGGGGTCATCCAGTGCAGCTCCTGTCCCTGCACAGACACCCAACAATCCAACCCTGGGCACCCCTGAGAGCATTGTCCAAATGTCCTGGAGCTGTGGCAGCCCCAGGGCCGTGCCCATTCCCTGGATAACTGCACCCTGCTCTGACAGAGCTGTGTGTTCAGGGGGTTCTGAAGCTGCTGCTGGCACTGCAGGGAGCAGATGGACATTGCCTGGGTAAAACAGGACTGTGAGAGGGTGGAAAGTCCTGGACTGAGGTCTCCAGAAATCCTGGATCAGGATTCTCCTGGTGGTTCTCTGTTGTTTACACTGCCCAGTCCCCTCTGTGCCCAGTCTTCCCAGTAAGCCCAGCAGACCATTCTCACCCACCGAGATGGGATGGATGATTTTGGCAGTGGTTCTCAAGAGGACACCTCTGTGTGGATGGATCTGAGCTTTCCTAGAGTGCATCCTGTGCCACCCTGAAGAGGGACCTGGCCACAGGTGGGCACCAGGTGAGTGGGCACAGCACAGTTTCACACTGCAAGGCCAAGGAAGTGGAGGCAACTCACTTCTGAACAGCACAGCAGTTCCTACAGGTGATGGTAAGAAATCAGTAAGAATTGATTTATTTTTGGAAGCCTGGTGGGTGCCAGTGTGTCTCCTAAGTGCATAAATATCATCAAAACCTAGCCATGGGTGAGCAAAACAAGACAAGAATTTGTAGCCCAGAGGAAAGCCACCATGAATAGATTGTGTGGAGGCTGATAAGATCCATACTGCTCCAAAATGGAGAGTTCCACCTCACAACAAGGCTTTCTTTGTTGTGGAAGAGTCAGGTTGTGAGAGACCTGGCCTGCCAAATACCTGTAATGGCCTCCCCTGCCAATTGTCTTTAAATACTGTGATCTTTCACACAGGAGCAAAGCCTGAAAGAAAACTCTCTAGCAAAAACATCATTTATTCATTCTCTACAGGTCAGTGGAGTAACAAGCCTCTCCTCACTCCTGTTTCCCTTTCTCTCCCCTGAAGATTTCAAACAGAGATTTGTTCGAACAAAGATTGGTAATTTTGCTCTGCGAGGGATGCAGGAAGAAGCGCAGAAATATCTCTAGATCAGAACAGTTCCTGAGCCTGCTGGAGCAATGGCAGATGGCCAGAGATAGCACAAACCACTGCTCTCCCAGATAACAATGTGGAGAGCTGAACCTTCCAGGCAGGAGCTTTCAGGACAGCAAACCCAGCACAGAAAGGTGAGAAGCACCAGGAGCCTCCTGGGGAGGCTGGGCAGGCTCCTGGAGCTCCTGCCCTTCCCACAGCCTGCTCCAGGACCAGTGGCCTCCTCTGCCCAAGGTCTGCACCTGGAGGACAACTGAGCCAGAAAATGAAACTTTTCTATTTGCCTCTATTTTTGAGCTGTGCATCAGGGGAAAATCTCCAGCCAGTAGGCAGTTCCAGCTCTGTTTGCAGTCTGGTGTAGGCTGGTGTGTCATTTCCTGGGAATCTTTTACTGCCAGCACCCATCAAATAGAAGAAGACCTTTCAAGGAAGTGGCTTTCCCACGGAGGAGAAACTCCTCTGCTGTTTTTTTGTCTCACTGGATCTGTGCCTGTACTGCAGAGCAGGCAGTGGGTGTTGGTATTTCACCAAGCTTTTCAGGATGGTGAAAAGCTTCATGCTACCAGAAGCTAAGTAATAAAGATCTCAGATCATTTGTTTAGCAAGTATTAATGCTCAATCTTAGAGTTATTCTCAGAATTCAGGGTTAATTTTGCCAGTGTTGAAGTACAAGTTTTTGCAGCAGAGAGCCAGACACAGTATTTGGGATGCTGCACAGAGTAAAAGCCATAACCTCACCTATAAAACCCCTACAGGAGCATTAAATTAAAGAAGAGTTAGGCTTTTATTTGGGGTGGAAATGGCTTTTCTTCAATACAATCTGCCTGGCTCCAGCATAACTGGAGATGTCTCAGAGCCTACAGGGAATTACCACAACAAAAGCAGCATCCACAAATTCACTGCAGTTCCCAACTTCCCTCTCCCACCTGCCTCGAAGTCACCCTCCCATCATCAGCCTGGTGGATGTCATCTACTGCAGAGCAGGTGCCAGGGGAGGCAGGGGTGGGCATCCCTGGGGGATGGGAGCAGCAGGGCTCCTGCAGGGGCACACAGACACCCCTGGCTGTTCCCAGCTCCTGGAATCGGGGCCACAGCACTGCTGGGAATGCCTGGGACTACCTGGGAATGCCTGAGACTACCTGGGACTACCTGGGAATGCCTGGAACTGCCTGGGAATGCCTGGGACTGCCTGGGACTACCTGGGAATGCCTGGGAATGCCTAGGACTGCCTGGGAACTGCCTGGGACTACCTGGGACTGCCTGGGACTGCCTGGGAATGCCTGGGAATGCCTGGGAGTGCCTGGGAATGCCTGGGAGTGCCTGGGAATGCCTGGGAATGCCTGGGAGTGCCTGGGAATGCCTGGGAATGCCTGGGAATGCCTGGGAATGCCTGACCCGCAGAGGAGCACTGGTCAGACCAGGATGGGTCCTGTGCCTGCAGCAGCTGCAGCCACCCCCAGTGCCCAGGATCCCAGGAAAGCTGTGTGGGAGCAGCTGGATTCCTGCCTTCCTCAGTGCTGCTGCTTTCAGTCCCGAGAGATGGGATGGGGAGGACATGCTGCCCTGCTGACCCCAAATCCGTGTCACGGTGTCACCACGGGCAGGGACTCAGCCCGGGGTCTCTGCTGAAGCCTTTTCCTCCTCGCAGGGGCAGCGCTCACACAAAGAGGGAGCTTTGAACAGTGGGGCTGAAAACGATCCCTTCTCAGCTGAGTGAGACATTCATGCCTGAACCTGACGAGACTCCTGCTCACCCACACAGCAGCAGGCAGCTTTTTACCAGAAGCACCGTGTGACTTCCCAGATAAAATGCTTGTTTGATTTTTTTTTTTTTTTTCTTTTTTACAGCTGCAATGAGTAACACTTAGACAAACGTTTGACGAGCAGATGGCCCAACAACCCTCAGGTGAATGACGCCGGCACAGAGGGCACGTGGCTGGGCACCAAACCCCATGCCAGCCCCGGGATGGGTGCAGCAGAGCAGGGACCCTCGGGGCAGGGGTCTGCAGTCCCCTGGCACTCACCTTGCGCCCAGCCTCGTTGTTGTGCAGGTTCATGAGCGTCCTGGCGTTCTGCTTGATCTCCCGCGCGTCCACGAAGACCTTGGCGAAGCCGATGCCGTAGCGGATGTCGGCCGAGCAGCCTCCCCATTTCCAGCCCTCCTCCTTGTGGTACTGGCCCTGCTTCTCCTTGTCGCAGCCGCAGTCGCTGAGGTTGCCCTGCGTGCAGGCGGCTGTGATGGCGTGAGCCACACCGGCCGCGATGATGGCGTAGGTGAACGCGGCCTCCCTGCTCCCTGCAAGGCAAAGGGTGCCAGTCAGGCCTCAGTTTAACTTTTCTGTGTTCCCAGCCCTGCAGTGCCCAGTGTAACTCTGCAGGTCCCTGGAGCTCGTTCAGTGCTGTTCTCT
>JAWWMJ010000030.1:20280345-20302246 GCA_035047045.1 Vireo griseus
GAGGAGAGAGGAAAGGGGAGAGGGTAGAGGGTAGAGGGTAGAGGGTAGAGGGTAGAGGGGAGAGAGAGAGGGGAGAGGAGAGAGGAGAGAGATGGGAGAGAGAGAGATGGGAGAGAGGGAGAGGGGAGAGGAGAGAGGGAGAGAGGGGAGAGAGGGGAGAGAGAGAGAGGGGAGAGAGGGAAGAGAGGGGAGAGAGGGAAGAGAGGGAGAGGGGAGAGAGGGAAGAGAGGGAGAGGGGCCACAAACATCCTCCAGAACCCTGCAGGTGAGAGACAGAGCTGCTGAAGAGGCCTCAGGGACACACGAGGGGGTTGCTGCTTTTTTTGTTGCCCTTAGTACGACTGGTCGTGTTGTCTCATGTCTCAGGAGTCTCATCCTGAAACTAAACTTCCTTTCCAAAGAGCAAATCTACCCTTTGAACCCTGAAATAAATTTGCTTCAGAATTTCAGTCAATATTCCACCCTGTGGTGATCTGGCACACAAAGGAGATTTTTATGCTTTATTTCTCGGATTTTTTAATATTTATTTCTGATGCTGAAGCTCATGATGATAAATATAATTCAACCTCAGCTGTTTAACACTGCACACAGGTATGGGATATGTCAAGTATGAACAAATTGTTGTCTCAGGGTTCGAGAAGAGTGGAAAATGGCAAACCTTCCTGAGAAAATAACTTACTGGACTAGTCAATGACTTTCTCTTACTCTGTTCATTCCTCAAAAAGTTGTGACCTAGATGCATTTGAAGCATACATAAAATAACATTCCTGTGCAGATTACAGGAGGTAGTTTGGCTTGTTTGGCAAAGTTTCTTGGGCTTTTTAATCATTTTTAAAAATGCTGCAGACCTTAAATCATCTTTTCAACCATGATGGCTTTTGAGTGGTCTGTAGTAACTAATCCTTACCTACCATTACAGGGTGTGCATATCCAGCTTTCTTTTCTACACAATGTCTTCGTATTTATTACTCCTAATAAACAGATTCTACTATCTGCACAATAAAATCAATATGAGGCATTATGATAAGTTCTTTCTTTTTCGAGTAGAGTGGTAAGTTACAGGCAAATTGGTGAATTAACACAAAACTTAGAACAACAATTAGAGATTAATGACAGAACAGTAGGAATCAGGAATTGCCTGTGGCAAGAAAAATTAACTCAAAACCATGCTCTTAAAAGGATTTAAAAGAAATCTCAAGAGCTCATGGCAGGAGGAGCTTTGGTTCTGCTGCTCCTCCCAGTGCTTAGAGGGGACTACAGGAAGGCTGGAGGGGAACAGTCTGGGGTGACAGGACAAGGGGGAATGGCCTGGAGCTGCAGGAGGGCAGCTTTAGGTGGGATTTTGGGAAGGAATTGTTCCCTGGGAGGGTGGGCAGGCCCTGGCACAGGGTGCCCAGAGCAGCTGTGGCTGCCCCTGGATCCCTGGCAGTGCCCAAGGCCAGGCTGGACACTGGGAGCAGCCTGGGACAGTGGGAGGTGTCCCTGCCATGGCAGGGGTGGGATGAGCTGACCTTTAAGGTTCCTCCCCATCCGAACCATTCCATGATTCCCTGGCGGTTTCTGACTCATGACCTGAGCCGTGGGGCTCTCCTGCCTCTCCTGAGATGCTCTGTGCTCTGAGAAACACACCCCAAGCAGAGCAAATAGTTTTATTCCCGATATGATCTCTCTGCTCTCACCTTTTACTGCCCAGGTCTTTATTTAGCAGCAGCAACTTTCTTCTGAACAAAGCCTAGGCCCAAGCTACACCCTGGAACCATCCATCACTTGTTGCCACAATGGTGTTTCTATTGTTAATTGTTTGTCAGAGCAGCTTTTTGGGGTTAGACAGTGCAGTGATTTAGTACGCCAGCTAATCAGCTCTGAAAATGTATTCTCAAAATAAATTAGATTAAAAAAAAAAAAGCTTGAAAAGTCTGTTGGTCTCAGTACAATCCTTTGGGACTGCAGAGCTGCCTCACAAAACCACAAGTGCATGAGGAGCTCCTGAGGGCTGCTCTGCTCCCAGCACGGGGCAGGGGAGCTGGGTGAGGAGGTTTGCCCAGCACACGAGGCTCGGTGAGGGGTTCTGGCCAGGGTTATTAATGGCTCCTTTTTCATAGGCATAAGGAAATAGAAGAAACATACCCATCTAAAATGAAAAAGAAAGGTTGCCTGTCTTTTTTTTTCTTCCTTTTAAGATGGCCTCTGATAACAGGAACTCACAAGGGAAAATGTGGTTAAAAGCCCATTTTGTAACTAGATCCTAGATGCACATACCATCAATACTCCAACTCTGGCTCCCTTTTATCAGGCTAATCATAGCTGCACTGTTTTGTTGTCAAAACATCTCCTGTAGAAGTCAGACCAGAGAGTTCTCTCAGTGACAAAAACGTGAGGTTAATATCCCAACTCTGCCTGCACTTAGAATCTCCTACCTCCCAAAAGAGCGCAGGAAATTAAATAAATAAATAAATAAATAAATAAATAAATAAATAAATAACATCCACAAACCCAGGTAGTTTCCTGCGCTCCTCCCAATATATCATAAAATCAGCAACCACTGTGACTTCTCAGCTTGCAACTGCACTCGTGGGGCTGCAGCAGGAGCAGAACCAAGGATGCTGCAGGAGCAGGAGCAGAACCAAGGCTGCAGCAGGAGCAGAACCAAGGATGCTGCAGGAGGAGCAGGAGGAGCAGGAGGAGCAGAACCAAGGATGCAGGAGCAGCAGCAGTACCAAGGCTGCAGGAGCAGGAGCAGTACCAAGGCTGCAGGAGGAGCAGAACCAAGGATGCTGCAGGAGCAGGAGCAGAACCAAGGCTGCAGGAGGAGCAGAACCAAGGATGCAGGAGCAGTACCAAGGATGCAGCAGAGCTGTTCCCTCAGTGAATTCCACGAGGGGCAGAGGCAGGCAGAGTGAGAGCCTCCTGCTCTGCCCTGCCCAGCAGGACTGACCACAGCACCTCCCCAGGGTTTGGGACCCTTGTGGCAAGAGAAGGTGACTCGTGCCCTGCTGTGATTGATCACCTCCCAATCAATTGATTTGGTGACACAAACAGGAGTCTGGCCAGCTCAGGCCAGGATCAGAGACACCCAGCGAGGGTGGCACCCCGAGAGGGGAGCTCTGATCCCAATCCCAGCCCGAGGAGCTCCAGGCACGTGGAAAGCCCCAGAGCCAATGCAGCCAGGCAGCAGCAGGAGTCTGGGCAAGCACAGGTGCCTGGGAGCTCATTACCTGGCACTGGGCACTGCAGGGCTGGGCACTGGGCACTGCAGCACCCTGAGGTGTCCTGGCTGGCCAGGCTGGCCGGGTGATGTGCCCAGCACGTGGGGCTGGGTGGGACCAGCCTGGACAACAAGGGTGGTGTCCATCCCCTGGCCGTGGCAGGGCGGGGCAGCACAGTTCGGTGTGGAAGGGGTAACAAATAGCACGAGGAAATCATGTGGAGATGAGGGGAAGCAAACTCATGTTCATGGCAGGAAGGAGAGAAAGGGTGGAGAAAGTGGAATGATGGGGAGGAGGGCACAGAAAGACACAGGTCCACTTTCTGTTGTGACGAAGTCTGACCTTGGGCTAAAGCATATTTACAAATCTGACAATCAGCAGAAGACATTTTGAGACTATGACTAGATTAATATCTCTATATAACTATAATTAAAATGACAGAACTCAAACCCTGTCTTTTTCCAAAATAAAACTTCCCTTTTCATCTATTCAAAGATTTGAGATGCGCTTTTACAAGGCTGATGTCAAGATATCTCTAGAAATGCACGAGGCCATGGTGATATCATGGTGTGAGAGAGAGTCACGAGCAAGGCATGTAAACTCTATGAAATATTGTCATTTTTTTCCCTTCCGTTTTGGCCATTGCCTAAACTGGAACCATAAAACTCTTCTTAAAATAGCACTGCAGGTTAAAAAAAAAAAAAAAAAAAAGGGAAAAGTACTGAACTGGATTTTGTTTTCCAGCCAAGTTTGTTCAGACAGCGTTTGCTAATAGGAGAGCTTTGGGGCAATTCTGTGAGCCCTCAGAAAGTGCCTTGTACTGCAAATGTCAGGGCTTCCATTTCCTATCTCCTTGCAATGACTCTGGACACTGCACAGGTACCCAACACTCAGGATGAAGGAGAGTGGGATGTCACAGAGATGCTGTTGGAAGGGAGAGCAGACCAGAGAAATGAGGAAAACCAGTCAGCTCACATTGCCTGGGAGAGCAGGGGAGCCAGGAGAGAGCCACGAGTGAGAAATCACATCAGACCGAGCTGCAGATACATTTCCTCAGATTCACCTGGATCTTAGAGCTGCAGAGCTGGAAAGGTAATGGTACAGAGGTAGAGAGAATGAATGTTCTGCTGTGTTAAAAGCTCCAGGGGGAAAAAAAGAAGTGAAATTCAGTCAGTAGGCCAGACTCTGGGAGAACAGGATAGACTGGACTGAAATGAAGCTTGAAAGCAAATGAGCAATTTTCAAATTGAGAAAAGGGCAGGAGGAGAGGCCTGCAAACAGAGGAGGAGAGGAAAACTAATTGAATTATCTGTCTGAGCAGTGAGCAGAACGCACTGCACATCACAATTTGCACAGCAGAGAGGTGGGGAAGAGCAGTGCTAAGAGCAGAACATTGCAATGAACATTTCAGAGTGCCCAGCAGGGTCAAAGAGCAGCTGCAGTCAGCTGGAGGAGATGCCAGTGTGAGAAAGTGGGTGGGTTGTCACTCCAGAACCTGAGAGCACCACGAGTGCGTGTGGGAATGTGGGAGGAGAAGGAAGAGCCTTGGATCAGGCATGGAGGAGGACGGGGAGAGGCTGGGCAGGAGAAGGGGCTGGGAAGCAGCAGGAACAGGAGGGATCCCTGGCACCACGTCTGCTCCTGACCCAGAGAGCTCAGAGAAAGGAAGGTGCTCGGAGCAGGAAGGGAGCACAGGTGAGGTGCTGAGAGCTGGAGGAGCTGCGGGCGCCTGGGTGAGCACACGGGCCCAGGAGCAGCCGGGAGGGGAGAGAAAAGGAGCGGCGGTGGCACTGGAGGGCTGCGGGGGGAGAGGGGCTGGTGCAGCTGGGCAGGACAGGGACAGGGACACGACCCAGAGCCGCCAGAGGAAGGGGTGAGGAGCACGGTGGGAAGAGGATAGGCTTGGCACGGAAAACGGGAGGGCCTGAGGAAGATAAGAGTGCCAGCTGCTGCGAGGGACAGAGGGTGAGGTCAGAGCCGCGGCAGACGGGAGCGTGTACAACATCAGAAAGCAAAGGCAGCTCCTGCCTGTGGTTTCCAGGTACAGCACTCGGCTGCCTGTGACCAGAAGTGATTGATTTCAGAATTAGGCTGGTGCTATTTTGGCCCTGTGACTTCAGATGCTGTAATCTAAGGCTGCTGTGTGCTTATCCTTGCAGCAAGGATAACTCCTGAGGCACAGGGATGCTTTGGGGGGACACACGTCAGAAAGCTTTTCCCCAAACCGCGTTTGTAATCCTGCCCCTCCTCTCATCAATCAGCAGGCGAGCACAGCACTGGCCGTGTGCTTCCTGCTGGAGTGTTGTGAATTTTCAAAGGCAAAGTGCACTATTGTTTGATAGCCAATTATTCACTGGCATTGATAAACAGGCTCTGCCCACGATTACTGCAGCAATTACTCACTCTCCTAATTTAGACACAAGGAAAAATTAATTCAAGCTTCCAGTTGATCATTTATATCTTTGGCTTTTGTAATACACATCACGGCACGCTGAAAACAACTCCACCATAAAGGAAACTGATCTGTCCAAATTGATAAGGTGTTTGACTCTCGTTCTGTCACTGAGGGAGGCACGACTGAGTCCAAGCTGAAGGGCTGTGGCTGAAGGTGGGGGTTTTTATGTTTTGGGGGCATAAAAATATGAAAATAATTTTGTTACACCTAGAATTAAAAACAGAATGCAGGGATGTTAGTGTAGCAAGAAGTGAGGTCCGTGTACAGCTAAGCAAGCAAATAGAACATGAGGATGTTTGGTGAGTGGTTTGGTCTCATCTTGCCCCCAGGCTGCCCTTGGAGAGCTGAGGGACCTGACTCCAGCCAGCAGACATCCAAACCTTCGGGGGAGGCCGGTGGGGAGAAACTGGAGAGTGCTGGTTAGCTCAGGATGAAGTGGGGTTGGCAGAGGCACATGAAGCTGTTAACAGCCTTAGGAATGGTAAATCGCAACCAACTACAGACTCCTTGTAAGAACTCGGGAGCTGCGAGATGGAAAGGCATCCACACACCACGGGAGCAGGGTGTGGGACCAAACGCGGCAGCAGGGAAGGGATTCTATTCATTTTCTTGTTATTATCAAAGTTCCTCCACAGACGGCAAAGGGCACAGGAGCGCGGTGGGAGCCGTGAGCCCGAGGGAAGGAGCAGCACCGGGGCAGTGCCTCCTGCAGCTCCGCCGTGCCCTGCCCGCAGCTCTCCGCGGCTGTCCCTGCGCTGGCTGCCGGCAGAGGCTCGGCAGCCCTGGAGGGCAGCAGGAAGAGCCTTTCCTTGGAACGCGTCTGGCAGCACATCCCTGCCCTGCCGTGCCTGCGGAGCCTGTGCCGTGCCGGGTGAGCTCCGTGCAGGGGCAGGGGATGCTCCGGGGGCAGCAGCCTCGGGCCCTGCATTTGCTCCGAGTGCTGTCACTGCAGAGAACTTTCCCGTTCAGGTGCAGGGCAGAGCCTGAGTGACCCCGGGCAGGTTTTTTTCGCCCAGCTCTCCCCTGGGAAGGGCCGTGCCGGGCGGCAGAAGGAATGCTGGCACTTTCTCCAGCCCTGGGGGCAGACAAGGCTGTGGCCCCTCTGCTGCTCCAAGCAGGCTCGAGGCAGATAACCGAGTGTAAAACTGAGAGGCAGCAAAATATTGTCCCAGCACCTGTCCCGTGTAGCTCGGAGCGCTGAGCCACGGCAATAACAGGAACGAGAGGATTGTTTAGAGCCAGGCCTGCACTCATCGCTGCTCCAGCGCGGTGGTGTTGATTAGCAGCAGCTCATTAATGGGCAGCCTGGGCAGGGGCACTGCAGGGCTGCAGGTGCTGCTGCTGCCCCTTCCCAGCCCTGCTGGGGCCCAGCTCCCGTCTCTCGCTGCCCCCGGGGCTCTGCCCATCTCTGGGACGCTCCCGTGAGCGGCTCAGGTGCCAGGCAAGCAGAGCTGTCGCTGTCCCTGCTGCTCCTGTGCCCGAGCCGGGCGGGCAGTGCCCTGGGGATGGGCTGTGGCAAACCCCGGTGCCCGAGGGAGGTGCTGCTGTGAGCCCTGAGCCCACAGGCGAACACCCAGCAGGGGCTGCAGCACCCGCGGCTCCCGGAGCTGGGCAGGTGTGCCCATCACAGCCATGGTGTCACAACTGCCGGATCGGAAAGAAAAGAGAAAACTATCAGAGCTCGTCTTATCTGAGACAATCATGCGCGCTCAGGAACTGTGCGATTCAGTTGCCCGGCTTAGCCAAAAGTTAAAGAGTTTCTAAAGTTTATTTCCTGTCTTTATAGCAACTGTCTGGCTCTTTATTTATTTTCACTGAAAGCTGCTGGTGTGCTAAAAATATTTTTTGGAGCAATTCTTGTGGCAGATTGTATAACAATCACAGGCTGAAGCCGGAGCCATTGGGAAGTGAAGGATGCCTCCTTGGGCCATCTCTTCTCATGAACTTCCATAATTTTTATTTTTAAGCTTTGTGCTATAGCATTTCGTGTCCCTCGCCGCCGAGAAGAGCTGACGGCTCGCATTGTTGTTACCTTGAAAGGGCAGTTATCGCGGCTAATCCACCCTCCAAGGTTTTTCCTCAGGATAATTATTGTTTTGGTGATTCATCTTGCAGACCCTGCCCTTCCTTATTCGCACAAAATATCCTACTCCCTGCAATATTCCTGGGTCAGGCTCGTGCCACACATGTGATTTCCTCTGGGGCACGCAAACAAGACAAGATGGATTTAAAGGTCAGGCAGCGCCGGGCTGGCCACCCCGGGCACTGCCCCGGCCTCACCTGCGGGACATGGTCACAGGGGAAGGTTTGGGGCTGGGCGGGCACGCCGTGGTCAGGTAAAGGTCACTCGTGTGGGGTGGGGGCACAGCGCCTCTGTTGTTGTGCTGGAAAATTTCACCGCTCCTGTCTTCAGTGGAAAACATTATCACCAGCACATCCTGGCATGTAATTTGGCCTCATTTATTATCGTCGAGTGTTGGCTGAATGCTTATGGTACATTTCTGAGGTACTTAGAGAGGGTTGTGGTTTTTCAAGGAAGCATAACTCATGGAGGACAGGGGAGGGAGAATCCTGAAAGTTTTTGGCACAAATCGACTCGAATTTTACTGAGCATGAAAAATATGACCCGGGCAGGCTTTGGCATGTTCTCATCGTGGCCCAGAGGCCACGGGGAAGGGAACATGCCCGGCAGGCAGGGTTAGCACCTGGAGAGATGGGCACTGCTCTCCCTGTCCGTGCATCCTGGGCTCCCAGCCTGGGGCCAGGGTTCCACCTCAGCCACAGAACCAGCATGGAACCCACCGATGGCACCAGAAAAGGTGGATCACAAGCTTGGTTTGGATTTGTTTGGGAGCTTTTTTCCCCTAAATCCCCTTTGGTGTTTGGGCTAGAGTAGTGGCAGAACAGAGATTCAATCTGCTGCTGCTCCCTTGAGTTGCAAATGCTTTGAATTTTGCTTTCACCACGTCTAAAATCTTATTTTTTAAATTTTCTTTTCCTGGCACAAGGGTTCTGGAGTAACACTTCTGAGAGCAGCTACCTGGGCAGTAAAGCTGCTGCCAGTGCCTAAAATATCAAAATCACTTTTATTTGGGTAAACAGTGCTAAAACACTAATGTTGTCCAGGTACACCTTGTAAAGATTTGCTTGGGATTTTATTATTGTACAAGGAAAATACCCACTCAAACTACCCAAGCAGTAACAGATCCACTAAACGTGTCCAGAAAATAATCTAAAAATACAAGGGAAGGTTATATTCACCATGGTTTAGGCAGTAGAGAAAATAGAGTTTGCTTTGGTTACTTGCCTCATTTGTAGGTCACAGTTTTCAAAATGCTTAGTTGGCCTTGACTGAGTTTTGATGAAGCTCTCAAAAACACATGTTAGAAGCTACCTGTGTATGGTTAGGGATCAGAAGCAGCACTTCCAGAGGTTTGTATGAAACTGTCACATGAATTTCATGTGCAAATCCTTCTTAAAAGCTTTGCTGCCCATAAGCAGAAATGTGGAAACTCAACAGATCACCTCTGGAAAAATGGCATTTGTGAGTTATATTCTCAGAAGACTAAAAATAGAGCTCCATCTGTTTGTTTTGCTTTATGAAGTGGCCAACTGTAACACTCCCTTACCAGCCCTAAAAAAGAATTTACATAAAAGATGGTGACGCAAACCCTTATCTCATGACCGTGTCTCATTAGGTCATCGACGGTGGGCAAGAAACAGCTTCATCTTTAGATTGTCTTTGCCATCTTCCCTGGCCGTGAACCAGCTCGAGGTGACGTTTGGGGGCATTACCTGCACAGCAATCTGCTGCCTCAGCAGGGCAGACCCACCTGAGGGAGCTGCACTAACACCTGAGCTGTTTATCTCCTGCAGCCACCAGCAGTGCTCAGCTGGCCAAAGGGCACCAGGGCAGAGCTCTGAGCTCCTGGGGACCCACACCTGCCAGCTCTGCTTCACCATGTGTTACTTCATTGTAGGAAAAACACTCCTCCTGCCTTATCTGTCCAACAATGAACACGTCTGGTGCTGGAACCTCCACATCGGAATTCCAATCTCCGAATTTCTTGGCCACGTTTCAGAATTTCTGCAACACTGTGGAGTTCACTGAGTCGTGGCAATCCAGTGGGAACACAGGTTTTGCCAGGCTTGAAATGTGAAACTTAAAAAACTTTAATAATTTTATTTTAAAATATTTTAATTTATAGTATGTTAATATAATTAAGAATACATAATAATTAGTATCTTTGCTAAGACTTCTCTTAATATGTTAATTAATGTAATTATTGTTCACCTTAATCAAGCATTTGAACGACACCCTCAGGCACAGGGTGGGATTCTTGGGGGTCTCCTGTGCAGGGCCAGGAGTAGGACTCAATAATCCACACAGGTCCTTTCCAACTCAGGGCACTCAAGATTCTGTGAATTATTCTGAGTTCAAAGTGAAATCCTGTTCCGAGATTAAGGGAAGGATTTCCCTTGACTCAGCTGAACCCAGGTTTAAACACGTCTGTTCCTGTCAAAGGACAGCTCTGCAGAGCTGCTCCTTGGCACTGCACCCATTCAAAGTCTCCACAATAATTTACATATTTCATTGCACATTTCTGTGACAGTCAGCTGAAACTTTTTAACAGCCTTTAACAAGAATCTTATTTCCTTCCTGTGCATCCTTCAGCTACTCATGTACTGTTTATTCCACACTCCTTAGTTATTCTCAGGCCTAATATTCCACCTATTTCACTTACCTGTAGGTTTTTTCCCTCGGTCTGATGAGGTTTGCCCTAAGCTGAGGAAGCTCTGCCGTGCTGCCTGTGCCTCCCCTTTCCCTGCAGCACACAGGGTAAGGCAACTGGGGCAGTGCTGGGCAGCTGATGAAGAACTCATCAGGAATTACATCAGGCTCTAAAAACAGCCTCAGCCTTACTCTCTGTAAAGCAAACACCGAGGGAAGGCTCTGGCTGCTCTGTTGGCACAGGACCCTTCAGTGTTGTTATGCACCAGGAGCCAGCAGCATCAGCCACAGCTTCACCAGGCACGGTGTGAGTCAGGGACAAATTTACTGTTGCAGGAGCTGAGGAGTTCAAACCACACCTCTCCTTTTCCTCCTTACCCCTCCTCATTTTAGGGAGCTACTGCAGGAGAAGGCACTTGCAGCTGAGTCAGGTTTAATGTGTGGCAGCATTTTGGGACAGTGGCATTGACCAACCACTGCTGGCTCCTGTTTGACACAGGATTTGCACAGAGTTCTTGGGAGTGTACTAAAGGGTGTACAATAGACAAGGTGAGGTACACAGAGAGTAGAAAACTCCCTCACAGAACTGGGACTTCCATGATTTGATCCTTCTCTCTGCTTTTATCCTGTGCTGGGTTTAACTAATCAGCTTGACATCATCTGTACAGGAAAGTTTTATGTCAAAGAAGTATTTTTTCAGGAACATTCTCCTATTTCAGAAAGGACCTTTTCAGTCTCCACAAATACAGTCCTTAGCAGCATTATGTGGCTTGTAATAGCTTTATTTTGAAGATTACTTTAATACAACAGGCTGGACCAGAAGAGTGTCTGATTTTCCAATGCCTCGTCACTGGAGTGGTTTTAAGTGTCTGAAACAAACCAGCCTAAAAATCCAATTCCACTACAGCCAATAGAACAAATAAGAACAAATCTGATTTCTCGTGCTGTGACAACACACACACTGACACCCAATGCCTCCAGTAGCTCCTGCCAGGACTCATCTTCACAGAGCTATGACATTAAATACAGCTTCAGCTTGAGGGCTGAAGGCCACACCATGCTCTGATGGCTCTAGAACTGAGGGATGTCCATTGTCTTTTGGGAGGCTCAGCTGAAGGCAATAACCTCAGCTGGACTTGTCTCACTGGTCTCTTGAGCAGTGTGTCTGAGACTTCCTCTCTCTCTCACAGGTTTTTTTTTTTCCCCTTTGCATCTATCAGGTATTTTATCATTTGTCTTGTAAAGCAAAAACCTCTCTGCATCTATTACTGAGTCCAGCCTGCTGCTTACCAGGGGACAGAGCAAGAAGGGCTTCTGGGCATAAAGATGTCACAGAAACTTTCAGGTTGGAAAAGGCCCTTTAGATAGAATGCAACCATTAACCCAGCACTGCCACTAATATCCCATCCATCCCTGCCCTCTGGCACTGGGATCCATTCCCTGGGTCCTGTCCCTCCATCCCTTGTCCCCAGTCCCTCTCCAGCTCTCCTGGAGCCCCTTCAGGCCCTGCAAGGGGCTCTGAGCTCTCCCTGGAGCCTTTTCCAGGTGAGCACCCCCAGCCCTCCCAGCCTGGCTCCAGAGCAGAGGGGCAGGGAACAGCTCCATGGCCTCCTCTGGACTGGCTCCAGCAGCTCCAGGTCTTTCCTATACTGGAGACCCCAGAGCTGGACACAGCAGAGGGGAACTCTTGGCTGCCACGACCAAAGTTCTCAACACAAGGGAGAGAATTTTTAATGCCTCAAGTTCATCTACCATGACCATGGCACAAGCACCCCGAGCCCCTCTGGAAGCACAGGGATGTTTATTAGCATGTTTCTCTCACGGAAAAGCCTGACAGGTCTCAGGTTTCACAGCACAGGAAGATTTCAGAGCACACCTTTCCGCATGGAAGGGCACAGCACACAAATAATTCTCCTGGGATGGGGATCTGTGCATTTCTATTTTTGGAGCAACACTGGAATGAGTCCAAGACCACCATGACACAACCAGTGCTCGATGGGTGGTAAACAAGCCTCTACTGCTACTGCAAGCCTTCTGCACTGCTTGCTGTGCATTCCTCAACCACTGCCTTCACTACAAGCATCCTTGCCATGCTGTCACCTCCTCCTTGGACCCCCTGGAATACACACAGGGAAAGGCAAACCAGCCCTGTGCCCCAGTGAGCAGATCCTATTCACTGGGTGGAATGCACAGAGAAGTCAAGGTGAGAGATCACCTGGTGAGACAAGACTGCTACACAGCAGCTGCAGTGGGCAGCACAGATTATTCAAACCCCTTGTAAGCATATCCCCTAGTCATAAAATGTTAGATATATTGGTTTTTAAGGCATTTTGTACTGCATAATCAAATTCACTGGTGTTTCTCTGCCTGAGCCTTACCTGTAGGTACCTTAGCAGCTGCATTTATGCTAAAGCTGAAGTCTAGATTTCTGTGCAGCAAGTTGAACTCACAGTCAGAAAGCAGGTCCAGGGCAAGCAGAGTTCCTGCACACTTGGCAGTAAATACTTACTCCCCACCTGCAGTGAAGTCTTGTACCCAAGATCTTAAACAGAAGTTAATGCCAGAACAATTTCTAGTTAACACTAGAGTAATTAACACTAATTCTAGTTAAACACTATAATTAGAGTGATAGAACTATAGTGAAGACCAAAGATGGCTTTGAGTTTATTTCAATGTGGGCACTGTTTTCCTTTAAAATTCACGTCTTCATTTTGGAGAAAGTAAAGGCAATTCACCATCAGTTGTACAAAATGCTGTATTTTATTAACTAAATCAAAAAAAAGTACAGTTAAATTCATACAAAAATGTTCAACATAAGCAATACTTAGTATGTTTATGACCTAGGATTGTGTCTGATTTGCAGTTTAGTGGCTGGTGTAAGCACAGCACATCATTGCTACCAGGTGCTCAGCACTGAAGTCTCTGTACCCCACAGAGCAGTGTCCAGCTGGAGCCCTACCACAACCACTGCAGTGCAGTTACATCAACAAACAGGGACTCATTTTATAACAACTCCATGAGAAACCACGGCAGGATCTTGAACTGGGAACTGCCCTCCTGCAGGACTGTGAGTAACCCACCACAGACCCTGCTGCACTCAGAGTGCCCACGCCTGGTGAAAAAGCACCAGCTCTCAGGGGAGCTGGGATCTGATTCTCCTGGGGAAGGAAAACTGGAGTTTTTCCCCTTGAAACGCACCAAGGCAAAGGAAGGTGTATTGTAGCTCCCTGTGAGCACACAGTGCCAGCACCTCGACATTAACAGGGTCACACCACCTCCATCCTAACCTCAGCTTACTCTGGAAGGAGTTGCCTTCCCAACACAGCCTCTGACTTGCCCAGCCCAGTGTCCCCAAAGTGGCACGTGCAGGCCCAGTGTCACCATGGATTCCAGCTAGCATTCCTACACTTCCATTTGGGACCAAATCTGCCAAGACATGCCTTTCATTAAGCCTCAACACACTCACAAAGTCCTTTCTCTCCATGCACCAAAGCTGCAGAGGTTCGCAGGCTGGAGCCAAAATAGTCCTGGTGTTATAATAAAGCCCTAAGAAAGGCAGCAGGTTGTATAGTTACCTCCTTGTGAGCAAAATCCCTGCCCTAAAACTATGCAACCTACTACCTCTTCCTAGGAGCCCAACGCTTCCTCTGTGCAGTTCTTCACTCTCTGGAGGCCTTTAGCTCACCAGCTGCTCTGGGTCTTCTGCCCTGGCTGGGCACACTCCAAGGGACACTGAGAGCCTCACAGCAGTGCCTCACTGCCTGTCACACCCAGGAATGGCTCCACTCTCACTCTGGCTAAGCTAAACTTGCCATCCCAAAGAGCATTTACTTCTGTGGTTTTTTTTGTTACTACAGCGAGCTGTTTGCTGGGCATGCTAGCACAGAACCACTTAGAGACTGGGTACAGCAGGGACAGCAGCAGGACAGAGAATGTAAAAACCTTGAAAAGTCTTTTTACAGAAACAATACCAGCTCAGAGGAGAAGTGCTGGCTCTTGGGTGCTCAAACTCCACAGCTTCACACTCCCCCAGAAAGGTGAGAGGTCACTTTTGGCTAAAACTGGCCAACACTTAAATTTTGCATTAAATCTGGAAAAGCTGGAGAAAAATGTGCAGACCCATTAACAAAGGATAATTTAAAGTTTTCCCTCCAACTGTCACCAAGCAGTTGGGAGTCACAGAATTTTAATGCATTATGGCACTGGGGTGTCAAAAACGTTCAAGTCACAATGCACGAGCCTGAGCTATCTGTATTTCACATTATATGAACTATCTGTATCATATATCACAATGAGCCTGAGCTATCTGTACTTCACATTCTCCTGACTGGCTTGGAGTAACTTCCCCCTGTGGAGGGTTCCACTGCCTAGAACAGGGGCATTCTCCATCTCCAGCCAGCACTGACACTCACCTTGGGAGAAAAATCATGTTAAGTCAAATATATCCTGTGGGGGTTGCAGCATCCACACTGACTGTCAGTCCTGTACATTCTGGCACTGAAGCTTTACAAGCCTGGTTTATCTCTTGGCACTCAATGAGTATTTTTAGCCCACGAGTGACTGCAGGGAGCGCAGTTTGTTTTACTCCTCAGGGAAGGCAATAGATTGTATAGTTATCTCCTGAACAGGGTAAAATAACTACCCTACAACTATACAATCTACTACCTCACTCTGACAGAGAAGCACACACTTCAGCAAAGAGCTCACACAGCCAAGCCCAGTTTCATTCTGAAGGATGTTTGATACGTCACTGAGCAAAGTTAAACACCCCAACAACTGGAACAGCAGCAATTTGTATTTGATTACCCCACCATACACATACAGGAATAATCTATTCTTAAGTTTTTATTCATTAGAGCAGAAAAATAATTGCAGAATGATAACCTAGCTTTTCCAAGAACTAGAAAAACACAACTGCCACAGTTATTACACAAGTCTTCTGTCCTACCACAAGCACAAGTACAGAAGTTCAGCACAATCTGGCAATGACCTTACAACTGAGAAGCTTCCTTGGTTGATTATCTGCTGCTTTAGGAAAGACAGTAGATTGTATAGTTATCTCCCAGTGGTGGGTATGACCCTAAAACTATACAACCTACTACCTCATCCCACAGTGCAGGCATCTTCAGAGCTGGGGCAGGATTGCTGCTTCAGTCAAGGCAAGTCGGGCTGGCTGCAGACAGCACCTGTAATACTCACCACAGGAGAAGCCTTCCCTCGCTCCCCCTACTCGTGTAAGGAGGTTATTTTAGAAATAAGGTTCCTTAATTTCAAAGTTTCACCAATTGCTTGGGTCTTAAGTAAGCAAGTTGTAGCAGTCATAGCAACTGCAGTCATTAAGCTTGTGTTACATCACTAGTGGAGTTCACAGATGTAACTTCTCACCTGAAATCAGAAGAAAAGTCTGTCAGAAACACTGCAGGCAAACACACATATCTTCCTCTTTAGAACTTAAAAATGATGAAATCTAGGACCACAGCTATGTGACATTTACATGGATCAGGATGAGGCACTAATATTTGTAATTCTGATTAAATAAGTATTATTACATTGAGTGACCTTTTCACCTATTGTAACAATAGCCCCCTCCTAAAAAAAATCATGTACTGTCAGAAGTACTGCTTTGAGCTTTTTCTGCCAGTCTTAAATTACATTAAGTCTTGTGCACAGGAATTCTTTTATTAGAAACAAAACTCAATAAGATTATGGCCTCTACCCTGACATTTAATTGTTAAAGTGCCTTACCAAAAGGCCACTGAAAATACGTGCTTTCCCACCAGAAAGAACTTGGAGTTTCTCTAACTGCTCCTGATGTAACTTCAAAGCCAATTTCTAAATTTCAACACAATCTTGAAGTAAAAAACTTTTAGAATACTGAAATGAAAACACTTGCCAGACAGATGTGTGACTCAGAATCCCCTTCTTAGCAAGGACAGCTCGAGAACCGGGCTGGAAAGGAAAATAATTGTTTGTCCAAGTAGTTTACACAATACTTGAGAATGTTTAGAGAAAAGCAGTTTTTAAAACATTAAATCCATTTTACTAGCACTCGATGCTGGTCACACAGTGCTGTTTGCAGCCCTCAGTGCAAACAAAGCCCTGGGAGCAGCAGAGCACCCTGTGCCCGTGCTGTCCTTGCCAAGCACACAGCGCGTGATCCCGTGCGCTCACACACAAAGGGATGACGTTATTCCTTGGACACACACAAAATCAAATTACTTTCCAGCCCCCTCAGTGCCTTACTACAGAATCCTTTATACCAACAGTGATGACAAATTTGGGTGAATCAACCTTCAAATCTTGCTTTTAACTGGTATAAATCCTGTTATTTGCTTTGCTAACTTACACATCTACCGGAAAATGAACTTCAGCACGGACACAAGCACTTGGCCCCGATGGCCAAAGCAGGAATAAATCAGAATAGCAGCTCTGGGCCAGAATCAAACCTTTACAAAGCACTGGCCCCCAGCACCTCCTTTTCAATCAGCTCAGGCAGAGGTGATGTCCAGCAGGGAAGCTGACATTGCTTTCAGTCACCTGCTCCTGCACCCAAGCCCTGAGCAGCTGAGCAGAATCCCTGTGGATTCTCCCTGCTCGGTGGGAGAGGCAGCCAGGCCAGGGAGCTGAGCTGCACAGCTGCACAGTGACCCCATGCAGCTAATGGAGTCCCACGTTTAGGGCCTCAAGGAGCTTTAGGATGAAGCTGATGGTTCTGTGATGTACTGAAAATGTTCAAAGCACTTTGAAAACCTGGACAGGTGTTACACAGCTGTTTAAATTTTACAAAACATGTAAGGCAATGCTTCTGATTTCTTTTTAAAATTAAGCCTGAAAGACACAAGGATTACCATAAACCCAGAAATTAATCTGTTTAATTTCTCCATTTTCAGACAAAGTTTAGTTGGAAACGTACCCAACCTGATATATCAAACAATTTTTATTTATGCTTGGAAATTCTAAACCATTTTGTACTGCCACCACTAGATTCTCCTGTTCAGTACCTGCAGCACCACAGTCCACAGGAATTTGCCTCCTTCCACCTTTCTGAAACAAGAGCCCTTCATCTACTGCAGGTCTGAAAACGCTGCTCCTTAAGGTTAAAAATGTCCTTGAAAAAATATTATTACTTAACTTCAGCTGCTATCCTGTTAGTCTGCCTTGGGACCATGAGGTGCACACAGGCCATAAGGAAAGCCTCCTTCTGTAACAAATACACCTTATGAAAGATGAAGATAAAATGACATTTTATCTCCATCACTCAGGTACTATTTTAGTTCTGTTTTACTATTAGAGGGTGTGTAATTAAAAGAAATAAAATTCTAGTCAAAATTTTGGCTTTGGAAGAAGTTCAGGTTACCTTCTGCTTTTACTTCTGTTTCCTGTGTATTCCTGCAAAGTCCAGCTAATCTGCATTCTGCTTTGCATTACTCCTGCAATGTGGGGCAGTTGAACTCGTGGATGATTTCAGAGTGTCTTTCCAAGCTGCATCACCGACACGCCATGTTCTGTGACAGATGAGATCTGCCAGCTCGCCTCGGGGCCTGCTGTGCCCTGCTCCTCTCATCCCCTGCCTCAGGGGGGTCTGGCACTCGCAGAGGCAGGGAAAAGCCTGACAAATGATCCTCCTGGCACAGCCTCTGCTGCTCTGCTATGTTCTCATCCCCAGTGACTCCAGAGCTGCAGAGGCTCCCTGCTGCTGAAGTCACTGTGCTGGTGATGTCACACCCAGTGCAGCACAGGAGCTCAGGGCTATGCACCCACACCTTCACTCCTCCAGCACAACACACACTGTGAGAAACAAGCTTTAAACAATACCTGCAGGGATCATTTGCTTTCCCTGTTAGAAAAGCCAGGTCCCCAAGGGCTGCTTTTCCTGTCAGCACGTGTTTAAAATCCCCAAAGCAGGGAAAGGACAGACTGACTCCAACTGTGGAGCTGGACAATGTCAGCAGCCCCAAACCCGATCCCGAGGCTGCAGCTCAGGCCTGCACAGCTCCCACCACACGATGGAGCTCCGGGATTTACAGGAAGAGCTCTAACACCAATTCCTCACAGTTTTACCCCTGGATTCCAGCAGCACTTCCTGAATCACACGAGCTTCCGCTGAGTGAATGTCTGCTGCCTTCTCCAGCCGTGCCAAGCATCCCAAATGAGGGCAGGCACACCCCGACCTCAAACCTGCTCATTCCATGGGGTTAACGTTTGGCTGGAGTGGACTACAGGGAGAAAGGGAGCAGCACAATTGCTATCAACTCCATTATTCCTGATACTGCTTCCCCTCACTCCACTCAACCACCCCTGCACTGCCTGTCATCAATGCTACGAGCATATCTCAGCCCTTTGTCCCAAAACAGGCTCAGGAAAATCAGACAGTGACTGACACAAAAGTTTTAGCATAAACTAAGAATTTTTCCTCTTCCGTATTCAGTTTTGGATTGCACCTTCCTTTATCTTAATAATGTGCTAATCCAAAGGTAACACCTCCCAGCTCAAACCCAGGCACCTGTTTAAGAGTCCCCTGTTTAGACCCAAAACTGAAGGATTTAATAGCTCTTTTTGGACCTGCCAGCCCACTGAGCAAGTGTAAATCACACCAGAAAGCTGCTTTGAACAGGGGAACTGTACAGAGGAGAAAAGGACAACAAGCAGTTCCAGCACACACAAATGCACAGATGTGCTCTTGGGCAGCACCATGGTCCATGTGTCCAAAATGGTATTTTGTGGAATTTTTCACACAACATTAATAGCACTGACTGCTACCAATAATGCCTTTATCTACTGCTTCAATTGGAAATGCAGGGGTTTTTTCCAAAATCCATACCCCACTTACATTTAATTAACACAGAGCATTCTGTGTTAATTAGCACAAGATATTACCGTTTCACTACATTTTCAATTAGTGTGCTTGGCTTTAATTTATTTTTCTAACCATGCTGTTATAGATGGAGTATAAATATCCAGAAACCACGGCCTGAGAGAAATGAGAAGTCAGCACTGCTGATTCAATCACTAAGCAAAGCCCATCTCCTGTGGAAAAGTAAAGTATGTGAGCACAATTAATGATTTCTACTACGAGCAGAGAACCAAAGGAACACAAATCCTGGCATCCTTCCCTACACACACTCGATTCTGCAGCCTTGGTTTTAAACTCTCTAAGTGGTGAATGTGCCACAGCACTGCACAGTGCTGTGAGAACCTCAGTGAGGCCTGAGAATGACTACACCAAAATGGTCAGATTTCTTACTCCTCTTTGAGTACACCTCCCTCAGGACACAGAATAAAGGCAGATATTTATAAATCAATAAATAAAAGTACACTTAGGCTTCAAACATTACAAAGGCCTCAGTGCCCTTCTCACAGGAAACCATCTGTTTGATTATCTGGTCCTGCTTCAAACATAAGTATGTGTGTGCATATATACATAAAATACACGACTGTGTATTTATTCACTACATTTGTGTCTCTTAGGGCATGCTAGGAACAAGCAGGCTCGCTTTTCCTGCAAAAAGTTTACACATTATTACAATTACACAAATTCAGCAAGAAAATTAGTGCACGCAAAAATATTTCAAGATTGCTGTGTTATGTTATTAACTGGTAACATAATCAAACATCTATTGCTTTCTATAAGCCCCGGGAGCCTTTCACTATTTGCTAATGAACTGATGTTTTCCACTGCTAAAAACAAAGGAAACTACAGAAGGCATTTATCAAAAGGAAAGTGAAGTAAGGATACAGCTCATTGCAGTAGAAAAACAAAGCAAGTGAACTCATGTTTTATCTAAACTTCCTTTCAACTAAGGAAGTACTAAATCTCCAGTATTAGTATGCAAAATAATTTCCTAGCATGACCTATGTGAATTGAGGTTGCACATAGGACACACAGAGTACAACTAGGGAAAAACTCAGTGAAAAAAAATTACAGCCAGCAATTTTCTATTAAAAATATCACCACACAGCTATTTACTAAGTCCCTCTTCATGAAGGTAACCATCATAGGGCAGAAAAAACCCTCTAATTAACCAATTATTTCATGTTGACTGCAGCAAGTTGGAACCACCACTGCAAAAAACTTTTTGGAAGTTCAGACTATTTAACACCTGAGCGTTGCTGTGAACAGAACTGGTCAAATTTCACAACAGAAGCCATACTGGCAAATAACTGTTTAGTAAGGCTGCTGGTAGCTGGGGATGTTTTCAGATGCCCTGTTTCTTAAATATTATTTAAATTATTGCTTTTGAAAGGACAGATTGATTTTCCCAAAAATTCTGTGATGGATTCATCTTGCCCCACTGCTGCTGCTGAACATTGTTCCTGTGTACATTTTTAATGTGAGCAATTTTTCCCTGCCAGTTAAGACTTGCACTTCAGTCACAAAACTGCCTGTGCAGAGTAGTACAGATGGAGAGGAGCAGCGACAAGGTGGGACAGACACACAAGGATCATCCCGACCTTGACCATCAGGCCGAGTTTTCACTCCTGCCAGAAATAAATCACAAAATCATTAAGGTTGGAAGGGACCTCTGGAAATCATCCAGTCCAACCCCTCGCCAAGGCAGGGTCACCCAGAGCAGGTGACACAGGAACACGTCCAGGTGGGTTTGGAATGTCTCCAGAGGAGTCTGGACATGTCTCCACACCCTCCCTGGGCAGCCTCTTTGAGTGTTCTGCCACCCTCATGGAAGGTTGCAACGCAAAATCATAAAAATATAATTTGATGGGGTAACACCTTCCTCTAAAACTGATTGAGCCATGCCAGAACAAAGTCACCAGCGGCAGCTGCGGCGTGCCGGGGCCAGAGCCCGGCCTGGGCCACCAGCAGCCCCGCGAGAAATCCCACGTGTGCTGAGCCCGGACCGGCCGGGGGCTGAGCCACCCGTGCCAAGGCCAGGAGCCAGCCCTGCAGCGCCCCGAGGGCAGCCAGAGCTCTGCACAGAACCGCACGCCCGTGTTACCGCAGGGCACTGCCGTCCTGTCCCCCCGGGTGCCGCCGTGCCCGGCCCTGGCCGTGCCCGTGTCACCGCCGTGCCCTGCCCTGGCCGTGCCCGTGTCACCGCCACTCGCTGCCGGGCACCACCGCGCTGTCACCGGTCCCGCAGCTCCGGGCCCCGTCCAGGCCGAGCCGCCGGTGCGGGGCAGGGCGGGACCGGGGGCGATGGGCCCGGGACGGCTCAGCCGCAGGCCAGCTAATGGTGCTCGCTACAAACGGCACCCCCGAGCAGCCCCCGTGCCCCCTGAGGGGGGCTGCGCCGCCGAACCACTTCCACCTACTTCCTAAGGGGCTTCCTTCGCCTTTCGCCCCCCGGCCCGCGCTGAGGCCCCGCCGCCGCCCGCCCGGTGCCCCGCAGGGCCGAGCGCCGCAGCCCCGCTACCGGGGGCTCCCCCGCCAAGGTCCCCCGGCCCCGGCAGTGACGTACCTGGCGCTGGCGGCTCCCGGGGGCGGCACTTCCGGACCTTCCAGTGAGCCTGGAGGAGAGCGGGGGAGAACGGGGGGGAAAAGGCATCGAT
>JAWWMJ010000030.1:20325780-20340790 GCA_035047045.1 Vireo griseus
AGAGCCGGGAGCAGGGCCCGCAGCCAGCGTGGCGGGATCGGGCACCGCCAGGCGCCCGGGGAGCGACCGAGCCGCCTCCGGAGGAGCCGCGGGCAGCCCCGGGCACGGTCCTGCCGCTGCCCGCCGGGCTCTGCGGGCCGGGGGCCACCACGGCCGGGACACGGTGCGGAGCTCCGAGTGAACGCCCGGCTCCGGCCACGGCCTTGTGAGCACTCAGGAGGAGTTGGGGGCGTGACTGAACTTGCCAGAGAGAGAGAGAGAGAAAAAAAAACATTTCATAGGAGAGTTGTTTAGGTATTTTTAAAGATTAACTGAGAAACAACGTAAAATCCCAGGCTAAATCGCGTGTTTTAATGCGTCATGATTCCTTCAAGACACTTTGTTTGTAACTCGCAGTCAGGCGCGTGGTGCCCAGGGATCCAGGGGCAGCCACAGCTGCTCTGGGCACTGTGCCAGGGCCTGCCCTCCCTCCCTGCGAACAATTCCTGCCCAAAACCCCACCCAGCCCTGCCCTCCGGCACTGGGATCCATTCCCTGTGTCCTGTCCCTCCACCTTGTGAAGAGTCTCTCCTCATCTTTCTTGTAGGCTCCCTTCAGCTACTGAATTTGGTCACCCGATTTGCATCACTTGGGTCACAGAATAATTAAGAGGCTGCTGCTGAAGTTCGTAGGTTTGGTTATTCACTCAGATGGGCAGTTTTTAGTTTTGTGCATGATGGGTTCAATCAGATGTGGTGCCCACTTTGGCCATAACTCTAAACACACTTGTCAGTGCACCAAAAATGTATTAAATAAAAAGGACAGTTCTACACTTTCCCGTGTAGGGTAGCAGGCTGTGTGTGAGTGATTTTTCAAATGCCAACACCTGACATTGACTTCAGAAAGGTTATTGTAGCTGAAGCTAATGCTGTGTGAAAGCCCTTGTTCATCACACTGATTTCAACAACACTGCCCTGCTTCTACACCCCAAGTGCCTGGGGCTGAAATGCACAGCTGAAGGAAACCAGCAGTTGGGGCTGGCTCTTTTGGAACTGTAATAGACTCAAATAATTTCTCGGGAAATGGAGACACTTGCAAGTGCATTTTGGTGCTCCCAAGCCTGACTGCTAATGCCTGTCATGTTGCCTTGCTTCTTTTCAAAGCTGCATTTGTATTTGTGATTCACATGTGGTATTTTCTTTCAAGTGTGCCTATTTTAGGATGATTCTGCCAAAGTAGCTGTTTTAATTTGAATTTGATATAAAATCCAAAAGTTGAGGCATGTATAAATTATCTGTATTTCAAACTGGTCTGTTTTTAACTCTAAATGTTAGTCATTTACAGAAAGGAAGAAAAATATTTCGGAAAAGGATAAATTCTTGTTTAACTACTTACATCTATCAAACTGGATGAACTGTTCATTCTGCAAACTGGCATTCCAGTCCAGATCCTAAGGCTGTAATCCAAAACTGTGTTATGATGTCCCAGTTGTTTCTATTTTATTAGATAAAAATGCCTCTACAAAGTGTATTGCAGGTAGTAAGGTTTTGATTAATTTTTTTTTATATCACCTTTTAAAATTATGATTATTATATCACACTTTTTTTATGCAAGTATTTGCTGAATGTAAGTATGGATAGAATATATGCTTATGAAGATTTCATAATGAAGTGTATTTTCACTTAAGATCAATAAAAGTTTAGCTACTAAGGTAAGATTTTACTCTTACTCAAAGCACTTAAAATGCCTCAATCAATTTTCTGTTAAAACCAGTTTTTCTTAGCCAAAAAAAAGTCTAACTTAGAGCTCGATGAGTACTGCTTAACACAGTGCATTTCTCTACTGCAACACCTTCTAGAAATACGCTGGTTACAATTACTTAAGAGATCTAAAGGAAAACATTGTCTGCTGTCAATAACAGATCTCAAGATCTGTCAATCTGTCCATTATTACTCTTGGTCTTATTTCAAAATTTCTGAAAGGAAAAGCAGCTTCATAGGTTCAGTCAATATTTATTTTCTGCAAAGTGAAATCAAATATCATTAATGTAAACATGTGTAATACATAAATATTAACTCAATCCATTAAACCTTTGTGGATCATGGCACTGAACTTATGGCAATCATGTAACTTGAAAATGTTTCTTGCCAATAACAGAGGTTTCTAAATCAATAAACACATCAAAGAACAGGAGAACCCCTCACAATATAAAAGCACAGTACCTGAAACCAAGTGCTACAGAGAATGGTCACATGGAGCTGTTCTTTAAAACTATGTAGACTGAACAATTGCCACTAAAACTCCCTCTAAAAAAATAAAATTATTTGTTAATAACTTCTGTTACCTAAAGTTAGGTAGATCATGCCAGGTAGCACAAAATACAGTAGCTGGAAAATGCAAAATAATTTGGTAGGCCCATATAATGCTTTGCCAGAGCCGTGTAGAAATCAAGAAGGATTATCTGTTCCTTCTTTAATCCTTTTCCTTTTTTCTTCCAGTGCTTGTTTAAATACAGTTTTCAAGGTATTGTAAACATATGGTCCATTCTCAGAATCGAAGCTTGTCTAATAAAAGAGAGAAGTTTCAGTTCAGTTATTAAATAGATGCCACAAAGCAAAATTTGAAGTAGATGCACAACATTAAAAAAAAAAAAAGCTTTGAGATTTATCAAAGAAAATTTATGTTTGTGGTGGAGTGCTTAATGCTAAGTGTTTTCAGTTTTATGCTGACTAGACATTGAAATGAATCAGAAGAAGAAGAAATGCAGTGATTGTTTTAACAGGCAGCTTTAGAAGAGAGGAGGAAGCAGCATGGTGAAAATTCTGTCCAGATTTCATTGGCTGAATTTGAGAAGAAATCTGAGCTGAGCAATAGCTTCACCTGTCACTGTTATTGAATGAGCCCAGAGCAGAAATTAGTTATGCACATCCTGTGTTACAGGCCTGGAACATAACTGACTTGCACTGCAATTTCAGAAAATTATTTCATCTGATGTGGCACAGAATCTACCAAAGCCTTTGGTAAGCTACTCCCAGTGATTAGTCAGTGTCACCCCTTAAAAATGATATTTTCCCTAATTTGAAGATGTTCATGAACTGGCAGTGGTCCAGAAACAGAAAAATGAGACTCCAGGATTAAGGCTGTAGTAACAGAATTTAATTTTATTGAGAATATTTCCAACCCTGTATGTATGTGATTACTGTAAAATGTAAACTCTGAAATAAATAAGCTTCACACTGAAGTGTGAAGGAATCACTGTAGCCTTTCTCACAGAGGCCTCCCTCTGCTGATTGATTCACCAATTTACACCAAGTAAATACAGTACCACAGACAGTGATTTAGGATTACTTGCCTTGGTGAAAGCTTTAATAGCACGAGCAAGTAAGGCCTCCTCCACATCAGCTGGCAGCGCTTGCAGGTTCACCACACAGTGTAAAATACAAAGGATAGTCTGGCACTGTTCCTGGTGGGAAAAAGGAACAGCAGCTCGTTAGAGGAAATATTGCCATGAGGAGCATTTCACACTCAGGTTTTGGTAACTGCAGTTTGAACATCAGGTTGTGCCTTCCTGTACTGAAACCTTCAGGAGTTGGTGTGGAATTCCCACCAGCCTGAAGAGCCTCTGCATAATTATTTCAGTCACAATGGGAAGCTCCTCTCCTGAGTACCACAAACTGCTCTGGGAGTTCCTTGGAATTTCTGGGAATTTCAAGATCCCCTCCACAAACAGTACCCTTTCCTGGAACAGGAAAGGTGGGATTTGATCTTTTCAGTCCAAAATGCTGTGCATGTTCATGTTCTTTTCCCTATCTTGCCCCTCTCTCTGTCCTTCCGAGCCTCCGTCACCACTGGAAGCTGGCAGAGACACACCTGAGCAGTGCTTGCAAGGAGGAATAAAGGGAGGACCAGATCTTTGTGGCTGCTCCATCCCATCCCTTTTGCAGGTTAATTATGGGGCTGGAGCATCTGTCACACAAGCAGCCTGCTCTAGGTAACTCTGTTTTGAGCAAGACACTTGGACTAGAAGATATGCAGGGGTCTGGCCAACACAGCTATTGTGGGATTCTGAAATAGTATAGGACAAGGAAAGATAAAATTAATATTAAAAAAAAAAAGTTCCTTTCCCATTCATTTGTAACAGGTGTCAAGCAGTTTTTATCTAATAGGAATAGAGAGTTAAAACTGATTAAGTGGAAAAATGCTTCAGGAAAAAACACAATGTTTTCATATGAACTTGGGAATTCTGAACATCATGTCATGAAGATGGAGACTGCACATAAAGTTCTGACAACTTGTTAATCAGAAGCTGTATTTTTTAGGGTATCTGGAAGAGATAAAAGGAGCTCTATTTTCTTCATAAATACCTGGGAAACAAAGAGTTCCCAGAGAGCTAGGAAATTTAAATAATTAAGAGACCAAGAATGGAGAATTTAATTTTTTTTCATCTACTGTGTATCTAACCCTTGGGGAAAGCACAGTTCAACATTTCAGATCACAAGTAACTGGTTTGCATAGGGGGACACAGGTGGCCACAGTCCTGACTTCTCCTGACTAGAAGAATTAGGCCTGGCTTCTGGTTCTCTGAATTAGCAAATTCTTCCTTTTCCTTGCCCCAGCTCTCCTGCAGCTGCCAGGTTCAGATGTTTGCACAGCAAGTGGGACAACCATGAAGTGCAGCTGCCAGGTGGGACATAACAAAAGCCACCATGGAGTCACAGAGCAAAGGTTTCTCATCTTTGCCTCCAGATCTGCAGCTGCTGCTCTGTGGTGTCCCAGGATTGTGTCTGCTACTCCTCTTGTCATATTCATTGCCACAGTACTGACTGTGACAACACAGCACTGACAACTCACACGATCCGACACAGAAGGAATTCTCATTCTGATTTTGAAAGAGATTGAAGTGGCTTTTTTAAAATTCAATTCCCTTGCCTAAAGAACGAATGGTCAGATGCAATATGTACCTTTCTCAGCAAGCAGAGTGCATCCTGTGATTCTGTGCAATTTTTTGCCAGCATGTCAATATCATCTTTGGATATAATAGGTTCTTTCAGCTGCTCTATCCATGACCACATCAAGCTGCAGAGGATAAAAGGATCTCTCTCGGTGCAGATTTTATCCCAAGCTCCATCTCGAGAATTCAGTTCTTTCTTAAAACAAAAAAAAAAAAAAAACAACCCAAAAACCAAAACAGAAAACAAAACAAAACAACCCAACACCTGAAAATGCATCATCTATTTACCTTTGCCAGCATTCTCTTTGATTGTAGCAGTACTTGGCTGCTTATGTTCCAACAAAAAAGACTTAAGAGTTATCCAAAAAATTTGGTTTTTTTTTCCAGAGTATCAACATTAATCAGTAGTAATACAAGTGATTCTTTAAAACAGAAGGATGACACAAGCAGTGCAGCTGAGAACCTTCCAATTACTCCACTGGAGTACATAAACCAGCTTTGCATTCTAACTTCAAAGCAAATGTTGCTAAGAGGATTTGGGTTTGAGGATAAGCAATTAAGTTTCTACTCAATTCTTTTTCATTTACTCACGAATCCTCTGATTAGTTCTGAGAAAGCACTGATGATAACCAACTCAAACCCTTAAAACCTGTACTACTTGTGTGCCACCAGCAGCCACAACCAGAGATTATGGCATCAATTTCCTCCACTCAGGAAAATGAACATAACCAGAGCCTCCACCCTCCTGCCAGACACCACAATTTGGAGGTGCATTTTGCCAGCCTGTGAAAGAACTGACCCATAACTGACAAGTGCAGTCGTTTACTGGATCTCATATAAACTGCTATCCCAATGTGCCATTTCAAAGCTTCACGTGGCATTTTTGCCATTCCAGGAACTCACTGAGGTGAAATATGCAGAGCCCATAGCATGGAGTTGAGTTAAAAATTACCTGCCACATTTCTACCTTCTGCTTCACTTCATCCTCTCCCAGAAATTCATTTATATCTGCAAGTGCTTTGGCTGCCAGAACTCTTCGGGCTTCCAGACTTAATTCCGACTGCACAACAATGTGTGGAATTGTCTCTGACACATGTCTGCTACCTTGGCTTTCATTTCCAATAGAAAAGTTCGCTTTGGAAGAGGAAGAGTCAGAGTCCTCAGGGAGATAGACTCTTCTGCCATATCTGTTGGTCTTGTGGTCCTTCCCATGGCCAGTCTCGTGGGGGAAGTTGTGCCTGGGCACCTCAGTTTCCTTGGGATTGTGGAGGGATGCGAGGCCTGAAGAAAAGGTCCTGCTGCGTTGTACTTCTTTGGTAGAGTTCCTTCTGTGATGAAGTGAGGAGCCATCCTTCCCTCCATCCAAACTGAATCTCCCTTGACTCCAGAACATGCACGTGTTATGCACTAATGCTTCTTTGTTTAACTCCAGCTGTGGCTTTGCTTCACCTGTGGCAGAACATTCCTCCCCAGTGTTCTGCTTTGGTTTGTTGTTCGCTAAGATCTGAGCAGGCACTGTCCAGGCAGTGTCATCCTGTTCCAAAAGAAACTCAGTTCTCCTGAGATCTGAGTCACTGTAGCTCAGACGCCTTCTCGGATGAGTAAGAGGCTGCAGGCATTCGACATCCCTTCTTTTACAAAAAGAATCACAGTCATGTCCCAGGGAGAAGGGAGAGTCCTGGGAGAGGGCGGAGGAGTGGGTGTGGGACGCGTCGGACGCGTCGCTGTCCTGCCTGGCCAGCTCCCGCTCGAGCTCCGTGGGCTCCAGCTGTGACACGGTCTTCTCGATCTCAGCCGACAGGTCTGGGATGTCCAGCAGCTCTGCCTCTATCACCTGTCTGTTTTCAACCAGGTCCAGCAGCAGCTTGCAGACCAGGTGGATGAGTTTTGGCACGTGCTTGAGGTGCCTGCTCTCGTAGCCGTGGAGCAGGTGCCTCTGGCGGGTCAGGTACTGGGACAGGGTCACGGCGTGCGCCTTGGGCTCGCAGCACGCGAAGACATTGCGCAGGGGGACCAGGAACTGAGAGAACTCCCTGACGCACAGCAGCTGCCCCCGCGTCTGGATGGAGTTGGGCCTTTTCGCTCTGACAAACAGAATGGCTTGGTCAGCGCTCATCCTTGTGGCAAAAACCAAGTAGCAAGCTATTAGAACACCTGGAAAATACAAACAGGATTAGTTAAGGAACTGTCAGACTCAAACAAATACTCAGTGGATACATGGGATAGAAATTACTGTAGGTGAAGACACAGTGTCCTATTACGTGAGGGTGTTACTTATATGTAATTGCATGTGCAGAACCACAAGACCTTGAAGCCCTTCTCAGTGCACTGCAGTGGGAGCTCACCACAGCCTCTCCAGGAGCTCCACCATTCACAAACATGGGAGCAATGAGGCTGCTAAGGGAAGGCCACAACCAAAAATGGCTTGAAAGGAGCAAATTAAATCTTAGCTACTCCACCAAATCTACCTGATCCAACAGTGAGTGGCAGGTTTGTGAATGTGTTATAAGTACTGGACAATGAAAGTGCACCAGGGGAATCTTTCCCCTCCAAAAGCAGCTGTCACATTTGAATACAACAGAACCATTATACAGATTAAAAACTTCTCTAACCTTACAGGTCTTTGGTTTTAATATACTACAACTGATCTCCTCTAGCCATTGAGGACATTTGGACAAATAGTTTAGCACTTCTAACCATTTTATGGAGGTACATCTTGCAATGATGTAGAATCTAGCCCAGTCATTGATTGTTCATAAGCAGAGGGTTGGAATTTCCTGAGGAAGCTGTGTGCTGCCCCTGCATGGCACGTACCTGTCCTCCCCAGCCCTGCGTGGCAGTGCACAGCCACCCTCCCCTCCTGCAGGGCGAACGCCATCACCTTCACCATGTCCAGGATAGTCGTGAGAGATGCCACTCCATAATCCTTCCATCCAAAATTATAAAAATAAACTAAAATAAAAAGAGAGACAACGATTTTGTGCCACAGTGAATGTGAAATGTGTAGCCCCATATGCAGAGTAGAGATAACTAATAAAAAATTATAATACTAAAATTACATAATGGAGCCTAAAATCTGACCAGATCTTGTTTGCAAGAGATTATTTTCCCATTTCAGTGTATGCTTGCTATTGAAATTTGATAGATACACAAAGCTAGGAAAGATTTGTCAAACTCAAGTTCAGCTAGAATGTAAAAGGTGTAACAAAACAGTGATTCATGCAAAATTACCGAGCTATATATAGGAAGAGGGTAATTTTTTCTGTTCAGAAATAAAAGCACTTCTTCAGTGCTCTTACTTTACAGCTTCAACAGCTGTTTCTTACAGAGAAGCACTTTCTCTTCTCACCATAATATGAAAATACAAAAACACTGTCAGTAGCAGTGCCCTCACATGAAATAACCTTTTATAGGGTAGATAAGAAAACATGAGTGTACCAGAATTTGACACACCCTTAATGGTTCAAATATTTGTGAATGCAAAAGAAAGAAAAATGTTACTGTTGTCCTTCCTTTTATTTAAACACCTGAACACAAACCCTCCATCTCTCTCTGCATAATAAACAATCTTCAATAATATGTTATTTGCTCTTTATTGCACTTGCCAGGTTTCCCATTTACATCCCGTTTTGTGCAATATTTCCTACACAGTCGAGTTTAACTCACAGGAATTCAAGCAAAAAGATCCTTAAATGCCAAACTCAATAATTAATGAGGAACAGCAGCAGGAGGGAACTTACTGCCAGCCTCCATGAAAGCCTCAGGAAGGTAGGTGAAGCCACTTTCCTGCTCCAGGGGGTTCCCACAGCTCGCGTGCTCCCCAGGACGCTGAAGGTTAATTACGGTTTTTATGGCACATCTTAAAGAAGGAATAGATGAGTCAAAGTATTACACATGCAGCCAAAATCTCATTATCCCTTATTTTCTGAAACACACATTTATTCTTAGTGGAGAATAAATCTTTACCTGTACAGCGTTAAAATGAAAGGATCTTTATCAACAATCCAAATCTATGTTGAAAGAGAAAATGGATCAGGAATTACACCAGTAATGCTTACAATAAATAATGACTAAATGTGTTACCTTTCAAACTGCTCAATAATGTTGTACTTTTCAATTAACTCTGTTGAGGGTCGAGCCATAGCCAGGATGTTATCTGTTATCCTAAGAAATTAGAAAAGTAGATAACAATGTTACCATTAATCATTTCCTGGGTATGAGTCTTCTGAAATGAGAATACCATTATAGTCAAGGAAGAAATACCTTGCTGATTAATTAGAAATTACTTTTGAAAAATTCTACTATGCCACAGTGTTTGTGATAAATCTAATTAAACTGATACAGATAGAACATTATCAAAAGACAATTACTGGAACTGCTTAAATGCTAAAACATAAGCAGAAATTCCTTTGAATGGGAATCTGGAGCCAGATCCCAGTTTGTCCCTTTAAGGTTTGAAAATGCCGTTCAAGCATTTGCTGTTAGAAAAAACAGTAAGAATGTAAAGATACATTTCATGTGACTCTTGCTGCACGTGAACATCCTTCTGAACACATGCCCACATTATTTCATCTGCAGGAAACGCTTTTACTTTTCAATTCTATTATTAACATGTTTTATTAATTTGCATCCTAATCCTTAGTAGCCCAGAACAGCTTTTTTTATAATTCATGACAGATAGGTATTTATTCATCTGGATCTGAACCAAACTCACTGTAAGTCAACAGAAACCTTTCATCGTCTTTCCTGGCCTGCGTACAACAACCACCACGTCAAGTTCTAATTCCAAATCAAATTCTCGTTAGGATTTACACTCAGCAGCTGACTTTTAAAGAAGCCCACCATGCTGCTGTGCTGAGCTGCTCACCAGGAGGAGTAGAGCCCCTTGACAGCCTGCTCGTGCTCGGCCCAGCGCGCGGGGTTCTCGTACTTGCAGGCGCGGCCCCCGCAGGCCACGGAGCACTGCACGTGCCCGGGGATGACGTGGCGCAGCCGCTCGCCCACCTTGGTGTACTTGGCCGTGGGGCGCCGGGAGCTCCCTGCGACACAGCAAAGCCACGTTAGCGAGGGAGCTCAGCGCAGCTCCGCACCTGCCACCGAGCACTTCCACCTCCTGTGAGCCTACCAACGCCACCAACACGTGGGACGTGTATGGCGGGCTCACTGATCAAGCAAGGGTTCTGAGGGGAAAAAAAATTGTTTGCATTATTGCCAGTTATTTTTTCTGATGAAGTTAGAGGTGAGTGACATCCTTTGCAGCTGAAAAAAAAAGTCAGTCCTCTTCAACCTGAAATCCAAAACAGTTAACCATATCCTTGGTGTATGCATGAATGTGTGCTTCTGTTCTACCTGTTGTTTATAACTGTTAGAGTTAGAAATAAAACTGTCAGAATAAAAAATGTATTAACACTTGAATAAGGAACCAATTAACAAAACACAGAATACAAAATACAGGAAGAAAATTAAACCCCGCTATTTTATCCACACATAAAAAATACAGTTAACAGAACAAAAGTATAGCAATACCGAGAAAACACCCAGAACTGCCAACAGTCTCAGTGAAAAGTACTTTACTTTTTTTTTCAGGAAAAGTTGCATCCAGCTCCTCGGGGCTGAGCGACGACAGAGCCACCATGACCCGGTGCGTGGACGAGGAGAGCAGCTCCACCACGGAGCTGCGGCGCCGCTGGCTGAGGCGGAGAAGGGGATCGGAGGAGGAATGCCTCCGCCCCTGGAAGAAATGGCTAAAGATGCTGACGGCCGAGCGCCGGCGGGGGGAAGGCTGCATGGCTGCCCGGCCGCAGCTCCGCCCGGCGCCGCTGCCCGCGGCGCTCTGAGCGCAGGGGAAGTTGCTCAGCGCTCAAGTTGCGGGAGCGGCGAGCGCAGCATCCCCGAGCGCGCTCCGGCTGCGGGTCCCCGGGCTGCGCTGTCGCCATGGTAACGCGGGATGCAGGCGCTGCTCCAGCCAGCCCCGGGCTGCTCCCTTCCACTGGGATTGCGTCTGCTCGGGACAGACTGTTCTGCCGCTTGAGGAAAATAGTTGCATTTCAAGGAGGTAATTTTCAAAACGCGCTGAGAACAACCAAAATGTTTTTCATAAACAATGGGAGTATTTAGTTCCTGCTCAATGACAGGCATTCAGAACTCACTAAGACACAAAATACTCGATTCAACAGAACAATCAAAATGTAGCTGGAGGCTCTGCCTCCTGAGAGATCTGTAAGGAAGTACATTATACTCCCCCACCTCTTGGTTCTTCATTCCTCAACCACCTCTCCTCCTCCACTTCGCTGCTCCAAAATGCATCATTAGCTGTGTAATGATTGGGATTAGTGTGTTCCTGCTGAAATGCTTCAGTACATGATGAATTGTAGACTGTTTGCCTGGACCATTCACATCTTCTAACAAAACACAATTTGTTATTCCGAACAAAAGGCTGATTTTTTTTTTTCAGAGCACAGCTTTTTTATGAAGCAAAGCTGTTAACCCTGCAGCCTGAGAGAAAGCAGATCGTGTGGAGGAGAAGGTGTGTCAGCTGAGTGCTTCAGGCTTCTGAAGGTAGGTATGAGGTGGCAAATTGCCTCCCACTTTGCTTCCAGTGTGCTGAGCAGGAGAATGAGGTGGCCAGGAAGATTGCAGCACTTGGAAAAGCAACTGGGTGAATAGATTATAGTGATGTAAAAAGCCTCTGTCATCCCAATGTCTGTGCATCAGACTGCACTGAAAGAGGACGGCTGGAGTAATCAAGAAAATCCACTTTAACTTTGTCAATAATCAAATTAATCCCGTTGCCTTTTCCTAAAATAGATGGTATTGTCAGTCTGCATTTCTTCTTGTACTACAAAACTTGTATGGAGGAATTTGCATAAGAGAAGTTCCCTTCTGGGACAAATAAAATGTTGCACATCATTATTTCCCTACTCAGTCTATCAAGTTTGCAAACACTCACCCAAAACAGTAAGAAAGAATTGCATCCTGTAAAAGTTTAAATAATTAGAAAAGGGAGTTTTGTTGATGGGAGGTTTGTATTTTCAGAGAGCCAGGCAGTTTCTCAACACAAAAATGGCATCGTTTCTTCCATCGAGAGATCTGACAAAGTGCCAATTACAGAAAAGATCAATGAATTATCACCACAATATGTTGATGAAATAATGCAGTTTGGTTTTTTGTAGACATTTTAAGTTTACAAACACAGATAATATTTCAGGGTTTTTTTTAATTTTCTGTGGCTTTTTTTCCAGAATTGAGCATTTAAATAAGCATTTATTATGAATGGCACATGAGAGACTAATTCTTACCTGAACTCATATTTGCCAGGTACACACTGCTCTCTATCAGTGAGGAGTATGGTAGTTCATTTCGCAGCAAAACTCCTGCAGCCATTGCAGTGCCTGTGGAAACAATAAAATATTCACTGAAAATCTACAACAGAAGCCCAAAAAATGCAAAATAGAGCCAAGTATCTGGCAACTGGTTATGGAGTCGTTCAAGATTTGGGCAGTCAGGCATGGGCTGATAGACAAGCACTTGACAGACAGATTGTCTGCAATCCCTGTGCCCTCTCTGCTCTCTTCCCTCCACTCCTGGGGTTTGGAATCATCTGTGATTATACTCCTCTAACAGAACACTGAACCCAGGAGTCTCTCTAAGCAGAAAACAGATTTTTTCTCTAGTGTCAATACAAGGTAGGTCCTGCTCTGAAGACCTTCTATCTGACACAAAGATAAAGGAAAGCTGTAACTATGAACACAATAATCTGACACTGTGATGTTTAAATAAACCCTTTACATGGCTCTTGAGTGGAAAATCTTACTCAATATAAGATCACCATTCTGCTTCTCTTATCTCTATAGGAAAATAGCTGCAAGCATAACAAAAAAGAAGAAGCTTTTTTTGTACCAAACTAAGTACATCTCTGCTGTATCGTTAACTGTACAGACTTTGCTAAATAGTAAATCCTTGGGTTCCAGTATTAGGATTCAGCAGCATAAACAGAGTTTTAAAAGACAGATTTGCTAAAAAAAAAAAAAAAAAAAAGTAAAAATAGAAGAGTCTTGTGGGGATTAGGTAATACAACAGGCCTGTGTGGTGCTAACTGTTCACTGTTCGTTGTGCAGCTTTTATCTCTAATTCTGCATAATTGTTTTTGTAGTAAATATTTAAATAAAATTTATTCATTCCAATATTACATTACATCTACCACATATTTGATTAAATTATTCTTCCAACAATGCTAATGGACTTTATTCCACAAAGTCACCCAGTACAGCTCTGTTCTTTTCAAGCTGCCTAATGGTGGGAACAGATCACAGACCCACATTGAGAACTCTTTCATAGTGCTGCACCAGTCCTCTCAAAGGCATGAGAACTACACTTGTCAGTGAAAGACAAAAAGCCTCCTGAAACTTCAGAGATGCTCAGAAATGTATTTCTAATGTAAGTACATTAAGAAGAATATGAATTAAGAATATTCTAAATAAAGACTAAAAGAGTATCTGGAGCATTTTTTACGCAGCTACTTGACCACCTGACTCTGTATTCTGAAAAGTCAATCCTTTAATAAAGTACCTTCCTGTAATTGTATTCTATTTGGAGAAGCTACAAAACCTCTCTTTTTTCTTCAATGGACTTCGAAATCAGTAAGTGATGGCTTCCATTACCAGATAAAACTTTGTACCTGAAGAAATAACTTCATTTTATCCCCAGAATTTCTATTTTAGAGTTAATAGTGCTGAATTAACAAAAATCATTGGTTTCTATTTCTCAGAAAGTTCTCTTAAAAATTCTTAATAGCTTGTCCAGATAACATTTGAAAAAGTTATCATATGGGCAGCAAATCACCACCACTATATCCATTTACTTTTCCTATCTCCTTGTACTCAAGTGATAAAAAAAAAAAGAGACAAAATATCAGGGATATTTCTATTATCTAAAATTATTTTCCTTTTCTTTTTTGTTACTCAGGAATCAGGCTGATAAGAACTCTTAACTGGAAAGGGATGAGACAGAGGTTAATGCAGAAAAGAATATACCTAGAGTATTATAAAATACTAGCAAGATTCTTCTACCTGGCAGAGGTGAGCTATGTGTTTTTCTTGCCTAACCGATTTTATTTCATTTATACACCAAGTCCATCAATCCACCAATCCAGCAACTTCCTGTGCTGCCCAACTGACTTGAATATTCTGTGTGTGCCTTTCAGTTTGCTGAACTTGACTGACAGCTGTTCCAAATTGCTCAGTGTGATCAATGGGAGCAATTCCCTTGCATTTACTTCTGAATAAAAGGTTTGTAAGATTGTGACGAATGACTTTGCTGAGTTACACTGCACTCTCTCAGACAGATGTAAGGCGGTAATTGGGGACAGCTCAGTGCTGATGTTCCTAGAGAGGGGCATTATGTTCCTGCACGGATAAAAAGGGTGCTGGAAGTAAAAATAGTGCTTAGGTAAAAGCAACAGCTCTCTCCCACGTCGTCTCTGTACCAGATATTCTCCATTTTAAAGACATTCTTCAGCATTTTGCTCATCCCGTGAAGGCGGCACAGCCTGGAGCGTTACTGCAGGTCACGGTGCCCGTGAGCGGCCTGAGGGATCCGAGTCACGTACCCTGAGGCGATCACGATATCGCCTTAATCAGCTCTGCTGCTTTATCTCTGCCGTGCCTTCCTATTGCCATGACAGCAGAGAGGCTGCCCTTTAATCCCGGCTCCCTGAGCCACAGGAGAGGAGAGGAGCGGTGTCTCCCTGGGTGAGGCTGCATCTGTTCCAGCCCAGGCAGCGCTGCCATCGGGCGAGCGGGAGCAGCCCGGCTGGGGACACCACAACACCGGGAACACATCGTGCTGGGGACACCACAACACTGAGAACACCACAACACCGGGAACACACCGTGCTGGGACATCACAACACCGGGAACACACCGTGCTGGGGACACCACAACACTGAGAACACCACAACACCGGGAACACACCGTGCTGGGACATCACAACACCGGGAACACACCGTGCTGGGGACACCACAACACTGAGAACACCACAACACCGGGAACACACCGTGCTGGGACATCACAACACCGGGAA
>JAWWMJ010000030.1:20353373-20374709 GCA_035047045.1 Vireo griseus
GTTCTGGAGAGGCCCTTGGTGTCTGGGGCTCCCAGGATGTTTGCTCTCCTGGTTTAATGGTGCCGTGGGGCTGAGCTATCAGCCTTGGGAAGTCACAGTGTGTGGGCTAAAAGCACTGAGAATGCATAAAACTCTGTAAAAGAGTGTGTGAGAGGGGTATAAAAGAAAAAAAAAACCATTCTGGCATCAGGGGAAGGGTGGATTCCATCTCCCATGTTCCTGCGCTCCCTCTCAGCAGCTCCAGGGCAGCTTGGGAATCCCAGGGGCTGCTGGTGGTCTGCTCTGGGATGTTATTCCAACACAAAGTGTGCTTTGGAGCCAGGTTTTTAGAGCATTCCCCCATTCCAACCAAGCAGTAACTGAAGAATAACTGTATGGGGATAGTCCATGAAGTGGGATGTGAAACCTTTGACCTTTTGTCTTCATTTTTTCATGCAAATTACTCCAGGTCCTTTCCTCCCTTGCACAACCACCAGATTTTGCAGTCTCCCAGTGCTTTAAGGGGGAGAGGGACTTTTTATACAGGCAGATAGTGACAGGACAGGGGATAATGACTTTAAATTGTCAGAGGGCAGGTTTAGGCCAGATATAAAGGAGTTGTTCCCAGGGAGGGTGGGCAGGCCCTGGCACAGTGCCCAGAGCAGCTGTGGCTGCCCCTGGATCCCTGGCAGTGCCCAAGGCCAGGCTGGACATTGGGGCTGGGAGCAGCCTGGGGCAGTGGGAGGTGTCCCTGCCATGGCAGGGGTGGAATGGGATGAGGTTTAAACGACCCTTCCAACCCAAAGCATTCTGTGATTCCATGATTCTGTGATTTGAACACTTTATTCCACTTTTTATTTCTTGCCACCCCACTTGCTCCCTGGGGATAGCAGCGTTCTTTTCCCACATAAACACAGCCTTTACAGAGATGATTCAGGTTTTCTCTGGGAGCCTTTCATTTGCACTGTTTATGCAGGCACATCGTGCAGTGTACAATGTCTCTCTTGTTTGCCATGAACATCAGCGTGATGGGAAGGCAAGAGAAAATTCGGAGGGATAATCAGCAGATGTAATGAAGCAATGCCAGCAGCAGGAGAAAATAGCTTGAGAGGCTGCTCCTGGGGCTGGACACATCCTCAGTGGAATGTGGTAGGGCTGTTGTGAGTGTGGAGAGGATCCCAAGTGAAAGCAGGTTTGTGCACAGAGCCACTGGAGCTGGTGGATTGTCCAAATACTGAGTGATCTGCTGGAGCTCTCACCTTTTCCTGGGCAAGATGAACTATCCCTGCTGCCGCAGGTTTTCTGAGGGATTTAGCGTGGGCAGGATGCTGGTGATGCCAGCACCTTTGGCACAGGGTGGTGTGGGGATGGAGACCCTCGCTGCCCCTGGCTGTGGTGGCAGAGCAGGACAAGTCCAGCAGGTGCAGTTCTGCTTTCTGTAGAGACCATTTCGTATCCTTTCATGATTTCAACAATCATTTGGCTTTGTGTGGATTTGGTTCCTATTTCTCCTAAAAGTATGCAAGTGCTCTCTGCCAAGTCTGCTCTCGATTCTGCAGAATTTTCTTGTTCTCACTACTTTTTTTTTTTTTTTTTTGCCGTTTTTATGGGCCTTTGTGTTCAGTTTCCTTTTACTCACCTTTTTGGTCTTTATATGATTCACATTTGTTAACTTCAAGACCTTAAAGCTGTGCTTTGGCCTTTACAGCTCTGAGAGTTTGCTAAGCCAAGTGAGAAGTTGTTCAAAGCGAGTTTGTTATCACACAAGTGTAGATGTTTCTGTAGTTTACATTCACCTATTTGTAACTCTTGGGCTTTCTAAAACATATACTTAAATATTTTGCACCTAGCAAGCTTACAATGGTTGAAGTTACTCACAGCTCTGTAGCTGAAAGTTAATATGAGCCACAATGGAGGAAAACAGATTTTACTGGGCTAATAAAGCAACACTAGGTTTACAGGGAGCTAATTTAAACTGTATGCACTTACCACTCAGCCTTGAGCATGAGATGCTGTTCATTCTGGTTGTGATTCTACTGGTGATTTTTCCCATGGTTGAAGCTTATCAGTCTACAGCACATTTTTCATCAGCTGAATGGGATTTTGAGGGAATTCTGCATTAGATTGGACTGGTTTTGCTGACCTAGAGGTAATAAATGCCAAGTGCCCTGTGATGCTCAGTGAAAGGTCAAAATCATATCATACAAAATTTGTTCAGTTTCCTAAACTCAAGAGGCCCCTGGTGTGCATTTAAGAGGCTGATTTGCTGCCACAATGAGTATTATCTCCATCTCAGATTAGAAGCAACTAACACAGATAACTAGTTATCAGGTATCTAGATAACAGTTTTCTGTCCATCAGTTCAGCAGAATGGAGTGGCTGCTTCCTCAGTGAGATGTTGAAAAAGGAGAGATTGAAGCAGTGAGGTTTATTTTGAGGTGGGTTTTTTTTTGTTTGTTTTCTGGGAAATAAAGAACAAGAACAATGAAATAAGGGTAAATTTTAACAAAACTCAGGAGCGGAATGAAGCAGTGTGAATCTTCAAGTTGCCAAAACAAACCACCTGCCACAAGATTGCTGTAGGAAGAAAAACAGGAAGACTGAGCAGCAGAAGTGAAGTCTTGGGGGTTCTGAGCATTAAGGCACTGAACAAAACCCACAGAAACCTCAGGGTGAGTTAGATTGGATGCAGAGGAGTGCAGGTGTTGGTAGGAATTTACTGGCACACCTGCAGCTGGGTGTACAGAGGGAAGGGGCTTAGGATGTGTGGAAATATTGCTGGAGATGCCTCAGAGATTCTCTGCTCAGCAAGGTTTTTCCAGCTACAGCTGCCTGGTAATTTGCACTATATGTTTAGCTGGGATTTTCATTAAGTCGCATGGAAGTCCCTGAATAAACCCATCCTAGAAGAGAGAATAGTTTGTGGAGCAGGTGATGAGCCGGAGCATTCTCCCCTCTGGCACTGCTGGCTGTGCAGCAGCAGGAGCAGAGCTCCTGTTCTGGCTCAGTGCAGCAGCACTGAGGTCCTATCCCAACCCCTGCCTGTGCCCAGACACAAACCTGCCCAAGGAAAGTTTTTCTCTGAGCCACAGGCAAATGCACAAACCATCACTCTGGTGACATAATAGCAACAGGAAGGGGTTTTAGGAGCTTGGTGCTGCTAAAAAACCATTGAAAACCTTTAGGTAAGGAGTCAGTCTGCTCCAAGCTCACAGCATCTGCAGAGCACTCCAAGAGATTTTAGGGACCATCAGAGAACAAAGTCTTGGAGTGTTAGCAGAGCATCAGGTTGTGTGTGAATTCAGGATGCTCAGAGAGGTGTCTTTGGAACACTTCTGCACCATGGGAAGTTCCTTCAGTGTCCCCAGGCTGTGGAAGGTGTCCCTGCCCATGGCAGGGAATTGGAACAAGATGAGCTTTAAGGTCCCTTCAGTCCAAACCATTCTGGGTTTTGATGATTTATCAGACATCAGGCTATATTGCAAAAGTAGAGCATTCAGATTTTAAAACAGATTTGTTTTGGCTCTAGGCTTGCCTACCATCCACGGAGATGTGTGCCAGTAAAAGCAGATGTGGGAGCTGTCTGTCCAGAGGGGAGCTGAGAGCTTGTGCAGCCATCCTGGAACCGCCTGGGCACTTGGTCCTTGGGGACACCAGCAGCACCATGTGAAGGACCTGTTAGTCACAGCTAACTGTTCTGGAAGTGACTTTCCTGATTCCACAGAATGGTTTTGTTTTTAATAAAAAATCACAGTGCTTTAAAATTGTAATTGAACTTGAGGAAACTGCATTTGATTCAGAGATATTATGGAAGCAATAAAGAGATTTAAAAGAAATCAGCAGTTTTCTGGCAATTATTTGCTCAGCTCTACTATTAATAGTGGTTTGTTTGCCAGAACATGATCAAAAACATTTGGCAGGCAAGACTTGGTCAGGAAAGTGAGCCAGTAAAATTGAGCTGTCATCTAAGTACATACAGAAAAACCGTTCACTTGGCACGAAAAACAGACTGTTTACAGAAATAATAAACATGCCCTCGAAAATTATGTTCCTTCTCTCTAAAATCACGGAAGGTCACAAGACTTTGACCTTACAGAAGGAGCATAACACTTTATGAGACTCCTGTCAAAGCACATGATAAAAAATAAATACACTGAAATAAAGAAGTGTCAGGCTGATGGCCCAAATGTGCCTTCCTGCCGTGTCCTGTCTCCTTCCCCTAGGATGTGGTGAGGCTGCTGCCAGGCCAAGGCAGCCCAGCTGGAGGGGAGGGCAAATCCATCCATTTTCCTGACATATCCCTTGATGTAATTAACTCGTGTTTCATCTCCCAAGTAAACCCTGCGAGCAGCAAAACGTGTCGGAGGGAAAGAGAAGTTATTGAAAAGTGTAATTTGCAAAAGCCCTTCTGGTGATTCAGCTGCTGGATAGAGCCCCAGATGCTGTGTCCGTGAGGAGCAGGCTGGCTGGGCCAAGGCTGGGTGGTTTCTCTGACGATGGAGGAGTGAGGAAGGGAGGGACAGTGGCTGCCACAGCCGGGGGAGGTGCTCACCCCCTGGCCTGTGCCCCGAGGGCAGTGGCCTCACCTGTTTGCTCTTCAGGGCTTCCAGGTTTACTCTTTCTGTGGATTCCTCAAATAAAGCTGTCAGAACTCTGCTCCTGTGTGAACGCCAGGCCGGGGAGGGAGGCACACCCCTGTTGTGCTGCCCGGAGGTTTGATCACTGACAGGATGCCTTAGAGCCATTCTCCCTCCCTCCAGCATCCCTCTAGTTCCGAGGGAGCAGAAGCATTTCCCCACTGCCTTCCTCAGTTGCCAGGGTCCTCCTCTCACACACAGCACGAAATTAGCCAGATGACCTGTACTTTGGAAGTCCCCCAGTAGAGCTTATACATGTGCAGAACATAAAAGACACTTAAATTTACAAAGCCTGAGCTCTCTGCGTGCTGAGGGTGAGTGTGCAAGTATTTGGCTTTGGGTGCCTCTGCCCCCAGCCCCACAAAACTGTTTAATCCAGAAAAACAATCTAAAAAAAACTTCATTTGCTGGCAGTTTGGGTTCTGTTTAGTTCTAACTCATAACCTCAAAACATAAGAATTAAATCTAATAGTTCATAAATTATACAACACACAGCACATACTGTTGTAATCTGTCCTGCACACATCTATATGAAGTATTAACACCAATGTTTAAACAAAATACGAAGTCACCACAGGCAGTCTTAAACCTCAGCTGTACTGTTTTGCTGAACTATTTTGGCTATAGACATGATTTTTCACCCCTCTACCCTCATATGGTATTAATTCAATTGTTTTATATGTTATACATGCGTAAGAACTGGAAGGGATTTCCTCAAACAACAAACACTGAGGATAAAAAGGTCGATGTTTATAAAAATGTCAGACTCCAGGGCTCTCAGTGTTGTTGGAGGGTTGCTCTCAGTGAGGACTCAGAGCCAGTCATTCAAGAGTCCTCCAGTGAGAGAAGTTAATGCTGAGTTTCCACCCCTCAGTTACTGGTCATGCCCCTCAACAGAGCACTGGCAGCAGGAGTGCTGGAGGGAGAACAGGGAACTTTGGACATGGTGTAAAACATCCCAAAAGTTCTTGATCACTGTGGTGTTGGGTCTGTGCTCGGGAGCTCCCTGGGAAGCAGCTCCCACACGGTGCTGTTGGCTTGGGGCAAGGCTCTGTGGCTGCAAGGTGCTGAGAGGGGAGCACGGGCAGGGAGGGAAACAGAGATCTTTGTAAGACTTCGTCTCAGCCTCTTCCAAAGAGGAGTTTGTGTGTCTCTGCTCTTTATTTGCAGCTCTAAGCGTGTTCTGGAAGGCAATGCTCAGCCACAGGATGAGGTCACACACTGAGCCCTGGGAGCAGGACCCCTCAGAACCCGGTCCTGTGACCTTCGGGGACTGGGGTGTCACACCATTTGGGGGTGTCCACACTTTGGGGATGTCCCCGTTTGGGGATGTCCCCATTTGGGGGTGTCGCCACTTTGGGGATGTCCCCGTTTGGGGATGTCCCCATTTGGGGGTGTCCCCACTTTGGGGATGTCCCCACTTTGGGGTGTCCCCGTTTGGGGATGTCCCCATTTGGGGGTGTCCCCTTTTGGGGTGTCCCCCCTTGGGCACGCCCAGCGCCACCTGCGCTCTGTCCCGCTGCCGCCAGGGGGAGCTGGTGCCGCGGGACACGGGACAGGGAATGGGGACAGGGAAGGGGGACTGGGAATGGGGACAGGGAATGGCGATACGGGACAGGGGGGATACGGGAATGGGGACAGACAGGGAATGGAGATAAGGGACATGGGAGATTCGGGACATGGGGGATACGGGAATGGGGACAGGGAATGGGGGACAGGGAATGGGGACAGGGAATGGCGATACGGGACATGGGGGATACAGGACGTGGAAGTGGGGGATATGGGGTGTGGGAATAGTGAATACAGACTATGGGATGTGGAAATGGGGGCTATGGGATAGAGCCTGCGGGACAGAATGGGAGCCATGGGGCACAGGGAATGGGTACAGGACATGGGGGATAGGGGATGGGGATATGGGACATGGGGGACACGGGACACAGGGTATGGGGGGTTTGGGATACAAGGTGCTGGAATGGGGGATGGGATAGGGGGTGGGTTGGGGGTACAGAATACAGGGCACAGGATAGAGAGCAGGATGAGGATGTAGGATGAGGATGTGGGATGAGGGTGTGGGATACAAGGTGTGGGATGCGGGTGCAGGATAGGGGTGCAGCACAGGTCTGTGGGATTGGGGATGTGGGATGGGATGCAGGATGAGGGTGTGGGATGTGGGATGTGGGATACAGGATCACCCCAGCCCAGGAGAGAGGCTGGGGAAGAGCCTTCAAGCCCAGCAGGATGAGCAGGGGCCACGTTAAATCAATCCATCTGGAGCCCAGCAGATTGCTATCAGTGGGGCTCACAATGCTGTATTAGTGTCCAAAAATTTGCAAGTGTCATAATATATGTATGGAAAGTGAAATTGTTTAAACTTCTTAAGCAGCTGTGGCCATATATGGGTTTGAAATGTGGTTCTGAGCACAGTAAATAGAAATCTGCCATATCAGATGTAGGAATTGCAGGGTAAGCAGTGCGAAATCCAGGTCTCATCTGGCCTCAAGGGGATGGCAGATCTCCTTCTGGTGGCTTCAGTGTGAGCAAGGGTTTCTCACCTGGAATTTAAAATAGCTGCTGCACTTAGGTGAAGGTGAGGACAGAAGCTCAGCCCTGTCACCTCTGTCCCTTGTGCTGAGCACAGGTGTCTCCCTTAAACATTTTAATGTCACCTACAGATTTATGACCAAGGATCCTAACACAGGTTTTTAAAAATCTATGGAGATTAAAACAGGCAAAGACTCTCAGAAACACAAGCAGCACGAAGAAAACCTAATCTGCACAGCACAACTTTATCAAAAAAAGAATTTTCGATGCTTTTGTGGTTTCAGCTGCAGCAGACCAGCTGGCCTGTTGGGTTGAATATCTGCAGCAGCCTACACTGCAAAGGGAAACTTTTAAAAGCAGAAGCCATTTAGGAGATTTCAGACACTGGGTTGTTCATTTTTTGAACATGTTTTTGTTTGGTGTGATTTTCTTTTGGTGAGGCCAAGCTGCAACCCTTTCTCCTGTTCAAAGGCCATTAATTTCTTTAGGAATGAGGAGAAATTCTGTTCCTAATCCCTAATTTAGTGGCACTTTAATGTTTTTGTACCTGCAACTTAAAATCAAATGCACATACAAATCAAAAAGCTGTTTAGGAACAAACTAGCAAGGAAAGAACCCTTCATCACTTAATTGTTTTGTGTTTTTGGCCTGTAGTGAGAGCTATTTTATGTAACTAGGCCTCTAACTTAGGGGGTTTAAATGCCTGTAGTTGTGCTTGTGAGGGATGGGGAAGCCAGCTTTAATATGATTTTAATATGTATGAAACATCTTGTTATTTTTAAAATAAAATGTTTCAATTAGCCATTATCGTGTTTAATGATTTAAACATCTCCCTGCTGATCTATAAACCCAAATCGTCCAGATCTGACTTAGCACTCGAGAACTGGGAACCAAAAGTGACTGGAGGCAAACCATAAAACTGGAGAGTGTAAGGATTTCATTCTGTTTCTGCTCTTTCAGAAACCGAAGGCCCCAGCTCTGCACAGATGTGGTCATTAACTTTATTTTACGAACCATAAACGGTGTGGTGCCCTCAGCCATCGTGAGCAGGGAGCAGCCCCAGCACACACCAGGTGTTTACAGCTAAGGGACTGTCACTAAAGCATCCTTGATTTCCACACAGATGCAGGGCTTGGTTGGGCTTCAGCTCACACAGGAGTGGTAAGGACAAATCATTGTGTTCTGCCTGAAACTCATCTGTCACCTAGACATGAATGGTGCAGCTGGGGGTGCTGTTTCAGATGGAGTGTGATTATTTACTGGAGTGTGATTATTTACCTGTGTTTAACAGCCCCTTTTGCGTGTATCCCATCACCTGCAGAGCCTCTCGCCTGCACAGCTCCTGCCCACGGCTCTGGCTGCAGCCAGGTCACTTTTAGGTGCTCTGGGGGTTGCTGCTGAGCACTGACTGCAGCCCAAGGCCATGGCACCACCTTTGCACAGCAGCTCTGGGCAGAGAAGGAGTCCCCACCAAGGCGAGGGGTAACTGCACTCAGCTCTGAGCCTGGATCCTGGTTTTAGAGCAGCCTCCACACTCCTGGCAGGGCTGGGGAAGGAGCCCTGAACCTACAGATCTCCTCATGGCCAGGAATCACTTCCCAGAGAAGAGGCTGTCCCAAGAAATGCTGCCTGGCCTGAAATTCAGTCACGTGTGTGGCTGGTTACCAGTTTGTGTTTCCAAGCATAGCATCCCTTGTCTGTGTACTGGCTAGAAGTAAAAAGAAATAAATAAAAATTTAAAATCCTTTATGTAAAAAAAGAAAGAGCGAGAAGAGGGTTCTCACTGCGTGTGCCTTGCTGTGTGTGCTGGTTCTGTGCCCTGCACAACAAAAGGATTTGAGGAAGGAGTGTCACGGCTGGGCACGTGGTGTGGCATGGTGTGGGGCACCCAAAGGCAACAGTGGGGACAGAGAGGGCACATGTGGGAGCTTCTCATTTTGCTGGCTGTTCTAACAGATATAAACGAAACCTATCCAGACAATAATAGTTTTGGGGATGGTTTCCTTATGCTTGGACAGAAACGGAGAACACCCAGTCTGTGAGAGCTGCTGGCATGTGTGCAGCAGGGAGGAGGATGGACAGTGGACCTTGAGGGGCAGGGAAATAAAGGGGCTGTGACCCTCACCCAAACCAATCTGCATCCTCTGAACGTGACTCCCAAAGATAATTCCACAGTCTGACTTTGTGGCGAGGCCAGGTGTTCACAAAAAAAATCATTTTTGGAGGGATTCGTGTTTAACCACTGCTGATGAGGCTTTACTCAGCCATTAAACCTAACTTATTACTCAGGGCTGAGCTATTCCCCCAGCCCGAATGCTCCTTCCCAATTAGCCCGTGATGTCACGTTTTCCACTCTCTTCGTACCACTTTGTGGATTTCCTGAATATTAAGTGCCGTGAGGAGGGGGCCGGGGGGAGGTGGCTGTGCCGCGCTCCCCTCCTCGGGCCCCGTGGGAAGGGCAGGGGCTGCGAGGGGAGATGTTCCCGCATGGCCCGAGGGTCCCCGCAGGGTCCCGCACCCGGGGAGCTCCCCCCGCGTCCCCCGGCGTGACAGGAGAGACGGGGACACTTTATCAGAGTTATAAAAAAAGCGATGTTGAGAAAACAACGAATTGGTTGTATTTAAAATTCATTGAGAGCCTTGATACAAATGAAAAGAAAAAAACCGAAACCAAACCAGAAGCACCTTTGTTTTTAATCAATCTAAGCAGTGCTGCGGGTCCCGGTCAGCAGCTCGGGATGTGACCGGGAGTCCCGGGGACCCCTCGCTCCCGGGAGAGCCGAGCCCTGGCTGGGAGAGCCCTGAGCAGCCGTGCCCGGCTGGCACCGCGGGGTCCCGAACGCTGCGGGGTCCCGATCGCTGCGGGGTCCCGAACGCTGCGGGTCCCGAAGGCTGCGGGGTCCCAAACGCTGCGGGGTCCCGAACGCTGCGGGGTCCCGAAGGCTGCGGGGTCCCGAACGCTGCGGGGTCCCAAACGCTGCGGGGTCCCGAACGCTGCCGGGTCCCGAGCGCTGCGGGGTCCCGAACGCTGCCGGGTCCCGAGCTCTGCGGGGTCCTGAACGCTGCCGGGTCCCGAGCGCTGCGGGGTCCCGAAGGCTGCGGGGTCCCGAACGCTGCGGGAGCGGCGGCGAGTGCGGTCCGTGCTGCGCGGGGCTCCTCTGCTGCCCTCGGCACCAGAAATATCCCCCCGGTTGGGACATTTCCCGAGGGATCGGGGAGGCGAAGGGCTGGCGTTTCAGTTCTCCCCGGAGTTGCGGTTGTAGGAGTCGGGAGAGCGGCGGGAATTCAGCAAAACTCTTCTTCCCCTCAAATCGGGGATGAATCAGCGGAGCAAAAGTATTCCCACCCCGGGGAAGAGCTTTAAATCACTGGGTGAAATGGTTTCCTTTCCCGTAGCGACATTTTCACGGGTGGAACTGTCATCCCTCTCTGAGTTACTCAGCCAAAACAGAGACATCACAATATCTGGAGCGCGGAAGTAAGCGAGAGGAGCCTTTAATGCGCTCTGCTTCTAATGTAAAACGAAGATTAGAAAAGCCTCGTAATGGGATAGATGCATCGATATTTTCTGAAAGCAGTTAAGAACATTAGTATAAAAATCTTTTTTTTCAAAAAGCTAACTCTGGAAATAGTCTGCTTCTAGCAGGGGCATAAACTCTGTACCTGGTGCAAGAAAAAAAGCAACAGAACAACGGAACCCCAAACAAAGCAAATAAACAAACAAAACCCCCACACAACAACAAAACAACAATTTAAAAAAGCCTCTCTGTAAATGAGGAGCGATTTTGCAGATAAAGTTGAATCCATTCTGGTTACTGGGAGGAAAAAAGTGCATAAAATCTGGGGCCTGCAGCTTGTTCATGCAGTTGCTCTCTAAAGCCCCACGTGTTTTGACGAACTCCCACTCTAAGATGCTGCTTTTTATAAAAGTGGTTGCGTGAATCTACTGCCCAAATCGATGAGAAGTAAAAGTACTGGTTTACACAAAAGTACAGGAAATTAGACAGTTATCAGGCGCTGTAAAAGTCGCAGTAATAATAATAATAATAATAATAATAATAATAATAATAATAATAATAATAATAATAATAATAATAATAATAATAATATTGGCTTGATGTTCTTTGCACGACAGGATTTATTTTGCAACGGTTTAAAATCCTGGTTGTGAGTGTGAGCGGATGGTGAATTTCACCCTCTCTTTCTTCAGTGCAGCATCGAAATCTTTCAAAAGGAGCTTTTTCAGAAATGCTAATTTTTATTTTATTTTTTCAGTCGCCTCGGGGGCTGTGGGCCTGCTCCCGGGGTGGGTGAGGGATCTGCCCACCGTCCGTGAGCAGCCTCGGGGCAGATGGAGCCCAAGGAATATAAAAACTTAAATTATCAAAGGTGATGCCGTTTGATGGAAAATGATAGCGGGTCTGTCCCGCTCCGATCCTAACCTGCTCCGAGGCGGGGGTGGAAGTGTGATTATTTACAGTTATTCTTGAGTTTCGATTTGTTTTAAAGAAACAAAAAACCCAAAGGAGGTGTGAGTAGTTCCTTTTACGTGCGCTGTTTGTTTATGAGTGCGCCGATCTCGAGGTGAGGTTGTTTAAACAATCTGATGTGGATTTGCCTCCTCGCTTGAATGTGTCCAAAATTCTTCTCACTTTACTCATAATTATTCTCCTCTTTTCGTGATAATAGCTCCAATGGCCTCTTTGGCCTCGGCCGTAAGAAATCAGCACCTTGGCACGGGAACACCTTGTGATCCAAACAGAGCAGATGGACAAAAGATGAGCGGAAGAAAAGCCACGTCGGGAAACGGGGAGGATTTTGATTTGGGATTTTCGATTAATTTGGGGACCGCGCTGGTCTCGGCCGGGGCTCCCCGGAGCGCAGGCGTGTACGGGGGCACTGCTGCCCCCAGATTCCCGGGAGGAATTAGGGGAAGCGGGGGAGGGATGGAGGCGCCCAGCGCCGGGGCCGGGCAGCATCTCGGTGGGCTCGGCGCTGCCGGACCCCGCTGCTGCTGCTCCCGGGGGCTCCCGGGCACTGCCCCCGCTCTGCCGCGTGTCACCAGCTCGTTGGCGGTGCGAACACCGAGATGATGTCTGAATAAATGACAAGCCGCGAACAGCAGAGAGCACCCGGGCAGCTGACGGAGGCTCAGCCCGTCAGTGCTCCACAGAGCGAGCGGCGCAATTTTAAATTGAAGAAACGTGGAGAAACCAGAACAAATCCGCGCGAAACTGCTCCGCACAAGTCGCAGCAACCATATGGAACAGGTTATGTGGGCAGGCAGTGAAGTACAGAGCATAAATTAATTCGTTGTTGTCGCATGCAGGGGTGAGCAGCGCAGTGAACGGCAGCAGGACTCAGACAGCGCTGACAGGAGCAGCAGGGCGGCCTCGTGCTCTCCGCAGTTCCCTGAACGCCTCCACCACCCTTGCCTCTGTATTTAATCCAAATTACCGGGCCGGGGTCCCGACGGGCCGGGGGTCTCTGCAGGCTCATCTGCCGCCGGATGAGGATGAGGAGCCCCCGGGGCTGTTCGCTGACTTTGTGGGGGCCATGGCTGAGGGTTCCCCACGCGTGTTGCCGGACGGGGACCCACGAGAAGCGCTGGGAGGGCGCGGAGGAGCCCGGGGGAAGCTGGCCGGACACTCCGGCCCCGACGGCAGCCCAGCGCTGGGACTCGTCCTCCCTCACGGGTCCCTCCCGTGGCTGTCCCATCTTGCCTAGGGCTTACGAAAGGGAGCGGGGCAAGATCCCGCGGCTGCTCCGCTCTCCCCTGCCCATCCCCCGCAGCAGCTGGGAAAAAGGGCAGAACCCCCTTTTTTTGGTCAAAAATGGTAAAGAAGGAGGCTGAGCGTCCCTCGCCCCGAGGATGAGCCCGGCTGTGGTTCCTCTGCGGGGCCGTGGATGCCTCCCGCGAGCACCGCCCAGGCCCCGTCACGCGTGTGCAGCTCCGGCCGTGGGCAGGGGCCGAGCCCACTCAAACCCGGCCAGGCTGCCTGGGCTTCGCCGAAACCATCCCCCGGTAATCCATCAGTGCCCACATTGTCGGGAGGGACTCGAGCGTTCGGGCTCCCGCACACGAATCTGGCTGGGAGCGCGTCAGTACCGAGCAGGGGCAGCGTGGGCTTCTGCTGCCGTGCGTGACAGGCTAAAGGGAATGAATCACATCGCAGCGAGCAAAATGTTCGTGTAAATGATCTAAAAGTCCAGGGGAAGGTTCCGCTTCGTGCTGGGTTTTGTTCCCTAAGCGGCTCCTTTGGGAGGTTTGCTCCGCTTTGGCCGAGGCCGAGAGGAGCCCGGAGCGGAGGGGCCTGGGCCGTCCCCGGGTACACCCGGCCGGCAGCGCTGCCCCCGCCTGCCCTCGGGCCGGCTGCGCTCCCCCGGGCCCCGCTCACCGCCCCGGACAGGCAGGCCGGGGGGCTCCGAGCCGCCCCCGCGGCGGGCAGGGGACAGGCAGGCCGGGCCGAGAGGCTGAACACCCCGAGGGTCCGAGTGCACCCGTGCCTGCAGCCCCAGAGCCCCCGGGAAATGGGGATGGGGATGGGGATGGGGATGGGGATGGGGATGGGGATGGGAAAGGGACGGAAGATTGGTGTGGGGACGGGAACGGGGGTGGCTATGAGTATGGCGACGGGGATGGGGCTGGAGCCGGGAACAGGGACCGGGATGGTCACAGGGACTGAGCCGGGGCTGCGCTTCGAAGGGGCCAGCGGCTGTTTGGGTGTCTGCTCTCCCGCAGCGAGCAGAACGGGTAATTTGCTTTATATGGCGGGGGATCAAGCGCTGGGCTCTAACCCCCCGCTTCAGGTACTCGCCCGCCCCGGCCCCTTCCTTCCTCCGCAGCCCCTCCCGCGCCCTCCCCCGCCGCGCTGACGGCCCCGCCGGGCCCGGCACTATAATAGGCTGCAGCAGCCGCCGCGGTCCCGGGGCGGGGAGACCGACGCTGCCCGGTGCCGCGCCCCGCGAGCAGGCGGCGGGGACGGCTCGGGGCCGCCGCGCAGAGCCAGGGGAGGGGGCGGCGGGGCGATGGGCAGAGCCCCCGCTGCCCGGCTGCCGGCCGGGGGGCTGCGCTAGGGCGGCCCCGGGGGTCCCCCCCAGCCCCGGGGGCGGCGAGGATGCAGCACCCGCTGGAATTGGGCGCCGCGCGCTACTTCCCGGCCGAAGCCTTCCCCGACCACCGCTCCCACCGCTACCGCAGCTTCATGATCGAGGAGATCCTCACCGACCCCCCGGACGCCAAGGGGGCCGCGCCGGCCGGGGAGCTGCTCAAGTTCGGGGTGCAGGCGCTGCTCTCCGCCCGGCCCTACCACAACCACCTCGGTACGTGCCCGGGGGGCTCCCCGCGGCTGGGGGGGAGGGCTGGGGGCCGCAGACGGGGAATCGTCGCCCGCCGATGGTCTCCGGAGCCTTTGGGAGCCGGGTTCCTTGGAGAAAAGCTTGCGAATTCTGCCTACAAAAATTGCTGCGGGGCTCTGCCCGCCCTGCGCATCCCCGCCGGCTCCTGCCGCGCCGCTGCTCCGGCCCCGAGCAGAGAGAGTTTGGGGCCTAAAACAGAAGAAAGAGGCTTTGCGACTCCAGCGGCCCTGGCGCAGAATGGCCCTTGAATTTCAGGAGAAAAAGTTGTTGTTGATAGTTCTGTTTTGGGGGCTTTTCCCGTGTGTTTTGGATGAGGTGAGGATTGCTGGGGCTGAGCACGGGGTCTGTGCGTGGCTGCGAGGGGCGGCAGGGCCCTGCGGCCACAGATTTAAATACAAACCCGATGTACGGGTGGAGATAAAAATATATAACATAAAGATATATTATATTTAGTATATAAATATATGCTATGCTTATATAATAATAATGTAGAAGATGGAAGACATAACATTATAGCCCATATTACAATGCTTACATGTTTGGGGTTTTTTTAAAACGGGTGCTAGCATGCTCTGTCCAGTTGGATAAACATCCAGGAAAAATGCAGTTTATTAACATATTCACATAAGGTTTGGGGGGTTTTAAATTGTTATTGGTTTTATTGTTGTTGTTTGGGTTTTTAGGTGAGGTTTTTATTTTGGATTTTTTGAGTTGTGTTTTGAAGATTTTTTTAACGCTCGTTTTTACTATATTTTGAAGGCCATTACTTAATATATTTTAAAGACCAATATTTAAATGTATGATGGCGAAAGCTTTCACCTCCCAAGCCATCTTTATCTGCGGAGCCGTAGCTCTTTATTCGTAGACCTCAACGGAAAAGGAGTATCCCGATTTATTTTTCTGCGTTTAAGAGAAAAAGAGAAAAGCGTCAAGACCCTAAACAAGGGAGCAACATGCATTAGAATCTCGAGAAACTAGTGTTACTTTCAAGATGAACTTTTCAGAACCACTCGGAATAGCGGATCAGATAAAAGGCTCTTTACATCCCTCCCGGCCCAGCTCCGCAGGGACAGGCGGGAGCAGGATCGGGCCCTGCAGGGAGGGAGAGGATTTCAGCGCAGGCCGAGGAGACCCCGCAGAGACTCCCCTCATGTCCTTCCCCCGCCGCCGAGGTGGCTCCTGTGTCGCTGGCGGGGACGAAGGGCCGAACAGGTCCTTGCCCCGGGCCAGGAGGGGAGCGGGCCCCGGCAAGGACCCATCGGGGCCGGGCCAGCGGCGGCCCCAGCCTGCGGGGAGCAGCATCCTCGGGGACGGCTCCGTGTCCTCTCCCCGGCGCTCCTTCAGAGGCTGCGGTTCACGGAGAGAGATAGAAATCGTTATCGGGTCAAAAATATCCTGAAAACTCCTAGGAAGGGAATCCCGGGACAGTTCCCGGCCCCCGCTGCTCGCCGAGCTCAGCCGGGTCCGGCAGCTGCTGGGTGACACCGAGGGGAACGCTTTTGGGTTGGTTTGAATTATTTTCACTTGTAACCCCCGAGTAACTCCGTGATTAGCACATGCTGGTTGAAGGGTAAAGCATGTCCCCGTACGGCGGAGGTGGCGGAACCGGGGGGCCTCGGGGCCCGCGGTGGTGCCGAGAACGGAGGAGAAGGGTTAGGGTTCCTTGCAGCGGCTGTCCCGGGAGCCGAGGCTCCCTGCAGCCCCGGGGGTCCCTGCGCGCTGCCCGGCGCTCACCGCCGCTCTCTCCCGCAGCGGTGCTGAAGGCGGAGCCGGCCGCCGTCTTCAAGTTCCCGCTGGCTCCCCTGGGCTGCTCGGGGCTGGGCTCGGCGCTGCTGGCCGCCGGCTCGGGGCTGCAGGGCGGCTCCGCCTCGCCCCATCTCCCGCTGGAGCTGCACCTCCGCGGGAAGCTGGAGCCGGGGCCGCCGGAGCCGGGCAAGGCCAAGAAGGGTCGCCGCAGCCGCACCGTCTTCACCGAGCTGCAGCTCATGGGGCTGGAGAAGCGCTTCGAGAAGCAGAAATATCTCTCCACGCCCGACAGGTAGGCGACGGCCGAACTCGGACCCGGGGCGCGGCCCCACGCCACGGGACGGGGCTCCTTCTGCTTGGAAAGGGCGGAAAGCTGCCAGACCGAAGCTGCCGCCTGACCTCCTCTCTCTCTCGCCCGCAGAATAGACCTGGCCGAATCGCTGGGGCTCAGCCAGCTCCAGGTGAAAACCTGGTACCAGAACAGGCGCATGAAATGGAAGAAAATAGTAAGTGTCCCTTAATAGTTCGGCCCTTGGGCGCGCCGCGCCCGCTTTCGATGGAGCACCGGGCCCTGCCCTGCGGGCTGCATCCTCCTGCATACCGGCCCTGGCCTATTTAATGAAACATTAAGGATAATAGTAACAGTAGTAATAATAATAATAGTAATAGTAATAGTAATACTACTACTACTTATAATAATAATAATAATAATAACAACAACAACAACAACGATGATGGTAATAATAATATGCCGCTGGTCTTTAATATCATGCCCATGGTCCAGCACCTCCTGGGCTTCGGCCGGACCCCCCTCCCGGCCCTGTCCGTGCCCTTCCGCGGTACCGCTCGGCCCCGGGGGCGGAGGGCGGTGGGCGCAGTCCGGGAGGACCCGCACGGGCAGCTCGGCTCGGGGGCACGGGAGAGAGAGGGGTTCCTGCGCCCCGGGCTGACGGCAGCACGGCTTTACCGGCGTGTCCCCCTCCTCCGCCCCCTCCCCGCCTCTCAGGTGCTGCAGGGGGGCGGCCTGGAGTCCCCCACCAAGCCCAAGGGCCGCCCGAAGAAGAACTCGATCCCCAGCAGCGAGCAGCTCTCGGAGCAGGAGCGCGCCCGCGACGCCGAGAAGCCTCCCGAGAGCCTGAGCTCCCCGGCCGAGGTCAGCCAGGAGGAGTGAGGGCAGCGCCGCGAGCACGGAGGGCAGCTCGGACGGACATTGGGACATTGGGACACTGCCCGGGCTCACCGCGGCTCCCCCAGCCCCGCGGAGCGCTGCCCACGGCCCCAGGGGCCAGCAGGACACTGGATCCCACCTTCCACATCTACTCGCTGTCTAAAACCCTGTGGTGCCCCTAGTTACTCGAAAACTGCATTTTACGATCAGTTTTATTAATGCGAAGATATTTACTTTATTTCAATAAAGTATTTTATGAACTATTGCTCTGAGTAACGTAATGCTTTGGGGTTATTTTTTTTTTAAATTTGTTATTTTTTTTCCCCACGGAGGCAGCCTAAAGATTCAAACCCAAGTTCGAGGCAGAGCTACAGAGAAAGTGCAAGGCACGGTGGTACCGGGAAGATTCTCCCTTCGTTTTCCGGGACGGTTCGGCTGACCGTGGCCGGAAGAGGCGAGACCCTCGCTCTTTGCTTGGTCAAATTCGGATGCTTTCGTATTTTAAAGATACGTTAATTGCTGACAGAAGGCTAATTAACTTACTGCGCATCCTAAATGGTGCTTTTTAAAATTACTCTTCATGAGCTGCTGCGATGTAGCACGAAATCCTGGCGCTGTATTGTGCGGATGTTGTTTTGGTTTTGTTTTTTCTCTTCTTTTCCCCGAGTCCTTCTCCACGTTTTCCGTTGGGATGTTAGATTACAGAGCATCCACAGAGACATGCAATTACCGTTATTCTGAAAAAAAAACAAAACAAAAAAAAAACAAAACAAAAAAACCCAAAAAAAAAACAACTCAAGCAAAAAAACTCAATCAAAACCAAAAAACAAGAGCAGCACGGCCGGGAAGGGCGAGAGGCGGAGAGCGAGGGCAGGGGAGCGACGCGACAGCCCCGGCCCGAGCCGCTGCTGCGGGGACACCTCCCAATTAACGGCGGTAATTAGCGCCCGCGGCTCGGGGCTCCTCCGTGCCTCCCTACCCCCGTGAGGTGCCCGAGGGGTGGTCCGGGCGGGGTGTGGGACTCCCTGGCCCCGGGAGGCTCCAGCCCGAGCCCAGGGCACGCAGACGCCGTGGGAGCGGAGCACGGAGACAACACCGCCGGGCTTTAACTCACAACAGCCCCGAATCGCCGCCGGCAGAGCCCGCGAGGGGAACCCGCGCTGAACTCGTGCCGGCCGGTCCCAGTTCTCCTCGTGTCCCTCCTGCACGGCTCCGGCCCCGCTGCCCCTCGCCGTCCGGCTCCGCAGGGATCAGCCCGGGTTAAAGCAGCCCCCGGGACGAGCGCTGGAGGATCCGGGCAGCGCTGGGCAAACGGGAAACAGCCTCGTGTTCTTCTTTCCGAGATGACTTAGATATTTAACCAAACAATGGTTTGGGAATGTTTAATTTAACCTGGGGATGAAGGTGAGTGCTGGGAGGAGGGCAGGCGGCGGCGGGGCTGACAGAGCCGGGGCTCTGCGGGATCCTTCGGCGCGGGCAGGGCACGGTGGGTGTGCGGCTTTGTCACTTCGTTGTCACCTCTGGCTGTTGTTTCTGGTGCTTTCAGTGCGCGTGAGAACAGCACCCGGTTTTAATTAAAAGGGAGATTCGCTGGCGCATGAACCTAAGCTAACAGGAGGACAGGCTGTGTCCGTCACCGGTGTCACACGGAGGGCTGGAGCAGCAGGGCTGCACTCGCTGCTAGCGCCTTCGCCAGACAGTGTTAACATTCTCTTCTCGCAGTTAAGTGACGGCGAAGCGATTATTTTTTCTCAGATCATAAGGTGATTATTTTTTTTTGAGCACAGGAAGGCATTAAATAGGGTAGGGTTTTTTTTGTTTATTTTGTTTTGTTTTTCCCTCGTAGACAGCCGAGAGAGGCGTTTGGGATGCTCTGGTAAGCTCCTTTTCTGCCAGGCCGGGTGCCCGGGGTGGCCCCGCGGCTCTCGGGCAGCGCACCCGCCCTGGGCCTCTCTGCACCCACAGGTGAACTTCTCTCCTTATGCCGCGGCAGAAAAAGCTCCGAGGGGGCCCTGGAGAACTTTCTCTCCCTGCCAGACGCCCGAGAGCCCCGTCCGGCGTGGGGCTGCCCCGTGGCCGGAGCCTCCCTCGGCCGGACAGCCCGGGTGGGGCAGGACGCGCCCGGGCCCCGGGGCGAGCGGCTCCGGCTGCCGGAGAGCCAGGGCAGGAGCGGAGCGGGGGTGCTGCGGATGAACATGCGGCGCCGCCTGCCCAGCAGCGCTTTAGTCACCATTTAATGACCAACTTTTTCTCCGGGAGGAGCCGCTTGGAGCCCCAAGCGGGTGTGAGCCGGGCTGAGGAGCCCTCCTGCCTCCCGGGCCATGCTGATGAAACCCAGGATCCGCTCGGGCACAGAAGAGGCGTATATACAGTATACCTGACTCGCTGGATTTTTTATTGGTTGGTTTTGTTTTGTGTTTTCTCGTAACATGTATATATAGTACACACATGTATATATTTATATTATTTTATCCTATAACGATTTTATGTATTGCTTTCTGTCGAAATTTAATTTCCCGCAGCTTCTCCAGGCAGGCTGCCTGCCGGGCTGGCCAGTGACAGCAGCTGGGAGCCAGGAGCAGAAGGGTCCTGGTGAGCTGTGCCCAAATGGATGGAGAGCTCCATTGGAACGAGATGACCTCCAATGTCCCTTCCAGCCCAAACCACTCTGAGATTCCCTGATTCTGTTTGAAAAGCGAAGACAAGTGCCACCAGCAGTCAGTGACAGCCCCTCCAAATGTGTTTGATAATATCCCAGTGCATTTTAAAACAGGACTGGGGGCACACCTTGACCAGCATCAATAAACATTGCTGGCTGATGAGCGACCACAAGGAAATTACAACAGGCCACACCTGCTCACAGCTTTAGTGCTGATGGATAATTTTGGACAGTGCAGCATAACCATTTCATTTTCTAATGACTTTTTACAGCTCTAATGAGCCCACGTGGTGCTGCTGGGCTGCCATGGTCGATACCCACATCCAGCACACTGCACCAGCAGAGCTGGCTCAGCCCAGGCACTCGGAGATGTGCAGGAGAGAGCAGGAGAGAGCCTGGGGAACATCTGGATGGCTTTGCTCAGCGCTGTAACTTCTCAGAGCCCTGTTCTGCCTGTGGGAATGATCTCACTCTGCAGCACCCCAAAGCTGCTGGAAAAGCTGCTCCCCCACCCCGAGGGTAGTTTGCCAGTGCCACATAATTCTGGGGTCAGTAAAGCATATTTGTAGCTAATACACCTGATGTTTATTCTCTGTGTGTAAATAAGCTGCATTACCATGCACATTCATTCTGGCAGAAATGCATCCACACTGGGGAAATCCACATTTTAATTGCACCAGTATAGGTAAAATAGTGCATGTTTTCTCTGCAAACAAAGTAGAAGGGTGTAGATTGAAGGGGGGAAAAGTGAGTCCTTCCATGTTTGAATGCTACTCGGGTCACAGGTAATCAGCAAACATTTTGATGGTTTTCTTAACAAAAGTCCATTTAAGGTGAGTTTCCAATCCAAACATCCTAAATTCCCTTTTTATGAAGCATCTCAAAGAAAGCTGAGAAAAGTTCTGCTGTTTCATCAATGTCAATTTAAATATAGCTCCATGGAGCTTGGAGAACTGAAGATGAATGCCATGGGTGTGTGTTCAGAGGCAGTGCTTGCTCTGCCAGGACACCAGGACAGGGCTGTGAGGAGCTGCTCTGCTGCTGGGGGCAGTGGCCTTGCCCTGACTCTCTGCTCCACACCTGCAAGCAAGGGGAGGTCTGCTCTGCCCTTCTGGATGAAAAATTTGATCCTAGAGCAAAGCTTTATGGGCACTTCTCACAAAAAACCCCAAATGCACAGACTTGGTGCTGCCTTTTCCTCTCCAGAGGGTGGGAAAGTGCAAAGGGGGTGGAGTGGGGATGGGGGA
>JAWWMJ010000030.1:20374809-20389466 GCA_035047045.1 Vireo griseus
GCAAAGGGGGTGGAGTGGGGATGGGGGAGTGCAGCAGGGTGGGAAGGGTTTGGTGGGGGCATGGAGGGGGATGTGGGGGGATTCAGGAGGGAATAGGGGGGCTGTGAGGTGTGGGGGAGGATGAGGGGGTGAGGGAGGAGCAGGGATGCAGGGGGCTGGGGGAGGATGGAAGGGTATGAGGAGGGGGTGACACTGAGGGGTGTGGGGGCAATGCAGGGTGCAGGGGGGTGGGGGGGATGTGGGGCTGGTGGGAGAGGAGGCTGGAGGGGCATGCAGGGAGGATGGAAGGGTGGGAAGTGAGATGTGGGGGTTTCAGGGGGTGTAGGGAGCACGGAGCAGGATGTGGGAGGGTGCCAGGGCGTGTGGGGTGGATCAGGGAATACCAAGGGACATGGTGCAGTTGTGAGGGAGGGGGTGCAGGGAGCTTTTGTGGGGCATGGAGAGGAGGGAGGAGGATGCTGGAGCCTGCACCCCCCAGGTGCTGCTAAACAGCTCACTTAGCACCCCGTGTGAGTGCTGAGCTGAGGCTGGGGAGGTCAGGCCTTCTTGGATTTGGGCAGAAAAAGTTAACCTCTGTCTGGGACTTTTCCTCACCATTCTGGTCTAAAAGGGACCAAATGAAGGGGTTGATATGAGCTACTGAGTTCAGTCAAATTCTCTGAAGTTCATTTACTAACATGTGATGTCCTGTTATTGGATGTTTGTCTTAAGCCTAAATGTTGGACTGAGGTCATTACACACACATTAAGTTGGGTTGTTTCAGCTGACTTGTAGAGCAGATAAAATCTAAATGCTAAACTCCTGATTCTCTGAAATTTGGCCCAGCAATGTGTAAATAAAGTTCAGGGCAAGTTTGCATTACCCACGCTAACACAACTCTCTGTGCTGTTATGTCTGCTTGGCTGAGCTTTGCTGTGAAATCTGCAGGGCAGGTGCCAGAAGGAAAGCCTGGGGCAGGGGTGGTTACCTTTAACGAGGCTGCTGATGACCACTGGGTCAGCAGGCAGCAGCTTTCATGGCAGGCTTTAAAAATACATCCCTTTATCCACACAGCTCTGTGAGGATGGAGAAGTCAGGGCCGTGCATGGGCTCATCTGTTTGCAAACAGGGTCCATTAGAGCCCCACTCTGCACAACGTGGGCTCCTCCCCTGTGAGATCCTCAAACCCACTGTTTATGCTGCACCTATATTAACAAACCGCAGGATGAGCTCATGGTGTTTCCAGAACGTGTTTCTTTTCAGGATGGGAATGTGGGAACTTTCCAAAATTGAGATGGCACGTGAGGCAAAGGAGTAAGGGACAGATTTGTGCCTGGAGTTTGAGAATTAGCTGGAGTGAAAAGTTTCCACTTTTTCGAAATTATTTTCCCCTTAGCAATTTAGCTTAGAGGGCGCTGGGCAGAGAACACTTGTTCTCTGGAAAGAGACTGAAGTCAGAGGATTTTATTTAAAGGAAGGACTCCACTGGAGGAAGAACCCCCTGAGTTATGCTTTGAGCTCAGCTGCAGAGTTGAGGCCCAGCTGTGCTCAGGGCACTGTCCCTGCTCACTCCTACCCAGCAGTCACTCACTCAGGTGTCACCTGCAGAGAGCAGCCACACAAACCCCATGGACTCACTGCAATTGTTCCCAGCCCCTGAGAGCTCCCTCCGTGGGGTCCCTGCCCTCAGCCACAGCCCCAGCATGGACAGAGCACGTGAAGGGTGAGCAGAGCCCAGAGCAGGTGTGCAGCACAAACCCTCCTGTCCTGGGAGCTCTGACATCTGTCTGGACACAGGGGCTGCAGTGCTGGGAGAGGAGAGCCTCCAGCACTACCCTGGGCCATTTCACATTAATTACAGCCATTCCATGTGGCTTAGATTAATTGATTATGAATTATCTTCCCCAGATCTCAAGATTTTACTTTGTGAAGAATGAATATTTTGTCGGAGAAGAGTTCTGGATGAAAAAAATCTACACATGGCAGGAGATGTCAGCACAGCACAAGTCTGACTGGCTGGCAAGGGAGGTGCTCCCAAAAAGCACTTTTTTCACCACAGTGAGGTCTCTGAGGGAGAAGCTGCTGTTCATTTTGAGCTAACATTTTTTCCTTCTCTGCTCCTTGACAAGATCTTAGAGAGATCCCACAGTGCTATTGCTGCTAGAAACACTTCCTAAGGTATTTACCAAAGGTTAAACACAGGAATTAACATCAAACAAAGGAATATGAATCCCAAATATTTTCAAATTATATTCTCTCTTAATTGTATAATTTGCTGAAATTTAGAAGTGAATAAAATCTAGAAGTGAATAATGTCTTGTCTGAGTCAAAAAAGCTTTTAATAGATGTCTAAAGAAACAAATCATCTCTGTGTGTTGTCCTCTTCTCTGTTTTGTAAAAGTGAGAGCTGGGTTGCTGAATATTCCCATTTATTAAACAGAAATTCTCACAGGGCCTGTTCAGACTGTGCAAAATGCTGTATGTTTGTGCCAGCCCTTGCAGATGCTCAGAGCCTCCTCTCATTCCAGCTCTCCGAGGCTCAGTGCTGCCACAGGTAAGGTTTAAAGGGCCCTGTAGGGCTTTTCTGAATTCTGTGGTGTGCTGTGAACTTTCCACGTTAATGAGTGTGTAAATATTTCATATTCAGATTTCATACTGTTAATTTTAGAAGTCACAGAGTGCTGCTTGTTTCCTGGCATGTCTCACTAGGCAAGTGTTGGTGTACAGACCTTGTGTGTGAAACAGAACAGGGCACGTTGAGCTCGGTGGTTACTTGAAATTAAAATTCCTTATTCACCACTATTTGCACTAGTAAAGTACAAGTGTTCAAATATTTGCGGAAATCGTCTGTGAAGCTGCTGTAAACATGGCTGAGTTCGCTTCTGAATTTCACGGAATATTTGCAGATTTTTGGCTAAGGTGTGAAGCAGGCAATGCCCGGGAGGGGCCAGGTCGGGAGGTGCCAGTTAATTCCCGGGAGGTGCCAGGCAATGCCCGGGAGGTGCCAGGTAATTCCCGGGAGGTGCCAGGTAATTCCTGGGAAGGGCCAGGTAATTCCTGGGAGGGGCCAGGTCGGGAGGTGCCAGGCAATGCCCGGGAGGTGCCAGGTAATTCCTGGGAGGTGCCAGGCAATTCCCGGGAGGTGCCAGGTAATTCCTGGGAGGTGCCATGGCTCTGCAATCCCCGGGGTGCAAATCGCAGCTGAGCTCACCGGATTTAACTTTCATGGATCCAAAGGGGAAAATACAGCCTGGTTTGAGAAGAGTCCTTAAGGAAAACCCAGAGACCCTCAGAAGCTGTAGCCAAACCCACGCTGGAGTTCTGCAGCTCCTGCGAGAGATGTGAGCAGGGTGGGGTTAACTCTTTCACTCCCGAGTGGCAGGAGCAGTGCAAAGGCTGCAGGAGGAGGGTGCTGCTCAGGGATCACTGCTCAGGGATGGGTCCTGCCAGTCCAGATCTCTTCCTGAGGCTCCAGAGAGCTCCTTCACCGGCTGGAAGATAAGGAATTCACAGTGGCTTGCAGAAAACATCATTTTAGCCAAACGTTGTGTTTTCAGCGTGCAGATGGGCTCAGCGTGATCGGGGCTCGGGGAGGAGGGCTTGGCTCCAGAGGGATGCAGTTTGCTGAGGTTTGGAGAGCTTGGCAAGGCTTTAAGGGCTGCAGGCACAGCCTGGCATGGCCTCTGCTGGTGCTGCGGGGTCAGACGGGCACGGCCACCCTGCTGTGCTCTGCTCCTTGTGCTGCCATCCCGGCTCCTTTTGGGCAGGGATTTGTGAAAGCAGCTGACATCCTGAGAGACCTTCCTGTGATCATACTGAGATGTGATCTGCCGGATGGATGTGGAGGAATAAAGAGTAACAAAAGGTATTTCTTTGTATCTAAAAGTTTCGGTTCTCTGCAGTCCCTCACAGTGTGTTCTCCCAGATGAGAGGAACTCCAGAGGAGGTGCTATCCCTGCTTGAATGGAAGAGCTGTGTTTGGGGTGGGTAAGAAAACACTGCCTTTATAACCAGAGAGCCCAGAACTGGTGGCACCCAAAACTGGGTCAAAGACTGTGGTGTATATTTGAGTTTTCTGCCCTATTAACATTTAAAACCCCACTGTGTTTTCTTAGGCTTGGATATGTGCACTCTACAAAAATTGTCTTCTTTGACCTTGTATTTACAGATCTCACAATTTCCAGGTGCATTTTTCCTGATGATATTTTTGCCATTGGTATTCATGGTCAGTGTGTCCTCAGTGTCCACAAACTCTCCCAACACACATTCTGTTCCTGCACTCAGTGCAGGTGAAAGCTCCAAGGCCAAGCATAATCAACAGGGTCAGAGATTTTATAAATAGAGCTGCTGTACCTGGGAGAGGCAACTTCTCCTCCCAGGAATGAATTGCAGGTTTAATCCTGAATCCTTCTAAAAACTGGTCTTATTAAGAGACAAGAGGGTTGGAGATAAGGGTTGCTCTAGAAAATACAGGTTTCATCCTGTTCTTTTCTGGTAATAAAGTTTTTCCCTGCACTGTCCAAGTTCTTGCACTGGGCCTGCCACAAACTTAGTGATTATATTCAGGTCTCTCTTGTTTCTGTTTCACTGCAACCCTCAAGAACTGACCTGTGATGAAGGACTTCTTCAACAGTTAGAAGATGCATGATGAGATAACTCCAGAGATTTTAGAATCTGGATTACACTCCCCTTCCTTCCCTTCAGTGCTTTACTTTCCATGGCTTGTTGCTGGAGGATTTCTGGAGGCACAGGTGGACACATGTATGAGGCTGCAGCAGGCATTGCTTGTGTTTGTTTGTCATTTCAGCCAAGCTGTCCTTGGCAAGGTGCCACATTGCCTGGGAACAACTTCTGTTGTCTGCAATGCATGAGGAGCTACTTCCCACTGCTTGCTTTACTAACTTCCACCTGGGAATTTCACTGGATGCACTGACCTGGAGGGTTGTCCCAAGGATAACAGCCTCTTTTCCTTCTTCCCCATGCAAACCTTTGTTTTCCAGAGCTCTGCCATCATCCCCTCAGTGTTTCCCTGCCTGCAGAGGACACCCCTTGGGCTCTGCTGAGCTTCTCTCCACTCTTTGGTCTAAATGTGATGGGTTTCATTTCTGACTGCAGAGCATCAGTGGCTTCCCTGTCCATGGCAGGGGCTGCAGCCAGGAGATCTTTAATGTCCCTCCCAGCCCAAACTGTCCAGGGATTCTGGGATTTTCTGCAGGCAATGCAGTGCTTTTAAATCCAGCCCCAGCTCATTCTGCCTGGTGCTCTCCCACATCTACCCCCAGGGGCTGTTTCAGAGCACTGGTGCAGGTCTCTGGTACCCCAAATTCCCTGTTTGGGTGTTTTTGGAGTGAACCCCAGTCCTTGTGCCCGCTTGGATCACCAGGCTGCCCTCCCATGGTTTGCTCAGAGCACTCCCAGCCTTTCTGAAGGCCCAAGGAGCTCTTGCTTTGGCTCCCACAGAAGAGGCCTCAATGTTTCATTCTGTGAGGTTCTGGATCAGGCAGAGGAGCTGTGCTGGGCAGAGGGAAAGGTGGAAGCCCCACGGAGATTGTGGTTGCAGCCCTGTTCTCTTAGAAAGCTGGGTTTGATTTCTTTTAATTAACTGTACATGTTGAGAGTTGGCATTCATAGATTTCAAGGCTCATTACTGAAAAGTGTTTGTAGACTGTTTAAAAATTTGGACTGAAAAGAGAAGAATGAGAACTTTTTCCTGTATTTCTAATGTTTCATCCTATCCCTGAAGATCCCCAATGAGTTCAGAGATGCTCTCTAAAGTCAAAGGGCACAAAATGCCCCATGAGAACCAAACAAAAGGGAGAAAATAGGGAAAAGAGGTTCTCACATAGGTAAATGTGAAAAACATTCCCTCCAAATGTTTGAAAAATGTTGGGGAGTTGTTGTATTCAATTTCAAATTTTACATTTTTTGGATTTTTCTTTTTTTTTTTTAATCCTAGGTAGTATGATGCACTAAAAGACTGGTGAGGAAAGTGGAGATTTTATCCCATTGAAATTTGTTCATGTTGAGTGCTTAGTGCAGCACTGTTTGGATAAAAATAAACTTGGGGGGGTTTGGCAGTACCCTGTGCTCTCCACAAACACATTCTGACTGCACTCAGGTGATGTGTCCAGGCTGAGTTTCCTCAGAAGATGTGACTGAGGATCTGAGTTTAAGGAAGAAGACTCTTTTCATTTGGAGAATGCTGAGGCTGCTGGGCAGCAGAGCAGAGGCAGGAGCTGTGTTTGGGAGCAGGCTGCTGCACTGAGGCTGCGTTTGAAAAACTGAAATTTTTCAATACAGCTCCACTCCAGATACCCCACGTGTCTGGGACAAGGCTCCAGGACCAGAGTGTTCCACACGAGTTTTGGTGGTCTGGGCACTGACAGCCTCCTTTTATTTGCAAGTGTCTGGCCTTGTCTGGAGAAACAATCCTGTGGTGTCTAAATTGTAAGCTCAACTCAAATCATGGATGTGTGCAGGGTTGGGAGGTAAAAGGAAGCAGAAGGAATAAGTAAGGATGGCAGGGCTGCATTTATTTTTATTTAATAGCCTGCATAAGTCTCAAATCTGCTGCAAACATAATTCAGAGTGAAATTTTGCAGTTCAGGGACACCCCAAAGTGGAGCTGGATGTCAGTGTACAAGAAAAGAAGGAAAGAGAGAGGGGGGAAAAAAAAAGGAACAAAAAGGCTCCCCAGGAGTTCAAAGTGGATTCTGAGTTGTGTTGGATCCTTGTCCTGTAAGCTTAGAGCACTCTGGTAACCTGAAGGATCAAAAGTGTCCTCAAGCCCTTAAATAGATGACTCGGAAATACTTGAAATGTGGTTCATTTTATGGTAAGTTTAATGTTTCTAATCTTGGTGCAATTTACAATTACAATAAATATCACGAAAAATTAATGTGGCCACTTCAAATACAAAGGAACGACAAAGTGTAATCTGAGAAAATTTTATCAACATGCAATTTCCTTAACGAAAACATCAATGTATCATTTCAGAATGCCGAGAAATATTTATCTTTTGGGACAGCAAAATCATTTGCAGAACGTTTTAACTGCTAAATAAATATTTTACTGGCAACTTCTGAGGCATCATAAATGCAGTCAATATAAACAAAGCAATGTGGAAACCAGCCCCAGCCTCAGTTCAATTGGTGGTTGGATGGTTCATGGAAACACAGGACTCTGGGATGCATTTGGCTGAGCCTCAGTGCTTGGAAAGATCTCATTTCTTCCTGCTATTATAAGCAAGTTTGCTCAGTTTATTTGGAAGTTCTGGCAGCAGGAGCCGCAGCGAGCTCTTAGGAGTGGTGATGCAAGCAGTTAGCTTTTAACTGAAACTGGCTTTTAATAGTTAAATTCGATTTTTTAATTGAATCCAGTGCTTATGAAAGCTATGAGATCTGCAGCCTTGGAGGGACCATCAGCCTGCATGGCTGCAGAATGAGAACAGCAAGAACAGCAATGCTGTGGGGCTGCAGAACAAGAACAGCAAGGCTGTGGGGCTGCAGAATGAGAACAGCAATGCTGTGGGGCTGCAGAACAAGAACAGCAAGGCTGTGGGGCTGCAGAATGAGAACAGCAATGCTGTGGGGCTGCAGAATGGGAACAGCAATGCTGTGGGGCTGCAGAACGAGAACAGCAAGGCTGTGGGGCTGCAGAATGGGAACAGCAATGCTGTGGGGCTGCAGAATGAGAACAGCAAGGCTGTGGGGCTGCAGAACAAGAACAGCAATGCTGTGGGGCTGCAGAATGAGAACAGCAATGCTGTGGGGCTGCAGAATGGGAACAGCAAGGCTGTGGGGCTGCAGAATGAGAACAGCAAGGCTGTGGGGCTGCAGAATGAGAACAGCAAGGCTGTGGGGCTGCAGAATGAGAACATCAAGGCTGTGGAGCTGCAGCTTCCCCCAGGGTCTGGCCCATGTGCCTCACCCCTGTGCTCTGTGCCCCTGAGCTGCTCCCTCTGCCCTGCCTGCCAGGGCACTTCACAGGCTGCCTCTGAAAGCTGCATCTGGAAAGTTCTCTGGAGACAGAGCAGGGACTTGTACCACAGTGAAGCTGAAGAAAAAGTCATTTCTTACCTGGACTCTCACTGCTGTCCTTGTTCCCGAGGGGAACATCGAATCTTAGACTGAGATTTCCTTTTTGTGTGGTTGCTGCTCAGCCCCTGCCCCTTTCAAGTGCTGTTTGTGCCTAAGTCAGGTGATAATTTGCTCTCCAGCACAGCTGCTCGTTCACATTTCTGTGCCGTTGTTTGTGTCCCACATGGAGCAGTGCCCTGCTCTATGGAATATTTATTGCCAAGTGCTTTCTCTCTGAAACTTTCTCTCTGTGTTTCAGCTGTGGTTGGCTGATCCCCCTGGAGACCTGGGGGTGCAGATTCACACGTTTGGTGTGGCTGGGGGAGATCATTCCCAGCCGTGCCATGGCTCAGGGAAAACTGGGGACTCCCGAGGGACTCCTGAATTTTGGGATGGCCAGGAACTGCAGCAGCAGTTATCCCACCGGTGGTGGGATGGGCTGGGCCAGGATTACCCTGGAAAGCAGCAGGGAATGTCTCAGAGAGCAGCAGGGAGAGGCTGGAGCAGCAGGAGCAGGGCATGGTGGCTTCCCTGGAATTGCTGCTGCTGCAGCCACGCACCAGGAGCAGGATTGGTGTCCCTGGTTCCTCCCCTGGTGGATACTGCAGAGAAGTTCCTGCATTACACCGTGAAACTCCTTCAGTGACAGCAGACACCGCCCCGTGTGCCATGCAGGCGCTAATTGTCCCAATTAAGGAATATATCTCGGGCACAGAAGCGCTGGCAGGGTCAACACTGAGCTGTTTTGGTTTCAGGGCTCCACGAGGAGGATTTCCCACTCCATCTGTGATTGTTCTGAGTGAGCTCCCGCAGTGGGAGGTGGATGCATGCAAAGCGATATCACATCCCAGCACTTTTCCCTCACAGAGGGAGCAGTTTCCCCCAGCAGGACTGAAATCACCAGGAGAATGCTGTATCACACAGGGGAGGATGAACACGCACTCATTTCAGCATGCATCCTTCAGATGGGGCTGGGAAATGCATCCCTGAGTGCTCATACTCATGTAAAAAAACCGAGGCCAGAGTTTATTTAGTCCCAAATCCATTTAAATGGTGTATATTGCTAGGATTTCTTGGTAATAACTGCAATTTAATCCTCGCTTAAAAGGATGATTTTTTTTTTTTATTAATTGAACACACAGGAAGAAGCCAACAATACTGTTCCTCACAAAAGAAACAGCTATTTTTAGGCATTTGCTTAAATTTTAGGTTGCTTTGTTCCTGTTAAATCTCAGCCTTTACTTTGGCAGAAATCCCATGCTAAAAGCACACCCTCAGGTTTGGGGACGTCAGCAGAGGCAGGGCTCGTGCTCCAGGGCTTGGCAGAAGGAGTTCCAGGAGAGGTTTTTACAGGATTGGGGCCATCACTGGAGCTGATTGAGCCTTTTGCCTTTACAGGATTTAGGATGACATTCAGAGCTAGATTGGCTTTATTAAATAGCAGTTGGGTAAGATGTGGGACTTAAGGGGAGTGAAAAGTGCCACAATAGGAGATCCTGGAGATTGCACTGAACTGGGCACTTCTCTTACTGCTCCAGGTAGCTAAAGGGTTTGTGTGTATTGTGAGCACTGGGAAAGAGATTTTCATTTTCTTTAAGAAACGGTATTTGCATGTCTTAAGAGCTTGAGTTTCAGCTGTTCTTTTCATTTTGTGCTGTTTTCACTCGGTAGGACTCCAGGTGAGGTGCAGAAAATGGGATTTGCATGTGCACACAGGCTGGTGGATGTGGTGTTATCATTGCCTGGCATCTGACTGCAGCTTGGGGAAATTACACTCAGAACTCCACATATTTTTCCCTTGAAACAAACTATTTGCAAAGTCAGAGAGAATGATGAATAATTTTCACCTTTTAAAAATGACAACCTGTTTCCTACCTAAATCTGGGAATTTTAATAGGATTTTGGGCTCATAAATATTTGGATCTTCTAATACTGGCAGGTAAATTGTTTTGGCCTTTGTGTTTCAAGCCTTCTATAATCCAAAGTTCATTATCTGTTCACCGTGGCTCCCTGTAAATAAAATATCAGGATTTAATACTGAAAATATGGAAGATTTTTTAATACTGTAAATCTTTCTTTCAAGAAGAAATGAATCTTTATCCTCTTAACAAAGTACATTGGTGCTGCTGATACTTTAGGAATCACCACTTAGGAAACAGAGAATCAAAGTACAGGGAGATTTTCCTTGAGGTTTTTAGTCCTGGGTTTGGGACATGGCACCAAGCAATTCAGTGAAAGTGTGAGTTTATTACAAAATCCCTGGTTTTGACAGGGAAAATTGCTGATGTCTAAGGAAATTGAATAAGAAACTAGATTTCATGAGATTGTTCACCAACCCGAGGGGTTTTGAAGGGGGGTAAATGTATGTATGGTAAATTTAAGAAGAAAGATAATTTGTTTTCCCTCCTGTTTCCTCAAACCTGAAATATGTCTCTTCATTTCCAGGCAGATATCACACTCAATAAAACCTCTTTATGTGCCAGGGACTGAATTTCTGAATGGCATGGCTTGGTACAAGGTACCCAGTTGTTATCTCCCACTGGTGTTAAAACTGTCAATCCCAGCTCAAAATCAGGAGTAAAGCCCCTGGGTATCACTAAAGTGGTTTGAAAAGAATCACAAAACTTAATGAGAGTGTAACTGTTTTGCTTGCCATTTTTAAATTGTATTTTTCAAAGCTTCTCTGTGCCATTACTATTCACTCTACCACTGAGGGTTAAAAAGTTAAAGCCTCAAGTTCATTTTATACATAACTAAATCCCCCACAGCCTCATTACCATGATATTCAAGGTAGAAATGACAGGGAATATTGTGCCTGTCCTCAGGAATAAGAGAATTTCTACTTCCATCTGAGGTCACATTAGAAATTATAATATGAAAAGTTTGATTAATCAAATATGCAAATCTTTTTGTAGTTGTACAGTTGATAGGGGACAAAACCCCCTTAAACTTACTTCTAAAATATGTCCATCATTATTCTGGTGTTTTATTTCATTTTTGACTTTCCACTCCCTGACACTTTCAAATAAAGCTACACTACATCCGTGCCAAGAGGGAGAATTCTTTTGTGTTCAGGTTCATGAACTCTTCTGAAATCTGCCCAATAAAGGCAGAAATACATAATTGTGGGAATGTTGAGAGGTTTTCTCTGATTAACAGGTGTAAAATGTTCTGGGATCCAGAGGTGGGAAGCACTTTGAACGTTTACAGTGGGTTTTTAAGTTGTGCTTGGTATTGATGTTGGAGGTGGTGTCAAAAGAGAGGCGTCCCTGAGTGCTTCTGGAACTCTTGTTGTCAACAGCCCAGAAGGTACTCTTAAATACAGAGTGGAAATCTGACATCACTCCCCCCTCAGCAGTTTGCAGAGTAGAGAAGGATTGGTTCACAGTGACTTTGGCTGCACAAATAACCTGGTTTTATTGCAGAAATTAAGTTACCTGCACCTGTATCCTGCTGCTAAAGAGTTCTGAGGCAGGAGGGAGTCAGCTCTTGGGTCAATTTGTGCAAGTATTAATTTAAATTGTCCTTTCGCTCTTGACAGGTGGTTAATACATGGCATTTTCTGGCTGATATATCCCAACCCTTTCACTTTAAACGTTGTATTTATCAGCTATTTATTAAATATACAAAACAAGACCACACTGGCCAAAATCTGTCACAGCACATTTTGTTGTCACAGTGCATTTTGCTGTGTGCTGAGGAATGAGAGTCCAAGCCACAAAGTCGGCTCATTTCAGCCTCAATGGCTTTTTAAAAAGCTTGCAGCTTAAAATAATACATTATTAAGGTATTCAGACTTGTCAAAATTAATAATTAATATCACTTTATGTTCCCCACACATGCAGTGAGCCTTTCCTGCCCTTCCCTCTGCTGTATTCCAGCCAAGCAGGAGGGTGCCCGGGAGGCAGCTCAGCCCTGCTCCCCTCGGGACCAGGTAAATGATCCACAGATCTGTTAAAAACAATGATAGAAATGCAAATTTTAAGAGGGAATGATATACAAAACTTAAATACCAGCAGTGTTTGCTGTACATGACATTTGTGATTGTCCTCCCTCTGCTCTGCATCGCTGCAGCCCCGAGTCCCGGGAGCAGTTTTGGACTCCACAGCACAAGAAGCACCCAAAGGGTGGGGAAGGGTCTGGAGGAGCCCCGGGAGGAATGGCTGAGGGCACTTGGTTTGCTCAGGTGGAGAAGGGAGGGCTGAGGTCAGACCTCACCGGGGGCTGCAGCTCCTCCCCAAGGGCAGCGCAGGGGCAGCTCCGATCTCTGCTCTCTGCGACAGGGACAAGACACCAGGGAATGGCTGGAGCTGTGCCAGGGGAGGGTTAGGGTGGTTATCAGGCAAAAATTCTTCCCAAGAGGGCACTGGGCACTGCCCAGGCTCCCCAGGGAATGGTCCTGGCCCCGAGGCTGCTCCAGGAGCGTTTGGGCAGCGCTGCCAGGGATGGACAGGGTGGGATCTGGGGTGTCTGTGCAGGGTCAGGGGCTGGGCTCTGATCCTGGGGGTCCCTTCCAGCTGAGGATATTCCGTTGTTCTGTGGCTCTGTGATATGTTTTGGTAAGCAACTGAGTTACACTCACACGAGTTTCCAGCAAAAGCAGGATGCTCTGAGCTGCTGTCTCAGCTCTGGGTTTTTAACCTGTTATCCTTGCTCTGTGCCAATCCTCGTTGATAATTTACCTGAGGGTTAAGGGATTTACATTAAGGATACACTTACACTTACTTTCCAATGCCTAACTTGTTATGGGAATTTTGTATTCAACTACAGCTCCTGGAAATTTCCTGCACCTCTGTATCTGTAGAACCACAGCAGATGTGGTCCCTTTAAGGCCTCCTCCCTTTGGATAACCTCTCACATGTAATTTCATAATAAATGACTTACTTTTAAGCAAATCAATAATCAGAGTTTAAGGAGAAAAGGGGAGAAGTGTGGTTTTTAACTAGCATAAGCCTCAATTTCTGCATCCTACCTTTGTGAATAATTGTATCCTTGCCTGGGATAGGGGAATCAGAATGGATAATTCAGGATAGAGTTGATATCCACTAATTGGGAGGAAAATTACCAATGAATCCATGCCTTACTAGGAGTGCTGAAGTTTCCCCCTGTGCCCGCAGTGGTGTCAGATTTGGGAGCAGAGGTCAGGTCCATGTCTGCTCCCTGCTTTCTCTGGAAGCTTTGTGTGTAGCTCATCATTGCCCTGGACCCCACACCCCACACTAAATGTGTGGGTTTTACAGGGCCTTCAAAAATCCCTGTGCACCAAAGAGGGAAAGGTTAACTGGGCTGAGGAAGGCTGGGTGAGGCAAGCCAAGAAAGATTTCCCAGTCCAGAAAGCTGTCCAGAAGTTTGCACTAAGGAAACACATTTGCTTTTTCTCTCACCTTATAATGGATGCTGGTATTGAAGTGGCTGCATTGCAAACTCTGTCCAAATAATTTGGGCAGGGATCATGCTAACTCTAGCAAACAGTGCTTGGGGCCCAGGATGATGCAAAACATTTATAAAGAGATTTTTTTGGCTAAGTTCCTGCAATTTGGAGACTATAGAACACAAGCATTTGGGTTGCAATCTAAGAAGCATGCCTTTAACACAGAGATTGTATTTCCTAAATGTTGGAACACTCATGGTGGAAAATGCAGCCTTCAGTTGGCCTGCTTCAGGATTTTAAGTTTAGACAATACAAGCTTTGAAAATCTATGGATGTGTGTTAGAAAATACAGAAATTGTGGTTGTGGTTGTGGCTGAGCACGGAGCAGGATGATGGGCAGTTTAGGCGGTGTAAATTTATGACTGGAACAATTTACATTGAGAATAAACAGTTTAATGGATAGCTGGAAGGATTAAAGGATGCTCAATCCATCAGATTAAACATGTCATTCCTGCTGGTGGATGGTGCCATTATCTCAGCGGGAAATGAACATTCCTTCAGAGATGTTTTTGCTGTATCTATTGCCCGAGGCTGCCCTAATTCCGTCACCGATACCTTGGCCCTGCTGGGCTCGGGGCAGAGCTTCCAGCGCCTCCCGTGAGTCACAGATTCCCAATTGTGTCCCTGGGTGTGAGTCTGGGGGGCTCAGGGCTTCATTTCCCTCTGAACGGGCAGGAGAGCGCAGGGACAGCAAAGCTCAGGAGTGCCAGGCTGGGGCTCTGCTCTGCAGGTTCCCATTCCTGTCCGAGCCAGCGCTGCTCCCAGGGCAGAGATGAGCTCTGCTGACATTCCCAAATCAGCCTCTCCGCAGGTTCCCATTCCTGTCCGAGCCAGCGCTGCTCCCAGGGCAGAGATGAGCTCTCTGACATTCCCAAATCAGCCTCTCCGCAGGTTCCCATTCCCATGTGAGCCCAGAGCTGCTCCCAGGGCAGAGACAAGAGCTGCTGACATTCCCAAATCAGCCTCTCCGCAGGTTCCCATTCCCATCTGAGCCCAGCGCTGCTCCCAGGGCAGAGACAAGAGCTGCTGACATTCCCAAATCAGCCTCTCCGCAGGTTCCCATTCCTGTCCGAGCCAGCGCTGCTCCCAGGACAGAGATGAGCTCTCTGACATTCCCAAATCAGCCTCTCCGCAGGTTCCCATTCCCATGTGAGCCCAGAGCTGCTCCC
>JAWWMJ010000030.1:20391942-20419813 GCA_035047045.1 Vireo griseus
TGTGTGTGTGTGGAACTTTTCCTTGTGTGTGTGTGGAACATTTCCCTGTGTGTGTGTGGAACATTTCCCTGTGTGTGTGGAACATTTCCTTGTGTTCCTGGTGCTTCCAGCCTCATCCCCAGCACACAGGGATGGAAATCCTCTGGGCTCTGATGTGCCATAATTTCCTCTCCCTCCCCGCTCAGTCCTGAACGCAGGAAACATTTTTATGTCCTATTTGCTCTTTCAGGACCTGGATCTCGGCAGCAGTGTAATAACAGCAGATTAAGGGATGCTGGCTCACTCCTCAGGTTTCAGGCTGTGGCTGTTGGATCATCTCCCCTGGTTTTCATCTGCTGTGCAGTTCACAGAGACGGGCCCGAGCGAGGGCTGCTTCCAGCACAAAGTGTAATCACTCCAAACAGTCACTCCTTTGGAATCTGCACATTTTTATTTCCATATGAGATGCAATTTAATCATTAAGGGAGTTTTTTTAGCGCCGGTGTAGCATACCTTCATAGGAGGAAGTTGACCCCAATTTTGTAAGCGGGTGTTTATGAAGTCAAAGGTGGACTCTTAAACAGACTTGGAAGCTGGGCCAGCAGCATAATGCCCAATCTGGCACACACAGGAGAAATTATCCACGATTAAAGACTTTCTGATTAATATGGCTTATGTGCCAAAACTGCACATGCAGCGTATGATCTCAATTAGAGTGAAACCTAATTCTTCAAGGCTAAGCTCCAGATTCATTCTGTAATTTCTTCTTTGTTTAACTTGGACATTTTTTGACAACAGGATCTAAGAGAAATGTGGGGGGAGGGCTCAGGACCCCCCTACCATTATAAATTGCAGTCCTGTAGAAAATATCTCTCGTGGTGCTGCTCTGAATACCTTGACTATTTAATTTTTAGAAGGGTTGTTGTGCATTCCTCTAAGGCACTGCCATTTAGTGTTGCTAATGGAGCCATAACAGTTTTTGGGAAAGAATGAATCCTCGTGTGCAGGTTTTCTGCTGAAAAAGTAACTCCTGCCAAAGAAAACTGCTTGAAGGTGGAAAGGAATAAGTATATAATCACGCCACTGTCATTACCTCTGATATTAAGAAAGTAGGAAATGTCAAAGGCCTGTAAGAAAAATAAGTTCAGGTTTAATGAGTCTGCTGGAGAGGAATTATCAACATTAATCATTTAGCCAGTGGACTAACATAGCTGGCATCAATAGAATAACTTTTTCCATCCTGCTTTAATACACAGCAGTTGCTCCAGCTTGTTTCTGAGACTTTTTCTTTGCTGCTAATCCCAAAACATCCTGGAAGCACAACCTCTAATCCAGCAGTGTCTCTGCATTTCCAGTGCTGGCTCACGCCTGCATTGGTGCTGTTTGGAGGGGATTCAGCACTCGAGCTCCTGGTGAGGGGGAGCTGAGGGGTCCCAGGCCCCCAGAGTGGCCTGGGGGGATTTTGGAGGCTCCAGTGGGGCAGGGCACCCTGTTTGCTGTGTGCCAGGTGAATCCCTGAGCCTCTGGCCAGGTTTTCTCATGGAGGTTTTCTCAGGAGCAGGGCCAGATTCAGGGCTGGTGCTGCAGTCCAGGGTGAAGCAGCCCTGGGCTTGTTTTTTCTGATGAATTGCTGGACCTTGGCCTAGAAATCTTGAGAAAAGGGTGCTTTTTCAAGGAAAAGAGACAGGGACATCATATCATGTCAAATGCCACCCCAGATTTTGCTTTTCTGGGTCCCCTCAATGAGTGTGACTCTCCTGTCCCCTCAAGCCCCAGCTCGAGGTTGAGTCAGGGGTGCAGCTCTTCTGGGCTGGGAACCTTGGTCCTGGAGGGAAGTTTTGCAAACCTTACAATGCATAAAGCAACAGATTTAGAAGTCCTTTGTATGGATATGCAATTTTTAAAAATTCATCTCTTTTTTACTCTGATTAAGATTTAACAGAGATTCTTCTCTGTTAGAACAGGAGAAAGCAAAGTGTGTAAACCACAGCAAGGCAAAGTCTGAAGAGGTTGTAGCTTCAAAATCTGGGATAGGCTGTAGCTTCAGTGTAGAGGAGTTGATTTGGGGGGATCTGTAGCCTTTTTTAAGGAGGTATTAGTTGATTTATAAAGAAGCCATGCATGTTATGACATTTTATACCTTCCATATTCCTTTTTAAAATTTAAATAATAAAAAAGCTTAAAGTTGTGCCTGCAGACATGTGGGCAGTCCTTCAAAAAGGGAATTAGGAAAATTTCATAAGTCTGTGCATTTTTTGAGGTGCAAGGGAACCGTTGCAGTGGGGTGTAATCTAAATTAAATTTTCATTTTCTTGGTGGATTTTCACACTTAATGTGCTGGAATTGCAGGTAGGTGCCATCCTGAGGTCCCCTCTAGCAGCAGGCAAACCAACCCTGCCATTGCACCCAGTGGGATGTGCCTCGAGGACACCGTGTGCTGTGTTCCAGCAACAGAAGAGAAGGAAAAACTGCAAAAATTGTAAAAATGTCCAATCTTGCTGGTGCTGCCAGGGCAGGCAGGTGCCAGATGAAGCTCCCACACCCAGGGGGAAGTGACTGCCACTTGTGCTGTGGTGTTACAGCCTGTAATGCTCCTTCCCTCCCTCCCTGCCTGCAGTGAGCAGCTCTCCCCCAGCCCCAGGGAGGGAGGATCCACACAATTCCTTCTCCTGCCCTGCAGGGACATCAGGCCCTGCCAGCCCCGGGGAACACAAGAGCCCCTGTGGCTTCTGCCTGCCTGGGGCAGAGATGTGCTGTGGAATGGAATCCATATGCTGGCGTGACCCTTAATGAAGCCCTTTCTCTAATTGCTGTATTAAGATCGCTATTTCCTCGTCATTGTTTACGCTTTTAAATCTATAATATATTCCAAATTGAGTAGGTTTGAATGACAGCGTTCTGATCTAATTATAGACTTTTTCATTGATTAGGCCAGACAATCCAAACATAAGCTCTGTTGGAATGGCTTCGTGAATAAAATGATGGCAATGATGAGGTTCTTAATCCAATAAAGTAAAGCTATATAAAAATATTCCATTAAGTAAATCAGAGCTTCTGACTCTGAAATTTTGCAAAATAGTAGCAGTGTTCTCTAGACCATGTCCAGGCAACAATTTTCTAGCCTGCTATTTTTTTCTTAAAATGCTTGATTCACTATGTAATTTAGATTTAACAACCTTTTATTCTTTGCTCCTAGCTGTTCAGCATGATCAAAATAAAAATGAAGATAGTTAGCACCGCTGTGTTTTTAATAGCAGTGCTTGGGTTTGTTTAGAAATGTGCTCAATTTCATAAAGTGAACTCAGACAAAAAGCAACAATGGGCAAATGGAGCTGGGGGAGTGTGAGCAAAGCAAACTCACAAGAACCTGCAGTGTTCACAGCTTTGCAGGGTTGGTGATGTCAGGATTGGAACAAGGGAGACTTCAGAGAGAGAGGAGCAAAGGTGACCCAGGCAAAGAGGGTGATTGTGTGAGGCACAGCCCTGGGAAAATGGGGAGAACACAAAGGGCCCAGGCAGGGATGGAAATGTTGGACAAGGCTCTGTGATAAGCTCAGCCAGGAGAAATTACCAGGGCAAACCAGAGGAGCTGTGATGACATGGTTCCTTCTTTAAAGGGTTTGTAGTGCCACAACAAAATCGTTAGATTAATTACACATTAACCTTGTGGCACAGGAATGCCTCGTGTGGCTCAGGGACTGAACTGGGCACTGCAAGAGGACAAAAATCTTCCTGCTCACCTCCAGGCTTCCCAACAGGGAGACTCCCCAGGGAGTTTGAACCTCCCCTTTTGCCCAAGGAAAGAGGAGGGCAGAAGGGGAGAGGAGCTCTCACCTCAGAGATCAAAGTCAGAATCCTGGGTAGCTCTTCCTCCACGTCTTTGTGCTGGTGCAGGCTGGGGGTGACTGCTTGGAGATGGTTTTAGAGCAGCTGCAGGTTCCTAAGCAGCCTGATGCAATACCTGTCACCCCATTTTATAAGCCTGATGTTGCCATACCCTCACTTACTGTAGAGCCCTGCACAGCAATTACAGCACAGTTTAATTCACAAATCATTACTGTGTTTAGCCATTACCAGTACAAAGCAGTTACTTTCTCTGTGCAATTGAAGCCTAATTTTCATGCCGTCTGAAACTCTCAGGCATCAGGTAACACTTTATTTTATAAGGAAAAAATAACCATTTATTTAAATTGTAAAATCTGTGTATTTACAGAGTGGCTGGTTTCGCTCTTCAGGTTTCACAGCAATTACACTGGAAGCTGTTCCTGAGAATCTGGGCTCTTATTCCTGTAAAAATAAGTTATCAGCAATTGCTTCCTCTGGTTGCATAATTGCTCAAAGAATTGTACTCTACGAAGTGAAGGTAATTACCTGTTAATGCTGCCTAATAATCCAGATAGTTTGTTAATCCACAAAGAGCACAGGGGCTGTAAAAGCTGTGGCACTCAGGTACTGAGGGGATAACCTGGAACCCTGGTGTGAAATGTGTTCCCCCCTCAGTGAGACAAAGGGGATTCAGAGCTAATCTTGGGTTTAGGTCAAAAGAAAAATAAAAAAAAGGCAGTCCTAAGCACCCAGAAGGCAGCTGATAGGAGCTGATTTGGGGAGGTTTTTGCATGGATGAGATCTCCCTCCCTCTGCTGAGGCAGCTGTGTCTGTGCAAGCCACACCGAGCCAGGGCTCCCCTCCAGCTGCTGCTGCTGGCACAGCTCACACGTGGGTACACCCAGTATTTTTGCTGGGTACATTGGCATCTCCTTCTGGCTCCTTCCTTAGATTCCTTAGGGGAATTAGGGGAATTAAATTAGGGGAAAAGAAACTACAGGAGTTTTACAGAGCAGAGCTGTAAATGCCTGTCCCAAATCCAGACCCTCGGAGCAGGGGTGGGAGCTGGAAGGGATGGGCAGGACCTGATGGCAGTGACAGAAATTCTATTTTGAATAGACCAGTAGGTTTCAAATAGAACTGCCTTTTTTTTTTTCTTCTCTTAAAAATTACTTCCTATTTTATGCAAGGCCTGGGTTTATGTCTAACACTCTCTCCATGGGTCATGTTGCCAATATTTTATTGCATAAAGGACTTTCTTTCTTCATGGTGCAGCCTAGCCTGTAGGTTCTTAATTAAATTATTAAAAAACTAGTCAGAGCTCCATTTTTTTTAAACCTGGACTATTGAGATAGGAGTGAGCTTCCTGAAAAGGGAGGGTTCAGGATATCCATATTTTTTTCTTGTAGGAGTAGTTTCAGTCTCTGGAGTGGAGCAAACTTTTCCTGCAGCAAGGGCTGTGAACACCTTTATTTCTTCATGAAATTTCTACCTTGGTGATTTTTTTGTTCCTAGAATGTACTCTGAGTGCAGTCTGTGTGCAGCCCTGGGCTTCAGAGACTAACAAAATTTAAATCAGCTTCATACAAACATTTTTGGTCAGAGCAGCTCAGTCTTGCCGAATGGAGTCCACAGATTGTAAAAGGTGTTTAATTACAGTATGTCGTTAATTACCCCCAATATTCCTGTCAAAAATACTCCCTTTCTAAGTACTTACACTCTGGTTCTTGTAGTTAGCAGAAAGACTCAACTTACTGGCACTGGTTCTGTCTTTTCATTGCCTTTCCTGGACCTGTTGGATGTTCATCTGGCAGTGACACTTTTGGAACTTCTTCTGTGGTTTCTTTTCCACAGATTCTAACTTTAAAATTTTGCTTGAAAGTAAAATTGCTCCAGACTTTATCTTGTATTTTCCCATAATATCATGTTCTAAATTTTTATTTTGTTCATCTTATCATTCTTCTCCTGTGTTTTATCTCACATCTGTGATTCTTTTCTGATTCCACACGCTTTTATGCAGTAGCAAAGACTGATGGGGAAAAGATCCAGGTTTGGAGGGCACATGTCTGATAGAAGAAAGCTGTCAGCTGAGAATAGTTAAGTGTCTGTGGTTTTGGACTTCATAAAGCAATAACAAATACAGCAAAAAGTGTATCTGCTGTTTCTAATATCAATTTGTAAAACCTAGGATCCCCAAATTAATTTTATTCAGGCATATCTAACAATCTCTATTTTCAATTAACTCTTTTTGGTGAATATGAGGTTGGATAGGAGAGATTTAATCAACAATTCTACAACACCCTGTTGTCTGTCTGTGGATCTCTCTGACCTCTCTGATTCACACCCTTCTGTCCTCCTGGAGCTCCTTCAGGGAGGAGACTCCTTTAGAAAGGTGCAGGTCTGGCAGATCAGGTCAGGAGAGAGAACAGAGGTGAGCAGCATTCTAGGGAATCATCTTGTCAAAGTATTTCTTAATTATATATCTAGAGGTAGATAAAGAGTCTCTGCCTCCTGCAGTGTGGATTTTTTTCAGATTGGTTTTCATGGTAGTAAGTTCTCAGCCATTCTCCAGGTTGTCCCTGATCACACAGTGACTTTATGTGGCAGGAATCACACTCTACCCTGCTCCAGAGGGTATTTTAGAGGGTTTTAGGGGATACCTGTGTGCTTTGTTGTGTTTGGTGAGCACAGGCAGCCCCTGTCAGTCTCTCCACCAGCAGATGGAGACCCAGATGGTGAGAGCCAGAGCTGCAGGGTCCTGCTGGGTGTGCCTAACCTTGGCTGCCAGGGCACCCCAGGGACCCTTCCTGTGCTCTGCCTTGGGATCTGCTCCCAAACATGGACCTGGAGGCTTCCAAACCTCTCCTAGATCTGGGCTGAAGACTTGGAGAGCAGAAGCCAGGGTGAGGTGGGTGGGCACTGCTTGCCTCAGGAATGCCTTGCAGAGGTCCTGTCACAAAGGACTGTAGGACTCCTTTCTCTGCTGTAAAAGGAATATAATCCCTGGAAATGGCCATTTATTGGAGGTGCAGGCTCTCTGACTACTCAAACCCCACTTACTCTGCCTCACAAGTCCTTTATATTCTCTGGATGTTCTTGCTTGGTTCAGATTCTTGGGTAGGGACAGAATATGTGCAGACTGCCTGTTAAAAAAAAAAAAAAAAAAAAAAAAAAAAAAAAGAAGAAGAACAAGAAAATAAATTACTACTATTTTGTGTCTTAGTTTTTCCTGTTCTGAATATCTGATTTTTGGGCAAATCCTGCATATTTTCCAACAATTGAATCTCCAGCCACTATACCACAGGCCAGGCTGCTCCATGGAGCATGGCTCTTGCTGACAGAAATCAGAGATAATCCCCTGCCAGAGAGGAAAAAGGGGAAAAAGAAAAAAAGGGGGGAAAAAAGGGACCTGAAAATACCCAACAGCCAGGGGAGGCCCTGCTGAGGGCCCCAGGAGTGAGCACATCTTCAGTGCTGCCTTGTCTTTAGGAGCAGGAGCTGCTGCCAGCCATGCCCAGGTAGCCCTGGCAGGGTCACTGAGAAGTCCCAGCACTGTCAGCAGCAGCCAGCACAGAAAAATGCCTGGGCAAAACTTTTGGTCACATGTTCAGACATTCCTCAGCCTTTTTTAACAGCATTGAAGTAAATTGTGATACTTGCACCTACCTGAAAGAGAAGGCTCAGAGATGCTGGAAGGGCTCGAGGATGGCAGTGCCTAAATCCCAGCTCCAGTTTAATGGCAATTACCTCTCTGCAGGCACCAGCACTTTATAAACACTGCCCTGACAGAAAGCTGCAGCTAAAGTATTTCAAATGGTTAGGTGCAATATTTTAGAAGACGTTGTAGAGCCTACCAAGCTCTGTGTCCACAGGGGAGGGTGGAAAACGACAGCAGAGGAGTTGTGAGTGCAGCCAGGCCTGGTCTGGGAGCTGCATTCTGAGAAACTGAGTGCTGGTGATCCAGAACATACCATGGATTATGTGCACGGGAGCAGACTGAGAATATTCCAGACCTGTCTTCAAATAACAGATATTTGAGAAATAAGGTATTTTTTATGGGAGATATTATTTGCCTGTGGGAGCAGCAGGAAAGAGAACATAAGAAAAGACACCTTCTGAAAATGATGTGTCTTTTTTTGACACACAGAGATTATAATTAGAGATTTTATGTATTTTTCTAGAAATGTAAAAAGCCAATTTCTGTAAGAGTTAAATGACAAATATACAACAAGTAACCGGGAATTATCTACATTTTTTAAGGCACAGCCTTAACCTCTCAGAACCCCAAGCTTCATGTACAATATTTGTACTTTTCTGGCCTTCCACACTGCAGACATCATCTGACTTTTAATTTCCCTTACAGCCACACATGACACGAGAATCGTGACCAGTTAGCTGCACAGAGAAACTGAAGGGTTTGAAAGTTTTTCTGAGCTTGAATGTTATGTCTAATTTTTCTTTCATTTCCTTGGTAAATATAATTTCAGCTTTTAGGGCGGATTTTGTTCTGGTTGTGATTGACTGATGTGGGAGGCCATTGCCATGGCACCTGTATTTACTCACTGTCCACACTCACATCTAGGAGCTCCAGAGCTGACCCAGTCAGATTTATATGTCTGAATGATGCTGAATTTCCTGGTTCTTAGGCTGTGAAAGGAAAGAGAGGGCAATGATAAATAAACAGAGGGTCTGGAGGCTCAGGGCACGAGGCACAGCAGCAGGCAGAGCTCCCAGACCCCAGACAGGAGATGCTGTTCAGGCCAGGATCCATTCCCACCCTTGGGCTGCCTCCACCTGCCAGGGCTCCTTGTGGTAAACCATGAGTAAGCTGTGAGTTGGGAGCCAGAGTGCAGAGACCTGCAGGAGTTTGTTGGGTGCTCCTGGGCTGGGAGAGGCACCAGCACTGCTCCTGGGCCAGCAGGGCTTCAGGGGTCAGTGTGGGGCCAGAGAAGGGCTGGGGCTGGGGTCCCTGCTGGGGAACATTCCAGAACAGATATTCAGTTCAAGGGCTGCTAGTTTTAATCCATCCCTCCCTCCTTGGGGCTGGGAGCTCTGTGCCTGTGTCCTCGGATGTCACACAATTGTTTAGTCCTGCTGATTTCACCCAAGAAGCAGATCTTCTTCTCCCAGATAATGAAAACATTTATATTTCCATTTACAGTATCCAAAGCACTGAATCCAAGCCTATGAATATTTTTTTCCTGTTGCTTCAGAATCATCAGCACCAGCAGCTCTTCCCTTGTGCAATGCCTGCAGAGCTGCACACCAGAGCTGGTTTTCCACAACAGAAATCCAACTGCAGCTTCTGTCTGGGACCAAAGTTAACTGTGGATGGAAATGAGATTCACAAAGGGAGTACCAGCAGTACTTCCACCCAGCCTGCAACTTCCTGCTCGTGCAGACATAAGGACTGACAAAACCAAAATCCTGCCTTGGTATGCGCAGAAAATATTCGCCGGAAGAGGAAATGAAAATTATTTAGATTAAAGTCAAAACAACAATTTAACATCCCTTTGTGTACACAAACACTCTTCTGAACGTTACAAATCATAGATGCTAGATGTTCAGAGTCATTTTAAATGCTACTTACCTAAAGCCAGGAGATGAGAAACATGTGGCAGACCTTTTTTGCGAAAGTTCAGGGCGGGAGGGGAGCAAGAGGATGTTTGCATCTGCAGGAGGAGGGCCTAAAAATACTCTGAAAGCCGACAGTTCACTTAAATCATTAATCCTACACTGAAGACATTTCCACATTTTAATGGACTGCAATTAAACCCAATATTTCTTAATACGAGTGTCAGGTGTTTTCAGCAGTGATGCAAATGACTGCTTAGTGCTGTAGTTCTGGAGGGGAAGGCATTTAGTCTGGGCTCATTTGAACAGCCAACTATAAACAAGAGCACATAATTCCATCTGCTTTTTGGCAATTTGTTGTTCCTTTTAGGTTCTCTTTCCCCGTTTGTCTTGTGGACACAGTTTGCAGGAAATGTCAGCGGGCGTGATTGATAGCATGAGATTGGATGTACTGACTTCATGCTTTCATAAAGCAAGACAGCTGTTGGGAGAAACTTTCCTTCAGGAGCTGGAAAGGTTTAAATTTTCCATCTCTTTGACTATTTGGCCTGATGAAGGATTGGGTTTTACCAGACAAGTAAATAAAAAGATGGCTAAGATGTACTAGAAGGTCATTCAAATGATCTTTAAATAGCAATTACTGGAGGAGGGCGGAGGGAAAGCCCTCAACATTCTGAGTCTGCTTAAGTGAGCCCTAAAAAATTATGCTGGTGTTCTCTCCATTTTTTACAACCACTCTGTAAAACAGACAATTTCTAGTAATGTGATTTTGTGATGGGAGATTGTTGCAGGCAATGGAAGGGTTTCTGTTGAATTCCCTGGTCATCACCTGATTTTCTGTGGCTGTGAGATGATAATTCTCTTCCAGAGTCACAATACACCAGTTTGCAGTTCAATTCCTTGCTCAAAGCAGACACTCTGGTTAAATTTTAATTAATTTGAGTTTTGGATAAATTATTTTTATCCATCAAATACACTTTCCTTCCAAGGTAGAAAAGGGAAAAAAGTGTGGTGTTCATTTTTGCAGTTACATCTCCCTCTGAAGCAAAAATATTTAATTAAAAGAACACATATTTGTCAGACGTTATGAGCATGATTTTGAAGAAGATCAGTGAGTGATGCTCTTATTTTTTTCCCCCATGCAGTCTGTTTGTGGGGGTTGGATGTTATTTGATGGTTTGAACCAGGAATAACTGGGTTCTTGGCTATGCTCATTTTGAAAATCTTTGCCAGATCTATGGTCTTGCTGGAAATGAGCCAGAATCAAAACTCAGGAACTGAAAACCTCTGGAAATTCTGGTGGAGGCTGCATTTGGATGGGGGTTTGGGTCTGACTCCAGGTTCCTCTTCGGTCTCGTTTTTGTTGTATTTGCTCACATCAATATAAAAGGTGGCAGCTGCTGCTCAGGGACTGTGAACAAGCTGGGTTGGGTCTCACTGTGTTTCTTGACTTCTATGGAACTCTGCAAACAAAGTGTCATAAACCAGCAGGAACAATCCCAGGGTGCTTTCCCTAAGACAGGAATCGAGGGTCTGATGGCCAGGGAGCCCCGAGCAGAGAAACAGCCAGGGAGAGCCTGGCCAAAATCCCTCACACTGTGGAGCTTCAACCTGTGCGCTCCAGCAGCAAGGCTTGTCCCATGGATCACCCTCAATTTACACCTCATTAATTGTGGTGTGATAATCCCCACATTAAGGGGAGTGCTGGATTAGACAGGTTCTGTGTCCCCAGTCCTGATTTAAGCAGGAGAGGTGGAACTGGAGAGCACAGAGCCCTTCTGGGTCTCTCTGACTTCTCTGATTTACACCTTTTCTGTCCTCTTGGAGTTCCTTCAAGGACAAGACTCCTTTAGAAAGGTGAGTGTCTGGCAGGTCAGGTCAGGAGAGAGAGCAGAGGTGAGCAGCATTGTTGGGAATCTGTGCCCACCCACAGCTCTCAGTGCTGCTGAGGACTCTCTGCCTCACTCATCTGCAGTTTAAATTCAGGACAAAATGCTCTGAGAATGGGAAAATGTGTTTATAGAAGTGGTCATGATTGTAAGAAAATTTGATATCACAGCAAATCCTAAAAAAAAACCTCAAAGAAACTTTAGAAATGCTTTAGAAGGAGATTGAAATAGCAGCAGAGTCCCTGGGCAGCCCAGGGGTGACGTTTGGCAATGCTCTGGGGTAAGGGGATACCAAAGAACTCTGTGGGTCACTGCCTTTGGATCCTGTAAACATTTCCATAATCAGTAATCATCTGCACTGTTTCCTAGCTCTGTGTGGATCACTGTAACCGTCTAATCACTTACACAAATACACAGTTCCAACACCACTAATTAGGATTCTGCAGAGCTGGAAAAGAGCCAGTCTATGTTCTACATGCACAATCAATTTATTGTTAAACATTTAAAGAGCCAACTATTTATTTAGACCTTAATGAGAATTTTTTTCTTTCTTCTTTTTTTTTTTTTTTTGTTTGTTTGCTTGGGTTTTTTTGTTTTGTTTTTTTTTTGTTTTTTTTTTGTTTTGTTTCTGTTCTTACAAACGAATCCTGAGCATCTTTCCACCCCGAGTGCTGCATTCACAACCCCATTTAAACAGGTAGTGCCTCAGCAGAGAGGAATTTAATGCTTTGCACTGCTCTGGCAGATCGTGGCTGCATGATGATAAATAAGGATCTGGCAGGTCACTACTCATTTTTGGCCCCCCCTCAATTCTCAAAATTCAGTGTGATCAAAGAACTCCTTTAGTGCTGTTAGTAACTCTTTTATAGCCTGATTTCCTCAGGGTCCTGGCTGAGAGGAGTCCCCCAGGGCTGGACAGTGCAGAGACAGGGGGAAGGAGAGCCCTGAGATGCACAGTCAGACAGGAGCAGGGTGCACCAAAGGATGAGTCCCTGTTAGTGGTGGAGTCTCCAAACCATCCTGCAGTGCTGCTGCTTTAAACACTGGTGCTGGTGCTCCTGGAGAAATTCCTTTCTCTTTGCTGCCTCAACTGATTTTTTAAATTGTAAATAGCTAAGCATACTTTACATGTGAAATTAAAGGCTTCATGTGATCCTTGAGCAAAAATGAACTGAAAGAAAATCAATGAACTGAGATACCCTGTACCTTTGGTGTGTGATTAAAGAAGAAATTGAAAGCTCAGTAACACAAAAACTTTGATTTTTTCCCTTCTTTTTTCCAAATAAATTCAATACCACAAAAATAATCTTATTTATTTTCAGTCCTGCCATCCTACCTCCTCCTCTGAAGAGTTGCCCCTGTTATTTCTAGCTGTTAAATTACTTCTTGCAAGAGTAGAGGAGATAGCAAGAATGTAGTTTAGAATTTTAAGATGGACAAGTGGTACTTGAAGCAGAACTTTTCCTACAACACTGCAGCTCTCGGGGCTCAGGTTTGGTGGCAGAAATTGTGGGGATTGGGTTGTGCAGCTCCTCTCAGGGCGTGCAGAGGTGTGAGGGAGCACAGGCACCTCACTGGAGTTTTACATCTCCTCACACTCCTGTGCAGGTTTTATTGCAGCCTTAAATCAGCACAAACTGATCCCTGCCCCCATAAGTAACTCTGACAGATAATTTAATGTATGAATTGAGACACAGAGCATAAGGAGCAGGTGATAAAATATTGCACCCACACCAAGAACATTAAAATGCTGATGTTTGGAACAGCTGGCTTAGCCCTTTCTTCTCAGCTGGAATAAATAGTAATATTAAAGGATTAGCATAACCAGCAACAAGTGTTGAAGGACTTGATTTCATTCCAGGCAATAAGAATATTTAGGAACCAGTATTTTGAGCCTTAATCAGCAGAAGACTTCATTTCTTCCAAATGCGCTTTTAATAATATTGTCTATATATGGACATATTTGTTACTTTTATATCAATTTGATTTCTAATTTGGAAAACTTTGGAGTATGAGTTCTTGGAGCATGGTTTTGGTTTTTGTTTTTTATTAAATGTTTTTGTGTGCCTACATAAAAGAGTATATCCTGGTGTTTTTAAAAAGGGCCTTTCATTGGTTTGCCATTACTAAATCAGAATAGAAGTCGGGGAAAAGTAGTTTGCCATTAGAAAACATCAAGATAAGACAAGGAGTAAAAGTGGATCCAATCTTTTTCATATACCTTTGAGATCTTGAACCAGATTTCAAAGTAGTAAGACTTAAATGAATAAAATGAGAAAGATTTGTGGTGGTGTCATTCCTACAATGACAGAGGGAGACCATGGGCAGCTGGAAGGTCAGAAAATTGAAGCCTGAATATCGAATATATAATATTTGATCTCACACTCACCAGAGCATCAGTGCAGGTTTTCAGAGTGAGGATTTTCCTCGCTGCTCCTCAGCAGCAGTGCAGATGCTGGGACCTTTTCCATGGATGTCCTAAAGCTGAGGGAGAAGAATGCATGAGTGGAGCTCTGGGGGAGCATCCCAAGGAAGGAGCAGTGAGGCATCATTCAGCTTTGTCTTGCAGTTTGCTGGGACAGTTTTGGAAGTTAAAATGGATTTTTTAGGGCCTTTCATTAGTAAATCCTTGGAATTAAAATAAGAGAATGAGGAGTACCCTGTGGCTGTCTGGCAGACCCCACCAGTTTTGTGAATTGATTTTCCTTCCTGAGTGCTTCAGGAGCTGAATTTTGATGCCAGCTTAATTGTTAGAATCTCCAAGTAGATCAGCCAGCTCTTCATTCACTATTTAATGAATGACTTTCTGAAGTTAAACAAAAGCATTCCCCTCCCCAAAACACCTCTCTGCTTTTCTTCCTGTGCAGGTTTCCAGGGGGAAAGCAGAGCCAGGCTCTGGGCTGTGTGTGCCTTCCCTGCAGGCTCTGCTGGCTTTGACAGCTCCTCTGGGCAAACAGGGGCACCGAGCTGGGGGTGCCTGGGCATGGCCAGCAGAGTGACCTGAGCACCCCTGAGGGTCCCTTCCCACACAGAGTGGCGTTTGCTTCTGTAACTCTGAGTTTAAAGCCATCTGTGGCAGTGTTTCTGCTCACCCCACGGGCTGTGGGCATGGAAAGGGCTCCTCATCCTCCCCTCTGTCCCTGGGAAAGGAGCTCTGTCCAGCCCAGCACCAGGAGTGAGCTCTCTCCATCAGCCTTTGCTGTTGGGCACAACCTGCTCGTCCTCCCTGCAGGTTTGTTTGGAGCTAAGACATCCAAAGAGCTGCTGAACTCAGAAAAGGAGGGAGGTGTTAAAAGCTTACCCCAGGGCCTTGGCTGCAGTAACAACAGGAGCTCTGGAAAGGTGAGATGAGCTCTGGAAAGGTGAGATGAGCTCCCAGACAGTGCCATGGTGTCAGGGAAGGCTGATGGGAGGATGTCAGGTGTTTACAGACTGTAGTTACAACACCAAGGTGAACAGGAACCATTCACTGAGGTTTGGAACCCCGTGGTTATCAGAGGTATGCAACGTGGGTTTGATGAAATGCAAATCCTCCAAAATGCAAATATTTCTCTTTTTCATGATTTTATTCAGAACTTCAGCAAAAAAAAAAATCTGAATTTGTGGGACATCTCTTTGTTACACAAAGAAAAAATGAATTAATTTTACTTTCAGAAAATGACTTATTTAAGGCTAAATTATCATTTTGTTTTCAACATTTAAAAGTTCCTGGGGGGAAAAAAAAGTGACATTTGGGAGGATGTAAAATCACTAATTGAAAAGGGGTAATGTTCATCTCATGAAAGGTGACCCTGTGAGGTTTACAAAGTGGCACCATCACCGCAGCCATAATGACCTGAGAGAGAATTTGCTGTTTCACCACAGGTGTCATGTCCCACATGTCTCACCAACCTCCCACGAGAAGGACAGGGATGTTAAAATAACTCGGAGAGGTTAAAAGATCTTCCTTGTTTAAAAAAGAAAACACAGCCTGTCCGTGAATTCTGTGCTGGAATTTCACTGTACCCCACTTTGTGAGCATTTAGTGAGCGTTTACCTTCACAGCAAGGTAAGGGCACAGGCTGGGGAGCTGTTGGGACACATGTCCTGTTTCCACCACGTGTATTGCCTTTATTGTTTGTGCATCAGGATATAAAGAGTTCTTGTTCACATAATGGATACAGCTGGTGGGGTGGGGGGCAGGGAGGCCCTCACAATAAAAAGGCATTTGATTGCTGCTGGGATCCTTGTCAGTAAAATACTCAAAGATGGCTAATTGGACATTAATGTGTCAGGTTTTCAACAAAATAACAAGAAATTTGCCAAAAATAAAGCCCGAAGGAAACACGCCTCCGAATTTTACAACAAAGCTTTGTTTTAAATAGGAGTTAAAGCAGCAAAGATTTATGACATGTTGACATAACTGATGGTAAAGGAGTTGGCTGAAGCTGAGGGTGTGAAGGTCCAAATGAGAACATCTGCATTAAGAAGCTAATTCTCTTAAACATACTGATCAAAATATTAATGCTACATGTAAACACAAGTGCTTTATCTGACAGTGATTTACATTTGGAACGACCTAATCCAACTATGCTCTGCATCTTTATTCATTACCAGCAGCCTTTACTTAACACTTCATGCCCGCTTGCACAGGTGGACAATCTACTCAGAGTGACTATTGTGTTTATGTTATTTTTTCATAAGCAGGGTTTGAAATTTGTCAAACTGCATCATTGTTTAACTATGTGCCAGTCAAAGGGAAATTGCCAGATGGAGCAGCTTTCCCCTAACCTTGCTCCAGGCAATGAAATTACACATAGGCCACAGTCTTATGTCAAGTCTTTAAAAAAAACAAAAAAAAAAAAAAAAAGAAGAAGAAGAAATTAAAAAAAAAAAAAAAAGAGCCAGGCCATGAATAGGCATGACTATGTGCATTCACAAAACCTGGCTTTCTTATGCCACTAATTTTATATGAAGGCTCATGCCAATAGTAAATAAAACTTCATGTCCGTCATGTCACTCATTAACTAGGTGCTCATAATTTATGTATTTAAAGCTTGCTTGTCCGCCAAGCAATCAAACAGTAAACCATGTTTTATAGGTGTTAGTGTTTATAGAAACTATAAATAAATGTCAAACAAAAAAAAATCAGGTTTCAGAAAAATGATCAGGGTTAAGTCATTTATCATTGTTCCAACTGGAAAAATCTGAGAAACTGTCAGTGCCAAAGCATATTTTTCTCTGGCTTTTTCTAACATGCAGCTCAAACTACCAGATAGCTGAATTCTATTAGCAGGGTCTGATGAAATGCAAAATTTGCAGGTTGTGTGTTTTAGCTGAACCTCTTGTTCAGAGAATGGGATGAGTTGGCTCCTCTTTGGCACTCTGGCCTTGCCTTGTTACACTTGGTTGCCCTTTTCCTGTTTATGCCCAACCCCAGCGCTCAGCTGAGGAGGTTTGGGCAGGAGTTGTGCTGCTCTGGAGCAGTTTTTGTGAGTGAAGGGAAAGCAGTGCCAGCTCTGCTCCTGAGGTGGGCACTGGCAGGGCTGCAGAGGCTGCTGCAGGACTGCTCCCTCCAGGCAGGGCACAGCAGGGACTGACAGACACCTTGTGCAGGGCACAGCAGGGACTGACAGACACCTCGTACCAGGGTACAGCAGGGACAGACAGACACCTTGTGCAGGGCACAGCAGGGACAGACAGACACCTCATCCCAGGGCACAGCAGGGACAGACAGACACCTTCTGCAGGGCACAGCAGGGACTGACAGACACCTTGTGCCAGGGTACAACAGGGACAGACAGACACCTTGTGCAGGGCACAGCAGGGACAGACAGACACCTTGTGCAGGGCACAGCAGGGACTGACAGACACCTCGTGCCAGGGCACAGCAGGGACAGACAGACACCTTGTGCAGGGCACAGCAGGGACTGACAGACACCTTGTGCCAGGGTACAGCAGGGACTGACAGACACCTTGTGCCAGGGTACAGTGAGGACTGACAGACACCTCGTGCCAGGGTACAGTGAGGACTGACAGACACCTCGTGCCAGGGCACAACAGGGACTGACAGACACTTCGTGCCAGGGTACAGTGAGGACTGACAGACACCTTGTCCTGCTGTTGGCACGTTGGTGATCTCCCTCCCAGCTCGTTCTCACTCAGAGCTGCCCTGTGGGCCCCAGGTAATTGTGTTACAGCCAGGGGTAGCTGCACCTCCCCAGCTGCCTGTTCTACATGCTGCTCAATGTGTTGTGGCTCACGTTTGGAAATTAGGAGGTTTGGGAACGAGGAGGTTTGGGAACAAGGAGGTTTGGGAACGAGGAGGTTTGGGAACGAGGAGGTTTGGGAAAGAGGAGGTTTGGGAACAAGGAGGTTTGGGAATGAGGAGGTTTGGGAACAAGGAGGTTTGGGAACAAGGGGGTTTGGGAACGAGGAGGTTTGGGAATGAGGAGGTTTGGATACTGAAAGGCTGCTGCTGCTGTGCACTGATGCTGCAGAGCACAGGTGCTGCAGGTGCCACCTGCCACATCTAGAGCTGAGCACAGGATCTGTTCTGACATGTTTGTGCACCTCAGTGCTAAATACAAACCTGTTTGGTGGTCTTGGTGGCTCTGAAAAAGAGCATATAATCCTAGTGCTTTCTAGATTGGTTTGTCCCTAGAATTTGCATTTAGATGGAGCTCCTTGATGGGTTAGAAACTCATGGACAACCACCTCATGACATGGAGAAATCACCAAGGTGGTGTAGCCTACGGGAAAAAAGAAGTGAGCAAAGTGTAGGTGAAGAGAGTGGCATGTCTGTTGCTGTTTCAAAAACATGATTAAAAGATTAATACAGGCATTCTCGTGGCCATGAACATGGGAGAGGTGAGTTGTGCTCTGGGAGTGACTGCCACACTCCCTGCATGTGGGAGAGCCCTGAGTGCTCCCAAAAGCTCCTGCTCTCACAGCCCAGCTTGCCTGGACTGAGATGTTCGCAGAGAAACTAAATTAAAATCAGCCAGAGGATCCAGTGCCTCTAGAGCCCTGTTGGAGAGCTACTGCTCTTTGTGAGGTACCTGTGCTCTGCTGGGTTTTTCCTTCTTTTCTCCCTTCATAATAAAATTAATTCGTTTTGAGTCTTTTTTTTTTTTTTTTTTTTTTTTTTTTCTGAATTGTCACTTCTATTTTTATTGGTTTTTCACAAACTTTGAGTAACATTCACGAAGAGAACTTGCCTTGGCAGGTCTGGCACAGGCCCCTTGGATGCATTTACGAGTCCTATTTCAGCTACACTGAAGGGTCCATGACAGACCAACTTCAGCATTTCCTCCACGCTGTTGTGCCCAACACAGATTACTTTAGCTCTGAGCTATTTGAGAACTCATCCAAATTAAACAAATAGGCTCTCAACATTTTGAGTATGGTAATGTGTGGTGTCCAATTTCACGGTATTTCCAGGGAATTTTTAACCAATGTTATTTCTATTTGACCAAATTCTGAGGCCTTCGTTGAGGGCTCCACTGCAAACTGTTCCTGAGCTGTGCTCTGCACCTGTATCAGGGACAAGCCCTCATATTTCCACTGAATTCTTACTCAGCAAAACTCCCACCAGCTCTGCTCAGATTTGTGGCTCATGAGCATCCCCAGAAAAGTTTTCCTGATTGCTAAAGCTCCTCGTGCTCATCAGTGATCATTCACCATGTATACAAGGGACATTTGGAATGCTCTTTCCTGGTTCAATTGATTTGCTGGTTTATGAGTGGCATTTAAAAATATATAAAGTAAATCTATTCCATGTTTCCTTGCTTTCTAAGGATAGTCTCTGATTCTACAGGCTTGAAAAAATACCGGCAATAAATACCTTCAAACAGTTACAGACATAATTCATGCCTTGTAACGCACGTTTTAAAAATCAGGCCTTTTTCTGGCTCATTACCCAGCCTGCAGATTTGATTTTTTTAATTAATGTAAGAACACCTCCTTTATGGCATGTTCATGTTTACCCAAAAGTCACATCATTTTTCAAATTATACAAGGTGTCAGTGCTGAGGGTAATGAGCGTCACATTCCAAAACGAGCAGCACTTGGAATTTTTTTTCCTAAATCTGTCTAGAAAAGGAGAATCAGAAGTGCTTTTCCCCAGCAGGATCTGTGTGCCAGACACCAAAGCCCCAGAGCAGCCACGGGAGGTGTTTGCAGGGGTTCAGCCCCACCAGGCAGCAGCAGCAGTGATGCTCTGAGCTCCAGCCAGCTCCGACCCCTCCGAGGCCGTGGGACCTTCACACCACCAGCAGCAGCTCCCCAGGAGCAGTGGGATCCTTATCTGGCCATAGGGAATGGGCTCAGAGACAGCCTGAGCACAAGCAGATGCAGTCCCTGCTGGCTTTCACGTGTCTGAGAACTCGGCTGACTCCTGGGTTTGGTTTTCATTTCATTGGGCACGATGGGATGGCAGTGAAGAGCAGTGTACAGAGCTGGCTGAGGGCTCCTCCTGCTCCTTTCTCCTGATGGCTGCAAGAAGCTGTGTAGTCTTGATCATCCTGCAGAACTTAGAAACATTTCTCCTTCTTGTGTTTTTTTTTTTGCTGCAAGTTGTCCCTGGGGGCTGGCACTGACCCTGATGCTAACAGAGACACCTGAACTCCTGTGTGTGAGTTGCCTGATCTAGAACTGGGGTTCATCAGTGCTCTGTCAGCAGAAACACAACAGGACTGCAAGAAAAAAAATGGGAGCACCTGGCAGAAGGACATTTGAAAAATTGACTTCAACTTTTTCTTGAAATCATCTGATTTATTAACTCTGATCATTTCCAGTGTGTGAAGCCTTTCAGATTATAGACCCTGTTAAGCATTATCCTTCTGAACACCCAGCATCTCTCATAAATTTATAACTTTGATTCAACTTATACAGCACTGGCTGTTATTATCAAGTCTGAAGGTGTGAGAGCTCCTCCCTGCACTGTCTGAGATGTGCAGTCCCCAAACAGAAAGGCTGTCACTCAGAGCAGGAGGGCAGGGGAGCTGAGTGCTGCTTTGGCAATCTTCTATCAGTGCTCATTTGAGCCTGCCTTGGATGCTGTCAGTGCAGAATATTCCAAGCCATCAGTCAGGAACACACATGGATTCCTAGGGCAAAGTCAGCCCATGGTGCTGTTTATTCTTGGTGGAAATCCTCCCTCCTTCAGAACTCCTCAACACCTCAGAAGTCCTCCAAGCTGCGTGTTCCTCAGGGCTGTTAAAGCTGCAAGGAGAATGAAGCATTTGGTTTTTAGCCCCATGCAATGGCACCTTTTGCTGAGGTGCAGCTGATGTGGATCCTCCTGACAGTGTTTCCCACCCCCAGCTCTCCCCTCCCTGCTCTGTGCTGCCCCAGGGTCCATGGCAGAGGCTGCCCAGGGGTCTCAGCAATGCCCAGCTCTCGTTTATTCAATCATCATCAGAGCCCAGCAGCCCCAAGAACAGAGAAGTGCAAGTGATTCTTGGCTCCCAAGTAATATTTTTGCAGAGCAGGATCATTGCCCCTGTGTTTGATGCTGAGGAATATCTTTGCAGACTTGCTGTACTTCTGACAGCTCAGGGAAGTTGAAACCTATTAATCATGTTTCTTGATGACTTATTCAGTTTCCTTCTTTGTAAAGAATGTCTCATTTAGTGGTTTAAAAATAGGGGATAAGACCAAATTTCAGAGGTCCATGGTGTTGAAAAAACGTGTAAGAGTCTTTCTGAACTGCAGGGGATGATGCAGATTTTTTTCAGTACATCCCCTGTAGCTGAATTTAGATCTACATTCTTCCTGAGGGATAAGGAACAAATGTTTCATTCACTGGTTCAGCAGCCTCACTCTCCTAAAACACCAAGCACAGAGCCATGGTTTGGGTTGTAGAGCCTTTGTGAGCTTGGAGTTCACTGGAAATCACACCAGGAAAACCACAACCTCCCTTCCTCTCCCTCATTAAGCAGGAGCTGAGTAGGAGAGGAGCTGGCTCATCCTCTTCCCAGGATGAATTTTAGGCCATGGTTTGGCTCAAAATCCCTTCTGCAGTGTCTCCTGCACTGGAGCTGGTGGCAGTGCCAGCAGCAGAGCCCTGGGCAGGGGCACAGGGGTGAGAGGAGCCCTGGAGGGCTGGGGTGGGAGCAGAGCCTGTCTGCAGGGGAGAGGAAGGGGCAGAGGTTACCTCACTGCTCTTACACATCCCTGGGACAGCTTGAGATCAATCCATGGTGCACCAAATATCGATAGGATTGTCAGGGTGGCCTCGGTGATGGTGCAACTTCTGACAGTCAAGAAATGAACCTCCTTTTGGCATTCTCCTCTCCCAAAAAAGCTGTGCAGACAAATTACAGTGCACACAGCGAAGGCATGGTCCTTATAGCTGCTCTCTGTGCACCACAGGTGCCACCCAAACAGCCAAATAATAGCTTTTCTAAAATTAAGGACACAAGGAATTGTGTCCATAGGTATTTGGATATTGTATCCTTGTACTTGGATACAAGGAATTGTATCCAAACGTTAGCATGCACTCGAACTGTTCAGAGCTTAAATCCGATTTTTTTTTTTTTTTCCAGCAGTTTTTTAGAGCTGTTGACCTCGAGAGCGTCCTGGTGTTCCAGGGGACAGCATTCCATTTTTCTCTTCACACATAATGAGCAGTGAACTCCTCGATTGTTGTTGTCTGTTCCCTCTACTGAGAGACCACTGCAGCCAACAAATCCAGCGCTTCATGCTGCAATCTAAACAGAGTGATGCATTGCAGGTGCTTTCCTCATCTCCTCACACCTCTCCGAAACATTAGGGGGGATTTTCAACTTCCTATTCAACTTTTAAATGGAGAGTCAGGTCAGTCTGTGGATTAGAAGACTAATAAATCTTCTGACTTCAGTTATTGTGCAAGTACCCAGCTGATATCTGCTGTTTGCCCAGCTCGCGGCGCTGACCTCGTCCAGGCTGGGAGAGTGATAGCTTAATGAATATATCTAAAGACCAATCACAAATTGCAAGCAAAGAAAACGTCACTTCTCTGATGTCTGTGTATAAAAATGGGCCCTTGAGTGGCTTTCTCTCTCCATCACTCTCTGTGAGCTGCCCGTAGGTGGCCGTGCCGAGGATGGGAGCTGCCGTGCTGGAAATAAAGTCCAGCAGGATGCAAGGTGCTGAAAAGAGTGACTTCACTGCCTCTGCTGCCCCTCCACAGCCAAATGAACGATTGTTGATTTGTATTTAATGCTCAATTTCCTCTCCATTACTACAAGCCATGCAAGGCAGGCCTCGTTTCAGGCTATTCATAGGAGAGCTCAATCTATCCGGTTTCACATCTGCTAAAAGCCCCCATGTCATACTAATTACAGTCTTCCCCTGGAAAGAATTCGAGTTCTAAGCCCAAAGAAAGATACACTTATTTATAACTAGTGCTCTAACCTATACAGATGCTTGTTTGCAAGCTAGAATGGTACTTGTGCAGCTGTATTTGTGTTCCAAATGCAAGAGGGATGCAGAAGTACAGAAAATAAGTGTCACAGTTGTACCTTTTCTAAGTATTTTATAGCAAGTGTGTTCAAAATGGAGAGCCACTGTGTCTCTGCCCTAATTTCTGTGCCACAGCAATTACCTCTCCTTGGCCCTTGGCCTGTGCACCACCACAGAGCACAAGGTAATGTTTGTGCTCTTTCCAACTCAAAGGAGATGACAGATTAGCTCCAGACAAATAAGCCAAATTAGCAGTGTAAGTCTTCAAAGGCTATTTGACCTTGTTGTGTCCAATCTGCTGCTTTTACAGGGAACTGTGCACGTGACCTCTTTTATGATCAACTCCAATCTTAAAAATAGGTTTTTGTTCCACTGCTTCTACTGAAAGCTTATTCCAGTCATCACGTGAGGGTTTTATAAATAGTTTTCTGAATTATAAAACGAATGCATCATCACCAATTTTATCCATGTACTCTTCTACATGGTCATGCTACAGCTTGCACTTGCTTTCCTTCACTTTTGCCTGGGATGTGAATGCTCTGAAGTGAGCAGGAGGGACCAGAGCAGTTAATTCTCTGGGCAAAGGGACTGACCATGACTCCCCAAGTGCTCTGAGCTCCCTCCCTCGCTGTGTGCAGGGGAGGCTGTTCTGGAGCAGGAGCACCCCAGGCCCTCCCTCCAGCCCTGGGGCTGTTTTCCAAGAGCAGACACTGAAGGAAGGCACAGGAACTTCCCAGACCTGGAATTTTGCTCCTCGGCTGCAGCAGTCTGGAGTCCAAAGCCTTCCTGAGCCAGAGGTGGTTTCTTGTTGCTGAATAGCCCTTGATGAATATTTTGCTCTGGGGATTTTGTCACTTTGGAATCCAGGAAAGCTTGTGGCTCTCAGCAGCACAGGAGCAGCTCTTTGCAGCTTGGTTCACAAAGACCTGCTGCTTTCTGCTGGGTTTAAACCTGTTTCTCACCAATTTCATTTGATGTTCCAGTCTTTCTTCTACTACAGGAGGCAGGGAACAGTGGTTTGTCACTCTGTGTCACAATTTGCTGAGTCTCTCCCCAGTTCTGACAGAATGCTTACAGTTACTATAAAACACAGGGATCTGCTATATTTTGTCTCAAGCCTTTATCAGGATAAGTTTTTCTTTATGTTGCATTTTATTCTGCTTTCCATTCATTTTAATAACTTGTTTGGGAACGAGGAATATGCTAAAGCCAGTAACACCTTGCTATCCACTGAATACCTGATGTTATATCCGATGTAAAACCCCTGTATTTTATATTCACTTCTATTGCACAGCAATTTCAGTTTATTTAAGTGTGCACTTGACTGTTGAATGGGCGCCCAAGTTTTCACAGGAAGCATTTCCCCTTTTTGGCTGGATTTACTCTTGAAATGGGAAAAAAGGAATATCCTACTGTGACTCAAGGAATAGGACATGTCAGCAGCCAATTGTTTTGTGGTTTCTTTTTAAAATTTCCTTCCATTTTAGAAAAACATTGCAGCATATAACAAATTGCATGAAACAGAGCTGAGATTTTCTTATTGCAAATAAAGGATAGCCTGTTGGAATCTGGGGACTTTCACAGGCACTTCTTTGCAGGTGTTTTAGGCCAACATTTAAGTACCCAAAAGAATACATATTTAAATTTCATATGATATTCTGTACTGCATCATTTCCTTGAGCATGCTTCAAATACAGCAAATTATTCAATACATAAAAGCCTTTTCAAAAATGTTTTGTACTCCCACACAACCATTTCCCTGTGAAATGCACATTATATTTAGTGCTTGTTTATATTACAGTGGAGTGAAGCCTGCAGATGCCCCAAACTGACAGCTTTTTGGGAACTAAACTTTTTGGGGAAAGAATAAAAAGAAGTTTAACTCCTTTAAAAGTTTAACTCCTCCTTCCTTTTAATGATGGAAGGGAATTTATCACAATAAGAGAAAACACAACAAGATAAAAAAACCCACAAACAGACCTGAATCAAAGCAGAACCTGAGTGACAATTATAGAATCACAGGATCCCAGGCTGGTTTTGGATGGAGGGACCTCAGTGCCACCCAGTGCCAGCCCTGCCATGGCAGGGACACCTCCCGCTGTCCCAGGCTGCTCCCAGCCCCAATGTCCAGCCTGGCCTTGGGCACTGCCAGGGATCCAGGGGCAGCCACAGCTGCTCTGGGCACTGTGCCAGGGCCTGCCCACCCTCCCAGGGAGGAATTTCTCCCCAATATCAAATTAAATCTCCACTCTCCATTTGTACCCATTACTCCATTAGGGTTTGCTGCTCTCGTGCAGTGATGATGGGGAGCAATAATCTGAAGCTATCCCAGGAGCTCAGATCTAAGTTGTTAAAACTGCCTTGCTCTGTTTTTTGCTCTTGTGGGGAAATGTGGAGTTCTGTCAGCAGCCAACGTTCGTGCTTCACTTTAAAAATATTCCATTAAGAAAACAGTTCTGGAATGTAATTCGATCAGACACACAGCACAAACTCGGAATATTGTGTCTCAGCATCACAAAAAAAGATTAAACAGTAATTGATTTAAACAGTACACTGTGTAAATCAAAGCCTTTGTCCTCGAGACGATGCAGGCAGTTCAGAATCATTCAAACTCCATATTAAATAATTAATCAGGACACTAAAGAGGACCTGCCAGTTCAGCTGGAGTTCATGGCCAGGTGTCTGAGTTGCATCACTGATTTCCTTTCATATAAGGCTTGTGCTTGCTGTGTCCAACCCATTGAGCTTATGCATAAAGGAAGAATGTTTTTATAGAGGGAGATACAAACACATCATAAATCAAATGTCATTGAGAATTTCTCGGTACTGTTTATGGTTTATGAGTCACAGCTGTTGAAAAGCTTATGATGAAAAAGTGATACCTTGGAAATGGCTGCAGAAATATGAGTTGCAGTTTATTATTATTATTTTTTTTAAACAAGGCATAGTTTTGATCCTCAAATTAATTTCATTCCGTTACAGCAATTGTATAAACCCAGCAGGAAAATACATGCACACATGGATGCAGGCCAATGCATTTCCTCTGAATACCATTTCTCTCTTTTTGCATGTGTGCTCTACCCTGATGGGTGTCACAAATGCCATTTAAAAGCTATTTGCTCTTAAATGGCATGAGATTTTTTTCCCTTTCCTGTGTTTTCTCTTTGATGCAGAAATACACTTTTAATATCAGAACGAGGGGATGTGACTTTATAGGATGTTGGTGACAACAGAAAATTTTGAGCCACTGAGCTGAAGCCTTTTGAGCCCTATAGCCAGCAGTTGTTTGTGGTGACAGCACAGCTTTTATCTACATACAGCGTTTTATCACCTTAGGTTTGATATAGAGGCAGAGCTGTAAAGAATAAAACTGGAAACATTGCCCTCACATAAAATCAAATGTTTTGTTCTGAGTGAAAGCCATGAGACATTTTTAGTCTTTTTATTTCCCTTGGAGTGTCCAAAGACACGATTGTCCAGGGCTTGTAGTTTGGGCTTTTCCCCTTTTTTTAATGTGAGAACAGTTCCTAAACCCAGACATATTTATAGCATGTGACTTACTGGGTTTATGATGGAAGTAGCCCAGGAAACGACTTATAGAAAGCTCTTTCAATTTAAAATACTCCACAAATTAATTGGATTGTATATCTGTTTTGACTCACCCAGCCAATTCACTTGAAAGGTTCTGTGAGGACTTACTGATACAAACCTGCTGAAGTAAAGGTTTCAGGTAACAACTCTATTTTATTCTTACAGAGTGGTACTTTTTAGGATTTTTTTCAGGATCCTCTTATATTTCTCCTTCAGTTTTGTTTTTAAGAACAGTTCTAACCTTGTTTGGACCAAGCTTTGAAAAAGAGTTAAAATAAAAGGAATATTTAAGTTTTGTTTCATGACACAAATAAATATTGGAACTGCACAGGATGTTTGAACTTCAGGGCCAAAGGGAAACAAGAGCTTTGTGACCATGGTGGTGGCTTGTCAAACCTCTTGGTTAGATGTTTTCATAAAAGGAAATGATTTGTCTTATTTCTTTATTTACTGTCCCACGTGATGCTGAGATTCAAGGAACTGTCAGCTTGCTGTGGTTTATTCCTTTTCATGACAGACAAAAGACAAAGCAATGTTGAAATTGAAAACACTCATGTTGCTTATATCTCCCCTTTTTTTTTTGCTGGAGCCAGTGAATGCCCAGCAGGCATCACAAAGGATGGGTGTCACTTTACAGAAAGGCCTTGGGTTGGCTTGTGCTTTCCAGGGTTTCAGCTCTTCACAATACTTTGGATCTGACAGGGATTTTTTGATTGCCTCAAGTAAAGAACAAAATACTGTTAATTTCCTTCAGTAAAAGTGAAAAGGAACTACTCTGCTGGGGCCTTTTGAATGGGAAATAGGTTCAGGCAGCCCTGGGAGCTGATCCAGGACTCGTCCTGCGGCGCAGACATTGCTACCTTCTTGTCTTCCAGATAATAAATAATGAAAATACACGTTTTGTGCAGCCACCATTACAGCACTCACTTGTCCTGTACACAGAACCCACGCTGGTTTGGGGTGTTTGTACTCTTGGTGTCTTGCCTAGGTGGGGAATGGGAGCAGCTGGAGTCCCTAAGGAAGCAGTGAGGACAGAACTCAGCCCCCTCACCTCTGGCTGACACAGGCAAGCCCAGGAGCTCCTCCCAGAGCTCCCTCTGCAGAGGTTTGCCCTGGCACTGCTGGCACTTTGCTGCTCTGGGCACTCAGCTCTCCCTGCCTGGGGGTCAGAGGGTGCAGCCAGGGATCTCTGCACTGCCCTGACTGGCCCAGGGCAATGGGCAGTGGGGAATGGGCAGTGGGGTATGGGATATGGACAGTGGACAATGGGCAAGAGGCAATGGGCAGTGGGCAATGGGCAATGGGCAAGAGGCAATGGGATATGGGCTATGGGATATGGGCTATGGGATATGGGATATGGGATATGGGATATGGGCTATGGGCTATGGGATATGGGCTATGGGATATGGGATATGGGATATGGGATATGGGCTATGGGATATGGGCTATGGGATATGGGATATGGGATATGGGATATGGGCTATGGGCTATGGGATATGGGCTATGGGATATGGGATATGGGATATGGGATATGGGATATGGGCTATGGGATATGGGATATGGGATATGGGATATGGGCTATGGGA